>JACEFZ010012422.1:300000-382500 GCA_014155875.1 Cepaea nemoralis
TTTCCTGGAATCTCGTTCCACAAAGTCATTGGTGTGAATTACTCCGCGGCGCGTGCTCCATCGCCAATTAGTCCTAAAGAAGGCGGAGTGATTTCTGTGGTACTCAGGTGCGTGGGGCTGCCATAATGGCGGGAAAATGACTTTACTCAAGGCACCTTCCTCGGATGATTCAATTTATATTCTCTTTCAATTCATTCAAATTTTTGTCTAAATGCGCAGGCAAATTCAATTTCTCCTGTAGACGAGAAAAGAAAGGTCCCCTAGGATCGTGCCTTAATCAGTTTAGACAATGCAGACTTGGGCGAACCAAGTTTTGCATAACTTGATTAAGAGTCCTGCAACCCAGAGCAAGTCACAGAACAGACGACGCAGTCAGACAGGCCCTAGACACACCCACTTGTCAGTCACTTAGTTCACCGTAGGATAACTTTTAAAGCACGAAGAAGTGTTTCTCTGGTGGACTTGAAGCCAGCTCCAGTCAAATTCAATGTTTTAGTCGGTGAACAATTTTGAGGACTTATTTTAGTCATAGTGACTGGAGTCTGTCATTATGTCAGACGTAGGGACTGTGGCAATAGTGTGGGAACTGAATGTAATTTTTGTAAAGTGCGCAAGACGGGAATTTATTTATTTATATAACACCCATAACTTTTATTGCAGACTTTTCTTGAATATTCACTGTGTTGTGTGACGACACACTTGAATGTTATTGTGCGCGCGTTGTGTATATTTGTGTATGCGTGAGTTGTATTGTCTATCCGCATATGCTGCTTTCTACATTTGCAATTAAGACTGGGAGGGAGTAGAAGCTATGGTTCTTGCGCCAGTGCAACGTTGTATGTATAGTATTTCCTTGACATAATCTATCCACTTGACTCTTAGTGCTGTGCAAGAGTAAAGGAATTTCATAATTCAATGACTTACTGTCAGGGGTCGACATTGACAGTTATGGAAACAGGCCGTTTTGCGTTGATTTATATGGCATGAGCGTCGGTCATTCAGAAAGCAGTTGGAAACTTTTTGTGTGTGTTGCGTATCCCTTACGGGACGTTGCAGTAAACACCAGAATTTTTCAGTTGCTGTTGATGTACTAGGCAAGTGTTACGTTCAGTGGTTTGCCATTGCGTTCTGAACGACCGGCTCCCATACCAGCACGTTATAACACAACGCGACACGGTCTGCTGCACAAATCGGTCGCAGCTGAATTCGAACACCTGGTACCCGGCTCACGAACCGCGTTCGCAAGCCTTCAGCCACGGAGCCGATCAGTTGGAACCTACTGAACGTTAAACAAAAAATAATTACCTTAAAACTAACAAGCAGCCTGCAGGTCCGCATGGTCGAATGGGTAAGAACGCGAGTTCTTACATATCCGGTGTGCTAATGCTGAGGTAAGCTATTCAACCCCTACACAGGACAGCTGGACTAAACTGTTGACCTGTCGTCCTTGACTTGGGGACGTTAATTACAAGTACCTCTGAAGTCGAAGTGGGTTCGCCTGATGGCGAGGGACACTGTTAATAGGGAAAGCTAACCTACACGCAAAATTCAGACCACCACTACTATAAATAGTGTGTATGTACTACTCTTGAGTTCAAAGAGAGCGAGCAAAAAAAAAAAAAATAAATAAATAAAAGCAGCCTAAAATGCTTTGATTGATTGCCAAATACTTAAACGACATGCAACTAATTTTTGATTCTTGGTCTTCAATTTGCCTTATAAGCCATCCATTTGTGTTGGTTGGCACGAAATGGCAGCTGATTGGGCTTCCCTGCCATGGGTGGTCTGAACGTTGGTTCAGTGGTGTAGTCATCAAGTAACAGATACTGGGGCTTCCCTGCCATGGGTAATCTGAACGTTGGTTCAATGATGTAGTCATCAAGTAACAGATACTGGGGCTTCCCTGCCATGGGATGTCTGAACGTTGGTTCAGTGGTGTAGTCATCAAGTAACAGATACAGGGGCTTCCCTGCCATGGGTGGTCTGAACGTTGGTTCAGTGGTGTAGTCATCAAGTAACAGATACTGGGGCTTCTCTGCCATGGGTTGTCTGAACATTGGTTCAGTGGTGTAGTCATCAAGTAACAGATACAGGGGCTAACCTGCCATGGGTGGTCTGAACGTTGGTTCAGTGATGTAGTCATCAAGTAACAGATACTGGGGCTTCCCTGCCATGGGATGTCTGAACGTTGGTTCAGTGGTGTAGTCATCAAGTAACAGATACTGGGGCTTCCCTGCCATGGGTGGTCTGAACGTTGGTTCAGTGGTGTAGTCATCAAGTAACAGATACTGGGGCTTCCCTGCCATGGGATGTCTGAACGTTGGTTCAATGGTGTAGTCATCAAGTAACAGATACTGGGGCTTCCCTGCCATGGGTGGTCTGAACGTTGGTTCAGTGATGTAGTCATCAAGTAACAGATACTGGGGCTTCCCTGCCATGGGTGGTCTGAACGTTGGTTCAGTGATGTAGTCATCAAGTAACAGATACTGGGGCTTCCCTGCCATGGGATGTCTGAACGTTGGTTCAGTGGTGTAGTCATCAAGTAACAGATACTGGGGCTTCCCTGCCATGGGTGGTCTGAACGTTGGTTCAGTGGTGTAGTCATCAAGTAACAGATACTGGGGCTTCCCTGCCATGGGATGTCTGAACGTTGGTTCAGTGATGTAGTCATCAAGTAACAGATACTGGGGCGTCCCTGCCATGGGTGGTCTGAACGTTTGTTCAGTGGTGTAGTCATCAAGTAACAGATACTGGGGCTTCCCTGCCATGGGTGGTCTGAACGTTGGTTCAGTGGTGTAGTCATCAAGTAACAGATACTGGGGCGTCCCTGCCATGGGTGGTCTGAACGTTGGTTTAGTGGTGTAGTCATCAAGTAACAGATACTGGGGCTTCCCTGCCATGGGTGGTCTGAACGTTGGTTCAGTGGTGTAGTCATCAAGTAACAGATACTGGGGCTTCCCTGCCATGGGTGGTCTGAACGTTGGTTCCGTGGTGTAGTCATCAAGTAACAGATACTGGGGCTTCCCTGCCATGGGATGTCTGAGCGTTGGTTCAGTGGTGTAGTCATCAAGTAACAGATACCGGGGCTTCCCTGCCATGGGATGTCTGAACGTTGGTTCAGTGGTGTAGTCATCAAGTAACAGATACTGGGGCTTCCCTGCCATGGGTGGTCTGAACGTTGGTTCAGTGGTGTAGTCATCAAGTAACAGATACTGGGGCTTCCCTGCCATGGGATGTCTGAACGTTGGTTCAATGGTGTAGTCATCAAGTAACAGATACAGGGGCTTCCCTGCCATGGGTGGTCTGAACGTTGGTTCAGTGATGTAGTCATCAAGTAACAGATACTGGGGCCTCCCTGCCATGGGTGGTCTGAACGTTGGTTCAGTGGTGTAGTCATCAAGTAACAGATACTGGGGCTTCCCTGCCATGGGTGGTCTGAACGTTGGTTCAGTGGTGTAGTCATCAAGTAACAGATACTGGGGCCTCCCTGCCATGGGTGGTCTGAACGTTGGTTCAGTGGTGTAGTTATCAAGTAACAGATACTGGGGCTTCCCTGCCATGGGTGGTCTGAACGTTGGTTTAGTGGTGTAGTCATCAAGTAACAGATACTGGGGCTTCCCTGCCATGGGATGTCTGAGCGTTGGTTCAGTGGTGTAGTCATCAAGTAACAGATACCGGGGCTTCCCTGCCATGGGATGTCTGAACGTTGGTTCAGTGGTGTAGTCATCAAGTAACAGATACTGGGGCCTCCCTGCCATGGGATGTCTGAACGTTGGTTCAGTGGTTTAGTCATCAAGTAACAGATACAGTGGCTTCCCTGCCATGGGATGTCTGAACGTTGGTTCAGTGATGTAGTCATCAAGTAACAGATACTGGGGCGTCCCTGCCATGGGTGGTCTGAACGTTGGTTCAGTGGTGTAGTCATCAAGTAACAGATACTGGGGCTTCCCTACCATGGGTGGTCTGAACGTTGGTTCAGTGGTGTAGTCATCAAGTAACAGATACTGGGGCTTCCCTGCCATGGGATGTCTGAACGTTGGTTCAATGGTGTAGTCATCAAGTAACAGATACGATGGCTTCCCTGCCATGGGTGGTCTGAACGTTGGTTCAGTGATATAGTCATCAAGTAATAGATACTGGGGCTTCCCTGCCATGGGTGGTCTGAACGTTGGTTCAGTGGTGTAGTCATCAAGTAACAGATACTGGGGCTTCCCTGCCATGGGATGTCTGAACGTTGGTTCAGTGGTGTAGTCATCAAGTAACAGATACTGGGGCTTCCCTGCCATGGGATGTCTGAACGTTGGTTCAGTGGTGTAGTCATCAAGTAACAGATACAGGGGCTTCCCTGCCATGGGTGGTCTGAACGTTGGTTCAGTGGTGTAGTCATCAAGTAACAGATACTGGGGCCTCCCTGCCATGGGTGGTCTGAACGTTGGTTCAGTGGTGTAGTCATCAAGTAACAGATACTGGGGCTTCCCTGCCATGGGTGGTCTGAACGTTGGTTCAATGGTTTAGTCATCAAGTAACAGATACTGGGGCGTCCCTGCCATGGGTGGTCTGAACGTTGGTTCAGTGGTGTAGTCATCAAGTAACAGATACTGGGGCTTCCCTGCCATGTGTGGTCTGAACGTTGGTTCCGTGGTGTAGTCATCAAGTAACAGATACCGGGGCTTCCCTGCCATGGGATGTCTGAGCGTTGGTTCAGTGGTGTAGTCATCAAGTAACAGATACTGGGGCTTCCCTGCCATGGGATGTCTGAACGTTGGTTCAGTGGTGTAGTCATCAAGTAACAGATACTGGGGCTTCCCTGCCATGGGTGGTCTGAACGTTGGTTCAGTGGTGTAGTCATCAAGTAACAGATACTGGGGCTTCCCTGCCATGGGTGGTCTGAACGTTGGTTCAGTGGTGTAGTCATCAAGTAACAGATACTGGGGCTTCCCTGCCATGGGATGTCTGAACGTTGGTTCAATGGTGTAGTCATCAAGTAACAGATACAGGGGCTTCCCTGCCATGGGTGGTCTGAACGTTGGTTCAGTGATGTAGTCATCAAGTAACAGATACTGGGGCCTCCCTGCCATGGGTGGTCTGAACGTTGGTTCAGTGGTGTAGTCATCAAGTAACAGATACTGGGGCTTCCCTGCCATGGGTGGTCTGAACGTTGGTTCAGTGGTGTAGTCATCAAGTAACAGATACTGGGGCCTCCCTGCCATGGGTGGTCTGAACGTTGGTTCAGTGGTGTAGTCATAAAGTAACAGATACTGGGGCTTCCCTGCCATGGGTGGTCTGAACGTTGGTTTAGTGGTGTAGTCATCAAGTAACAGATACTGGGGCTTCCCTGCCATGGGGGGTCTGAACGTTGGTTCAGTGGTGTAGTCATCAAGTAACAGATACTGGGGCCTCCCTGCCATGGGTGGTCTGAACGTTGGTTCAGTGGTGTAGTTATCAAGTAACAGATACTGGGGCTTCCCTGCCATGGGTGGTCTGAACGTTGGTTTAGTGGTGTAGTCATCAAGTAACAGATACTGGGGCTTCCCTGCCATGGGATGTCTGAGCGTTGGTTCAGTGGTGTAGTCATCAAGTAACAGATACCGGGGCTTCCCTGCCATGGGATGTCTGAACGTTGGTTCAGTGGTGTAGTCATCAAGTAACAGATACTGGGGCCTCCCTGCCATGGGATGTCTGAACGTTGGTTCAGTGGTGTAGTCATCAAGTAACAGATACAGTGGCTTCCCTGCCATGGGATGTCTGAACGTTGGTTCAGTGATGTAGTCATCAAGTAACAGATACTGGGGCGTCCCTGCCATGGGTGGTCTGAACGTTGGTTCAGTGGTGTAGTCATCAAGTAACAGATACTGGGGCTTCCCTGCCATGGGTGGTCTGAACGTTGGTTCAGTGGTGTAGTCATCAAGTAACAGATACTGGGGCTTCCCTGCCATGGGATGTCTGAACGTTGGTTCAATGGTGTAGTCATCAAGTAACAGATACGATGGCTTCCCTGCCATGGGTGGTCTGAACGTTGGTTCAGTGATATAGTCATCAAGTAATAGATACTGGGGCTTCCCTGCCATGGGTGGTCTGAACGTTGGTTCAGTGGTGTAGTCATCAAGTAACAGATACTGGGGCTTCCCTGCCATGGGATGTCTGAACGTTGGTTCAGTGGTGTAGTCATCAAGTAACAGATACTGGGGCTTCCCTGCCATGGGATGTCTGAACGTTGGTTCAGTGGTGTAGTCATCAAGTAACAGATACAGGGGCTTCCCTGCCATGGGTGGTCTGAACGTTGGTTCCGTGGTGTAGTCATCAAGTAACAGATACCGGGGCTTCCCTGCCATGGGATGTCTGAGCGTTGGTTCAGTGGTGTAGTCATCAAGTAACAGATACTGGGGCTTCCCTGCCATGGGATGTCTGAACGTTGGTTCAGTGGTGTAGTCATCAAGTAACAGATACAGGGGCTTCCCTGCCATGGGATGTCTGAACGGTTGGTTCAGTGGTGTAGTCATCAAGTAACAGATACTGGGGCCTCCCTGCCATGGGTGGTCTGAACGTTGGTTCAGTGGTGTAGTCATCAAGTAACAGATACTGGGGCTTCCCTGCCATGGGTGGTCTGAACGTTGGTTCAATGGTGTAGTCATCAAGTAACAGATACTGGGGCGTCCCTGCCATGGGTGGTCTGAACGTTGGTTCAGTGGTGTAGTCATCAAGTAACAGATACTGGGGCTTCCCTGCCATGGGTGGTCTGAACGTTGGTTCAGTGATGTAGTCATCAAGTAACAGATACCGGGGCTTCCCTGCCATGGGATGTCTGAGCGTTGGTTCAGTGGTGTAGTCATCAAGTAACAGATACTGGGGCTTCCCTGCCATGGGATGTCTGAACGTTGGTTCAGTGGTGTAGTCATCAAGTAACAGATACTGGGGCTTCCCTGCCATGGGTGGTCTGAACGTTGGTTCAGTGGTGTAGTCATCAAGTAACAGATACTGGGGCTTCCCTGCCATGGGTGGTCTGAACGTTGGTTCAGTGGTGTAGTCATCAAGTAACAGATACTGGGGCTTCCCTGCCATGGGATGTCTGAACGTTGGTTCAATGGTGTAGTCATTAAGTAACAGATACAGGGGCTTCCCTGCCATGGGTGGTCTGAACGTTGGTTCAGTGATGTAGTCATCAAGTAACAGATACTGGGGCCTCCCTGCCATGGGTGGTCTGAACGTTGGTTCAGTGGTGTAGTCATCAAGTAACAGATACTGGGGCTTCCCTGCCATGGGTGGTCTGAACGTTGGTTCAGTGGTGTAGTCATCAAGTAACAGATACTGGGGCCTCCCTGCCATGGGTGGTCTGAACGTTGGTTCAGTGGTGTAGTCATCAAGTAACAGATACTGGGGCTTCCCTGCCATGGGTGGTCTGAACGTTGGTTTAGTGGTGTAGTCATCAAGTAACAGATACTGGGGCTTCCCTGCCATGGGGGGTCTGAACGTTGGTTCAGTGGTGTAGTCATCAAGTAACAGATACTGGGGCCTCCCTGCCATGGGTGGTCTGAACGTTGGTTCAGTGGTGTAGTTATCAAGTAACAGATACTGGGGCTTCCCTGCCATGGGTGGTCTGAACGTTGGTTTAGTGGTGTAGTCATCAAGTAACAGATACTGGGGCTTCCCTGCCATGGGATGTCTGAGCGTTGGTTCAGTGGTGTAGTCATCAAGTAACAGATACCGGGGCTTCCCTGCCATGGGATGTCTGAACGTTGGTTCAGTGGTGTAGTCATCAAGTAACAGATACTGGGGCCTCCCTGCCATGGGATGTCTGAACGTTGGTTCAGTGGTGTAGTCATCAAGTAACAGATACAGTGGCTTCCCTGCCATGGGATGTCTGAACGTTGGTTCAGTGATGTAGTCATCAAGTAACAGATACTGGGGCGTCCCTGCCATGGGTGGTCTGAACGTTGGTTCAGTGGTGTAGTCATCAAGTAACAGATACTGGGGCTTCCCTGCCATGGGTGGTCTGAACGTTGGTTCAGTGGTGTAGTCATCAAGTAACAGATACTGGGGCTTCCCTGCCATGGGATGTCTGAACGTTGGTTCAATGGTGTAGTCATCAAGTAACAGATACGATGGCTTCCCTGCCATGGGTGGTCTTAACGTTGGTTCAGTGATATAGTCATCAAGTAATAGATACTGGGGCTTCCCTGCCATGGGTGGTCTGAACGTTGGTTCAGTGGTGTAGTCATCAAGTAACAGATACTGGGGCTTCCCTGCCATGGGATGTCTGAACGTTGGTTCAGTGGTGTAGTCATCAAGTAACAGATACTGGGGCTTCCCTGCCATGGGATGTCTGAACGTTGGTTCAGTGGTGTAGTCATCAAGTAACAGATTCAGGGGCTTCCCTGCCATGGGTGATCTGAACGTTGGTTCAGTGGTGTAGTCATCAAGTAACAGATACTGGGGCCTCCCTGCCATGGGTGGTCTGAACGTTGGTTCAGTGGTGTAGTCATCAAGTAACAGATACTGGGGCTTCCCTGCCATGGGTGGTCTGAACGTTGGTTCAATGGTGTAGTCATCAAGTAACAGATACTGGGGCGTCCCTGCCATGGGTGGTCTGAACGTTGGTTCAGTGGTGTAGTCATCAAGTAACAGATACTGGGGCTTCCCTGCCATGGGTGGTCTGAACGTTGGTTCCGTGGTGTAGTCATCAAGTAACAGATACCGGGGCTTCCCTGCCATGGGATGTCTGAGCGTTGGTTCAGTGGTGTAGTCATCAAGTAACAGATACTGGGGCTTCCCTGCCATTAGATGTCTGAACGTTGGTTCAGTGGTGTAGTCATCAATTAACAGATACTGGGGCCTTCCTGCCATGGGTGGTCTGAACGTTGGTTCAGTGGTGTAGTCATCAAGTAACAGATACTGGGGCTTCCCTGCCATGGGTGGTCTGAACGTTGGTTCAGTGGTGTAGTCATCAAGTAACAGATACTGGGGCTTCCCTGCCATGGGATGTCTGAACGAAGGTTCAATGGTGTAGTCATCAAGTAACAGATACAGGGGCTTCCCTGCCATGGGTTGTCTGAACGTTGGTTCAGTGATGTAGTCATCAAGTAACAGATACTGGGGCCTCCCTGCCATGGGTGGTCTGAACGTTGGTTCAGTGGTGTAGTCATCAAGTAACAGATACTGGGGCTTCCCTGCCATGGGTGGTCTGAACGTTGGTTCAGTGGTGTAGTCATTAAGTAACAGATACTGGGGCCTCCCTGCCATGGGTGGTCTGAACGTTGGTTCAGTGGTGTAGTCATCAAGTAACAGATACTGGGGCTTCCCTGCCATGGGTGGTCTGAACGTTGGTTTAGTGGTGTAGTCATCAAGTAACAGATACTGGGGCTTCCCTGCCATGGGATGTCTGAGCGTTGGTTCAATGGTGTAGTCATCAAGTAACAGATACCGGGGCTTCCCTGCCATGGGATGTCTGAACGTTGGTTCAGTGGTGTAGTCATCAAGTAACAGATACTGGGGCCTCCCTGCCATGGGATGTCTGAACGTTGGTTCAGTGGTGTAGTCATCAAGTAACAGATACAGTGGCTTCCCTGCCATGGGTGTTCTGAACGTTGGTTCATTGGTGTAATCATCAAGAATCAGATACTGGGGCGTTGCACAAACTGCATGACAATGCCATACAACACTAGTAACTAGATTCAACTACACATAACGGAGACCTTGTTGCAAAACGTCATGTTTATTATTATTAATACAATACTAAATCAAATAATTATAATCTTGTTGTTATACAAATAAAAGGCATCTTTCGCTACGTTACCTTTTCTTTAAATCAGCAACTTTAAAAGCTAACATACTGTTATATTGTATGTAGGACGCGAACTGTTTAATAAAAAAAAAAAAAAAACTCTGAGGGAGAATCAGGTAAGCACTGGTACCACTACACCACTCAGTTGTTGGTGGGTATCTATGATGTCACTGCAGGATGTCGTCATTATCATCATCATCATGTGCTGTGCATGTAAGCGTGGGTGCTCATAGTTCTCCATTTCAAACGATCACCTGTCTTGGATCAGGTCTATATTCTTGTCCCGATTATGCCATATGGTCAAATAATCCAGGTATTTATCTCTTTGCCTCTCCCTTGCTCTTGTCCCATCAATTTTTCAAGTTGTCACTAAGTTTTCTAATTTAATTCTTATCATCATCATCATCATCATCATCATCATCATCATCATCATCATCATCATCATCATCGTCGTCGTCGTCGTCGTCATCATCATCATCATCATCATCATCATCATCATCATCATCATCATCATCATCATCATCATCATCACCACCACCATCATCACCATCATCACCATCATCATCATCATCATCATCATCATCATCATCATCATCATCATCATCATCATGTGCCATGCCGATAAGCGTGGGTGGTCATGTTTCGCCATCTCACTCGATCACCAGAGTCGTGGATTAGCTCAGTGTTCCTGTCTCGACCATGCCACGTTGCCAAGCCATCCAGGTATTTACTTCTCTGCCTTCCCCTTGTTCTCTTCCCCTCGATCTTGCCAGTTTTCACCAAGTTCTCCAATTTATTTCTTCGCATAGCGTGACCAAAAAATGGTGACTGTCTACGTCTAATTTCTCTAATCAGTTTATGATTTTCATTTGCTTGTTGTAGGACTTGGTCATTGGTTGTTCTTTCTTTCCATGGTTTCTTTGAATTTTCTTCAGGAAAAACATTTCCACAGCCATCAGATGTTTTTCAGCCTGTTTGCTCATTACCCACGCTTCTTTTTATTGACTGTCTACGAGTAATTTCCTAAATCAATTTACGGTTTTAATTTGTATCTTGTAGAACTGTCTCATTCGTTATTCTGTCCGACCATGTATTCTCTGTGCATTTCCCCCTGAAACCACATCTGCACTGTCATTAGATGCTTGTCAGCAAGTCTGTTTATGGCAGGCACGCAGGGTGCGGTAATTATTCGCCATATATATTAATGATCTACCTTTGCATCTTTCGTAGTCCTGCGATCTATTTGCAGACGACTGTACAGTGTATACAAACACTGAAAGCAGTAATTTTCTAGAGTCGTCTTTGCAACAAGAATTAAATAATGTAGTTAGGTGGAGCTATGCGAACCATATGCAAATTAACATCACTAAAACAAAATCTATGTTATTAATAAGCAGACAAAGACTTCAGACTCTAAATTCACACAGATCACTTCAACTTCAAATCGATAACATGCCAGCAGAAAGTGTAATTGAGCACAAAACATTAGGCCTCATCATTGATAGAAACCTAACCTTTAATCCTCACGTTCAAGCGCTCACTAAACAAACAGCGAAAAAAGTTTACCAACTCGCCAAAATTAAAAATTTCCTTGATGAGGACACAAGGAAAATATTCTATACGTCTCACATACAGACACATTTTGACTACTGCTCTACAATCTGGGACTGTTGTTCCAATTCAAGCACCAAGGGACTTTACTCACTCCAGAAACGGGCCATGAGTTTAATTTATAGCAAACATTTAACTGACAATCCTAGCCTGCATAAACGCCTTCAGTTACCACCACTCCGCAAGCGTCTGCTTGTCAATAAGGCCAAACTAATTCACAAAATCCTACATCGGAATGCCCCAAATTACCTTTGGCCATTGTTTGAATATAATGCTAGACACGGTAAACGATTAAATATATTACACATTCCGAAGCGTAGGATAGACTTATACAAAACAAGCTTAACGTACTCTGCAGCTCAGCTGTGGAACAATCTTCCACATGAAATAAAAGACATCACCAATCCCTATACATATAATCGCAAATTATTTGAACACTATCTCAGTACGGATTACCTTCCCCCTTAATAATAGAAGTAATAATACTAATAAAACCCTACTATAACAGCCAGTCCCCTTTTGGTAGGCCAGTATATTCCACATAGCTAATAACGAGTGCTACACCAGTTATTACTATTACTGAGTCGTGTAGTATTGATTTTTCATTTTACACATGCCTTTATAATGCATATCTTTTATATTGTTGCTGTTTTCAGTTAGCCTTGAATGATGTGTGAATGGTATAATGTATGAAAGAAAGGGCATAAGGTTAGACGGGCCTGCGTGCCCAATTCTTAACCCTTTCAAAATAAAGTTATGTTGTTGTTGTTGTTGTTGTTGTTGTTGTTTCTCATTATGTCCGTCCAGGTAATGGAAGCAGCATGCCCTGATCATGTCAGTCCGCCTGTGATTGGTGCCCTCAGATGTCATTTACACTCCGCTGTAGGATCCTGCGACGATCGCGTTAGTGTAGTTGATAGAGGGGCGGGGGGGGGGGGTGTACTCTGATAATGTCGTGAGCGCGTTCGGGCGAGCACAGTTGCCAGGAAATGTCTGGGAAATAAAGGCGGCAGCGTGATACTTACCACATAACCTACCTATTCTGTTCTATAAAACTATGAGTCTAGCACCATATGTCAATTGCGCTTGAGACGTGTTATAGAGCTTTTGACTTAAATTTTTTTTTTAAAATAAACATAAACAGAGGATTAACAGAGCCCTTATACAAACTACTCAAGAATTGGCATGCTCACTGTTGTTACAGTTACTTAGTTGCATATCCTATACATGACATCGCAGTCAACACCAGCATGGCCCTGTCGTGCTATGATACAGAGAGGCGTCCGCACCATGCGGCACCGTAGGACGCTTCGTAAGGTAGTTGCATTTTTAAAGACAAAAAATAACATGTAAGAAGGGGCGGCATTTTGAAGACTAGCATCATACTGAGAAAATCTACCGCACGGTACTGAACACCAGCATTTTATTTTTTGTTGGCTGATTGTGATTTGTTTTGCAAGTTTACGTTCAGTAGTTTGCAATTACTTTCCGAACCACTGCCACTTATACCTGTATGAAACCAACGCAACGCAGTCTGCTTTCAAATAGACCGAAGCTGTTTCGAAAGTGGTATGCCGGATTGCGAATTACGTCCGTAACATCACTCCACAGCGCCGATCCTTCGCCACAGCACCATATCCTTCGCCACAGCACCATATCCTTCGCCACAGCACCATATCCTTCGCCACAGCACCATATCCTTCACCACAGCACCGTGTCCTTCGCCACAGCACCGTGTCCTTCGCCACAGCACCATATCCTTCGCCACAGCACCATTCCTTCGCCACAGCACCATATCCTTCGCCACAGCACCGGGTCCTTCGCCACAGCACCATATCCTTCGCCACAGCACCATATCCTTCGCCACAGCACCATATCCTTCGCCACAGCACCGGGTCCTTCGCCACAGCACCGTGTCCTTCGCCACAGCACCGTGTCCTTCGCCACAGCACCGGGTTCTTCGCTACACCACCGGGTCCTTCGCTACAGCACCGGGTCCTTCACCACACCACCGGGTCCTTCGCCACACCACCGGGTCCTTCGCTAAACCACCGGGTCCTTCGCCACAGCACCATATCCTTCGCCACAGCACCATATCCTTCGCCACAGCACCATATCCTTCGCCACAGCACCATATCCTTCGCCACAGCACCGGGTCCTACGCCACAGCACCGGGTCCTTAGCCACACCACCGTGTCCTTCGTCACAGCACCGGGTTCTTCGCCACAGCTCCGGATTCTTTGCCACAGCACCGTCTCCTTCGCCACACCACCGGGTCCTTCGCCACACCACCATGTCCTTCGCCATACCACCGTCTCCTTCGCCACAGCACCGTCTCCTTCGTCACAGCACCGGGTCCTTCGCCACAGCACCGTCTCCTTCGCCACAGCACCGGGTCCTTCGCCACAGCACCGATGCCTTCGCCACACTACCGTCTCCTTCGCCACACCACCGGGTCCTTCGGCACAGCACCGGGTCCTTCGCCATAGCACCGGGTCCTTCGCCACACCACTGGGTCCTTCTCCGCACCACCGGGTCCTTCGCCACACTACTGGGTCCTTCGCCACAGCACCGGATGTTAAAGTAAGTACTTACAACCTGTAGAAGAAACATGGCTACTCTAGACCTAATCCTTGCCAGTCTGAATGTGACCTGCCCAGTCTTGACCTAGCTATATAGAAATATGCTTCTCCTCAGGTTTGAAGTACCAGTAGCGGTCCTGCATTCCAGTCGGATTCCTGGGCTGGGAGACAGACAGGAGAGCTCTACCACAGAGTCACCGCAGCGACAGCACTCTGGTAGTAGATCGGGATGAAAATCTCCACGCCAATCTCGGGCAATTACACTTATGTCATTCATCAGCAAATTAAATTGTGCATTAGAGATTTATTGACGGTTTACAATAATGAAAAAAAAAAAAAGAATAAAACGTACATGGAACTACAATTTGATTGAAGAGGCTTAAAATTTGAATGGTCGGCCCTGACAAGTAGACCAGGTAAGATTCACGCTGCAAACTGTAACAAAAGAAGGAATTTAGAGACTCCACATCTCTAGACAAACCAGCGTGCATGCTGCGCACAGTAAGAAGTCGGCTCCATTTGAAAATCAAAAACGTAGGTCGAAAAGCCGCTTCCTGAGCACAATTTCAACAGTAAAACTCGCACCTGTAGGAAAGAATATCTAAAGTACGTAATTGTTGCGTACACTTTTTGTAACTGGCTAACGCTACAGAGTTTATACGCCGTGTGTTGAGATTCCTCTTTTATGATCTACTAGCTGACCCGGCCCGGCTTCGCCCAGGCCCTGAAGGGGATCTATCTATCTATCAGTCTGTCTGTCTGCTTGTTTGTCTGTCTGTCTGTCTGTCTGGCTGACCCGGCCCGGCTTCACCCAGTCCATGGTGGGGAGCATCTCATTTAATTCATATAAGTAGTCATATAAGCTCTCCCGTTCCCGACTATCTGTCTGTCTGTCTATCTGTCTGTCTGTCTGTCTGACCCGGCCCGGCTTCACCCAGTCCTTGGTGGGGAGCATCTCATTTAATTAATATACGTAGTCATATAAGCTCTCCCGTTCCCGACTATCTGTTTGTCTGTCTATCTGTCTGTCTGTCTGTCCCGGCCCGGCTTCACCCAGTCCCTGGTGGGGAGCATCTCATTTAATTCATATACGTAGTCATATAAGCTCTCCCGTTCCCGACTGTCTGTCTGTCTGTCTATCTATCTGACCCGGCGTGGTTTCGCCCAGCTCCTGGCGCACAGTAACTTAAAATAATGTCCTTCCACACACCATTCATTATTTTTAATGAAAACTGTTTTTAATCACCGACATGACAGTTGTTAAGTTCTTTAAGCAGAAAAAGATGGATTACAATGTTATGCATTATGCATTATTTTTATGAAAACTTTGAAAATGCTTAAAGATTAAATCATTATTTATTATAACTCATATGCCTGAAAATAACTATAGACAAAGAGTTTAACAATAGTTCAAGTAAGTCCAACAATATGACTATAAAGTATATAGAAATCTTATTAAAAGTTATGCCCCTTGAAATAACTTTTCTAGAGTGAAGTCCCCCTGCTATATAGAAATTATATAATGAAAAATGAAAAAGTAAATGTTATTAAATAAGTAGAAGATTTTACACTAAGAAACTATTATAGTCGGTTGCACAGGAATGAAAGGAAGACATGTAGAAAATTTCATCTCAATCGGATGTACCGTTATCGAACGCATCCAATACATAGCTGACCACAAACACACAAAACCACAAAACCACATACACTCTGTTTTATAGATATAGATGACAGGAGACTGGGCCAATCGCAAATGAATCGGTCTGCAATGACAGGATTCTTTAAAAAAAAAAAACAAAGGAAAACACTGGTTAATTTTCTGCAGCGAGACGATGTCGTCATTAGGATGTTGTCCTCTTTCTTTCGCATTTTTCTATCAGAGGAAAACAATACAAGCGCATTTATTTCTGAACTGGTTTAATAGAGGGACAGCAGTGTGATGTTTCACCTGGACTTGAGAAATGCAGCTTGGCAATAACCTGGACTTGTGACAATTCACTGACAGCTGCGTCAAACCAAACCTTGTGTATTGTTGGTCGCTTTTTTTTTCTGTCCCCAGATAAGTCATCAATAGAGCGATTTATTAAAGTTACATAGGGGCATATCTATGTTGCCTGTTACACTTCCGGGCGTTGATTCTTCTGAGAATACACTTGATGTTGTTACAGCTAAGTGTTTGTTGATGCTAGGCAATTGTTTGCTTGCGAATTTTGTTAAATTATTTCTTCTTTCACAACCGTCGCCATCTTTCTCATCTCACTACTCTCTCTCTCTCTCTCTCTCTCTCTCTCTCTCTCTCTCTCTCTCTCTCTCTCTCTCTCTCTCTCTCTCCCTTTCTCTCTCTATTTACCCTTTTCTGTTTGTCTCTCCCACTCTGTTTTTCTCACTTCTCTGTTTGTTTCAATTTTACTCCTGTCTACCTCTCTGTCTTTGCTTCTGACTGCATGTACCCCCCCCCCCCCCCAATCCCCCTTTATGTATTTCTATCTGTCTGTGTGTCTACCTCTCGCTTTCTGTCTGTTTTTGCTTCGTTGTGTCGGGTGACCATGATTCCTATCCCTTTACCATAGCCAGACCTTAGAATGAGGAGTATGCCATCATATTTGCTTTATTTATATACCATACCCGAAATTTATAAGAAGAAGTATGCCATCATCTTTGCTTTATTCATATACCATGACTCAAATATAGAACAAGAAGTATGCCATCATCTATGCTTTATTCCTCTATCATCACTCAAATATAGAACAAGAAGTATGCCATAATGTTTGCTTTATTCATATATCATGACTCAAATATAGAGCAAGAGGTATGCCATCATCTTTGCTTTATTCATCTACCATGACTCAAATATAGAACAAGAAGTATGCCGTAATCTTTGCTTTATTCCTCTATCATCACTCAAATATAGAACAAGAAGTATGCCATAATGTTTGCTTTATTCGTATACGACGACTTAAATATAGAACAAGAAGTATGCCATCATCTTTGCTTTATCTATATACCATACCCGAAATATATAAGAAGAAGTATGTCATCATCTTTGCTTTATTCATATACCATGACTCAAATATAGAACAAGAAGTATGCCATAATGTTTGCTTTATTCGTATACGACGACTTAAATATAGAACAAGAAGTATGCCATCATCTTTGCTTTATTTATATACCATACCCGAAATATATAAGAAGAAGTATGTCATCATCTTTGCTTTATTCATCTACCATTACTCAAATATAGAAAAATATGTATGCCATAATCATTGCCTTATTCATAAACCATACCCGAAATATATAACAAGAAGTATGCAATCATCTTTACCTTATCTTGATTTCATAGCTGAGACATAGAATGAGTAGTTTGTCTAGGAAATCACGAACAGCCACAAATGCTGGGGCTGAATGTGATGTCCTGTAAATGAAATGCAACTAACTGTTAACTCTTCCTGTAGTTAGATCTCATTGATGCGCTGTCTGCAGCACACATCACTTTCCAGTTCTCCCTTCCAAAGACTTATATGAAACCTCACATAGCGTGCTTCTACACTAGCTGTTGCAACTATAACCACAATTTTAAAAATGTAAAGGAGCCTTTGTCCACACATTCAGGCTTGTATTGAGTATACGACGAGAGCCCCATCTATTTAAATACTAATCGGGACTCATCCCGTGATGTGATCGGTATCACACAGGCTGCCTCCACTTCCCAGACCGTTTCTTGGTACATATGTTAGTCTCGGTCCACCCGGGAGACCAGATACATTTAGAACAACTCCCGCCTCCGTGGGAATTCGAATACATAATCACCGGGGCGGCAAGCAAGCGTCCCGTCAACTGTTACATACACATAGGGTCCATCTTCCCAGTAGATCTGGTGTAGCCGTTACCCTCTTTGGACAACAATCACCTTCACATTAATATCATATTTGTGACTGACTCGGTCATAGGATTATTAATCTCCGCCAGGAATGGACCCTAATATAATTTCTCTTCTGAGGTTGAAAAGGGTAGGCGTAAAGGTATAATGAAATGGAGTGCCAGTAGATTAGATTTGTGTACAATTGTTTTGTAAATTATGTCCTTCATTACACTCCTTCCTCTCCCCCTCTCTTTCTTCCCCCCCCCCCCCCATACTACTGTACCATCTAGTACAGCGGTTCTCAACCTTTTTTGTCCGTGCCCCCCTTCACCATATTTTCACAACGTCACCCCCCCCCTCCCTTTTCGTATTTCCTACCTAAATCCCCCCCCCCCCCGATCCTGCCCCTACACAGTAATAATGGAAGCACATACCAAAACAAGTCTAGACGTCCACATAAAACGTGATTTGTGGGTCTACTTACCTTATAAAATGAATTTTAGAAGGGTGAGACGTACAGAACCGTAAAGTATGAAGGGAAAAACATTATCAAGTAATCGGTTCTTGTATTAACGCGATCTTGAAATAATCTTCACCCCCCCCCCCCCCGAAACCCTAAAATTTCCCCCTGGTGTGGGAGGGGGGGGGGAATTCCCCACCGGTTGAGAACCACTGATCTAGTACTACCTTTGACTTTGATGATTCATCATGTTTCAGTATGCAACCAAGCAAGCAATAACAACGTTCGTTTTGTTTTACTACTGTAAGACATCTTCTTTCTCATCATCTCATCTCATCATGTTCCTCTTGTACCTTGAGTGTCGAGGTGAAGTATAAACTTCGTGAGAGTGCCCGGTTATGGGCTTCATATATCGATATTCCCATGGACACTGCTATTCCCTCCGTCCAACGTTTACGTGGTCGGCCTCTTCCTCTGTTTCCATCTGGTCTGTACATCATTGCTTGTTGTGGTATGCTGTTGACTGGTAACCTACTTGCATGGCCAAACCATTTGACTTGCTGCTTTCTAATAAAATCTACTGCTGCCTTAACCCCCACTTTAGTCCTGATTTCTTCATTTCTGATCTTATCTCTTCTTGATACGTTGAGTATTCTTCTCAGGAACCTCATTTCTGTTGTTGTGATTTTTCTTTTCTCTTTTTCTGGCATTGTCCAGGTTTGGCATTGGTAGCATAGAGTTGGCAGGAAGATTGTGTTGTAAAGAGCTTTCTTAGTAGTTACTGGTACATGTTTGTTCTTTAGTATTGGTGCCATTTGTCCAACGAGTTGATTTGCCTTATTGCACCTATTTTCGATCTCGTCTTCTGATCTGCCATTTGATGATATTATACTTCCCAGGTACTTGAAACTCTTCACTTGTTTCAAGGGATGTTCGTTTGGGTGAATTGTTGTTGTTTGTTCTTCTTTAGTTAATCTCATTACCTCTGTTTTGCTTGTGCTAATTTTCATGTTATGTTCCCTACACATTTCATTTAGACTATTCATGTGGTCTTGTAATTCAGCTTCTGATTTTGCTATTAGTGCTTGGTCGTCCGCAAACAGGAGTTCTCTAATGGTTATATTTGCAGTTGGTTCTTCTTCTGTGTTCTCGTCATGTGGTATTCTTGCTATCTCTGCTTGGCTGGTTTCTTTACATATGTTGTCTATATATGTTCTTCTTTATCTTCTTTATTCTGTATTATTTTTAATGTCTGCTGTTATTTGTCACTATTTCACTACAGCGTGTTCTAGTCGTTTTTCGAAAACACCACATCACGAATGCCTTTGTGCGTTGTTCATAACGTTTATACTTTGTCCACGATTTAGAATCCTGTAGTGCGATTGGCCAGATGTGCATACGAAGACTTCGAATTTCCATCATTAAAAATGTATCGTGTAAAGTATGTGCATGTTAGTATCCTGTGCCATTACTGCAGCTTTTCCCAAGTCGATTTATTCTTTTAACATGACATATTTCTCAGCTTTAGCCACGCTGATAAATGTTGTTAATTCTAATTTTACTTGAAGTGTAAGAGTGTTCCATTGTGGGGACCACGAAGGAGTAGTAGCAAGAACCATCACCTTGGGACTCGGCAGTCACGTGGGTTCAATTTTCATCGAGGCGAATTTTTCAAATTGACCTCGACGCCCAGGTCGACGCAGGGATGGAGTACCTGGGATGCAAAGGCATTCGGATGATATTGGCGACATCACCCACCGTGTTCCGATTCGCCTTTAATTATATGAGGCTAGCACTATGATCCCAATACGCCTGAAAACGTGAAAAGGATCGCTCGCTTTACTCATGTTCCACCGTGACCAACTGCAACCTAATTCCTTTTACGACATCGACAACACATCTTTTTTATTGCCTCCGAGTACGCTTTGTTGCAAACTGAATAGACAAACACGTTGACCGCAGAGTTGGCGACTCCAAACATGCCCAATACATAGACGACTTTATGGTCCGGCTCTCGCACGGCTGATATTAGAATGCAGACCATACTAGGTGTCCAGCAAAGAAAGAAGAGTCCAAATACAACGATCATTTGCTTCATCCATCGGAGGGAAGCCAGGCTCCAGGTACTGACTTGCTGAGGTGTCTGGCATGGCTGTACTTCCAGGGGATGAGGTGGGTGTTTAACTTGTGATTTGTTGTCAATATTTTCGATAGTTTTATTGTCACTTTTGACTAGGGTACCATCAACACTTTCAGCATAACCGCTATTCACAGTTAGTGTATGGTTACTTGTGTCAATATTAGCACCACTTTCAACACTATTAGTGTTTACTGTTAGTGTTTTGTCTCTTGTGTCAAGATAAGTCTCGCTTTCGTTGGTGTTCTTATTAATTTCTGTAGTTGTATAGTCATCCATGTCGGGCCTCCTTTTCCCCTGTGAATTGTCACTACTTTGGGTTATTGTATTGACATTGCTATCGGAGAAACTTTTGCTGTTCTTGTCGTCACTACTTCCTTCGATTTCCTTGACACTTTTGTTACCATTTTCCTTGATAGTTGTGTCAGATATAAGAATCCCTTCCTGATTACTCAATGCTGAATTCTTATTGTCTACGCTGTGTATGTTTACTGTCGAAGCTACAGTGTTGTCAGTTGGGAATACTACTACTTCATTTATCGTTACTGAATTGACCTCGTTTTCTTCAAAATTAGAGATTGTACATTTATTTTGTGCCACATGTGTTAGAACATTAACGTTTTCATTTATGTATAAACTTTCCGCCTCGTTTCTGTCAATGTTTATCTTATTTTCAATTCTTTGATTACTTCCATCAGGAGCTAGACTGTCGTATGACGCCTCATATACTTTTTCTTCTTTGTTTGTGGAAGAGATGGTGACCACAGCAGGGCGCACATCTTCGCTATATTCATATTTGTGTTTGGTGTGTTCAAACCTCGCTATATCTCCGTCAACAACATGTTGTTCTATTTCTGTCGCTGTATTACTACTGTCCACAGATTTGTTTCTTTTCGTTGTGCAGTTTACCATGACGGCTTTAATTTGTTGGGCCCGTTTGTTTTTCCTATTGAATTGTTGTCTGGCCACTTTTGCTATCAGACCATAGGTGACGCCAATTCCAAAGCAGTCAATGAAGAACAAGATTGGATGTGAGAAGGCAACAAACCGTCTGTGCAGTAAGTAGAAAGGATTACATCCCTGAAACACAAGAGTTAGAGTTAGTTGCATATCCATTACAGGACGTCACGGTAAACACCAGCATTTGTTTTCTGTTGTGATCCCTTGGAAAGTTTACGTTCAGTGGTTTGCCATTACTTTCTGAACGAACGGCACCTATACCAATGCGTAAAAAACCAACGAAAGGCTGTCTGCTGCCAAATCGCCCGCAGCTGTGTTTCGAACGCGGGTAAACGGAATTACGAACTGCGCCCGTTAAGCCTTCGCCACGGAGCCGGTATTATGCCTTTAATTAACTTCTCCATGTGATTTTTTTTAGTCACTCACATTTTCAACCTCCATGTGGGTTCAAGACAATGGATCCCTCTATCATATCCACAGGTTTTCACAATGTGTGTCCGGTCCAAGGACGTTGTCTTTTCCTCATCTCTTGATTAACTGGAACACCCCTAGTTCTTTCCACGAGCTCTAGCTTGGTAATTCTGCCATACACTTTAGTCTCACTACTCTTGCAGAGCAGTTAATAAATGGTTGTAATTTATCATTAATTCTTTTAGTCGATCTCAGTGTTGCTGATCCGTATAGTAGTACTGATGTAACTTTGGCAGTTGGTGCTAAATTTAATTTTTTTTTTATCGCCACACATTTTCCAGTGCAATAACAGCTCATCTAGCCTAGTCTTAATGAGTATTCAAGATAGTCCATATAAGTTCAAATACTAAAAATAAACACACACACACACACACACACACACGCAGGCACGCACGCACGCACGCACGCACACACACACACCTGAAAGGTATCTGGAAATAATTAACATTACAATATCATTGCACTAGAGCAAATGTGTGTCACTGTAATAAGACGTACTACACCATTAGAAGAAAGACTCGGATGTAATTGCTACGAGAAGTAATGGCAGCAGCAGGATATAACAATATAAAATTAAAACACTTAGGTATGTCAAGGTCAAAGGTCAAAGGGTAGAGATCAGACAAAGAGAAACCCCGGGTCCTCCAGGTTGGGGGTTGAAGCGTGGGGTTAACATCCCCACCTTTGTAAAAACCTTTCTTTGTTACGAAACAAATACATGAGCCTCGATATCGGACTGACTTATCTGGACAACGACCTTGGAACGTTAAAGGGCTTTTGAGATTTGGAACATGGAATGTACGGACACTATATCGAGCTGGAGCGGCCGAAGAACTAACCCGGGAGCTGGTTGAATATCAAATGGATATAACAGCAATTCAAGAAATAAGGTGGCCAGGAGAGGGTACTTAAGAGCAAAATGGAATGATTATAATATATGGAGGAAACACCCAAAATAAACATAAATTAGGAACAGGATTTGTCTCAAAAAAGAGTTATGGGGGAACGTTTTAAACTTTAAAGCTTTTAATGACAGGATTAGTAAATTACGAATAAAAGGTAAATGGAAAAATATAACGATGATTAATGTACATGCACCTACTGAAGAGAAAGAAGATGATATTAAAGAAGACTTTTATAATGATCTGGAAGATGTCATAGAAGAAACCCCCAAACAGGACATCCTGATTGTGCTGGGAGACTTCAATGCAAAAATAGGTAGAGAGCAAACTAATAAAAAAGTGGCCGGTATGGAAAGCCTACATACAACTTCAAATGATAATGGATGGAGAGTCATCAACCTGGCAGAAGCCAAAGGACTGCAGATTAACAGTACCAGACTACAAAGAAAGGATATACACAAACAAACTTGGAAATCATGTGACAAGAGAACCTACAATCAAATAGATCACATTTTAATTAATAACAGAAATGCATCAAACATACAGCAAGTCAGAAGTTATAGAGGAGCTGAGTGCCACAGTGACCATTTCCTCGTTGGAGCAAAATTTAAAATAAAACTTAAGAGAGCTTTCTATACTAAATTACAAAGATTACACCCAACATATAACAGAGAAAAACTACAAGACATTACAGTCAAAGAGAAATTTACAGATGAAATAAAATGTAAACTTGAAACTTTGCAAAACCCTTTGGAGGAAAGCGTTGACCAAACTTGGTTGAACATCAAGAATACAATTCAATCTACCGCAGAAGAATGTCTCGGTGTGTTAACCACGCATAGAAAGAACAGATGGTTCAATCAAAAATGTGAAGAAGCAGTCACTAGAAAGAAGAATGCCAGACATGTATGGTTAAATGACATCAATAACATCCAAAAGGAAGAGCATTATAGAAATGAATGTAAAGAGGCTACAAAAATAGTCAGACAGCAGAAGCGAGAATATATGAGTAGTATAATCAAAGATATGGAAACTAATCACCAGAAAAATGAATCCAGAAAATTGTTTACAGAACTGAAGTCAATGAAACGAGGGCACCAACAAAACACATATGGTTTAAAAGACAAAAATGGGAATATGATAAATACCAATGAGGAAATGTGCAACACATGGAAAGAATATTTTATTGAATTACTAAATTGTGAAGTTCCAAGTAACATTTTCCCACAGGAAGAGGTTCTAACATGCGAACCACAAATTGAAGAACCTACATTTGAAGAAATCCTATATGTAATCAGACGACTTAAAAACAATAAGGCAACTGGGACTGATGGAATTGCTGCTGAATTTATAAAGGCAGGTGGCCATGCATTACATCTAAAGCTATACGAACTAATAATAATCTGGAGGACAGAAGAATTACCCCATGACTGGAAAGAGTCATTATTGATACCTATCTTTAAGAAAGGAGACAAGTTCCAATGTGGAAATTATAGAGGAATATCACTACTGTCCACAAGCTATAAGATACTATCCGCAGTATTACTAAATAGACTAAAACCATATTCAGAAGACATATTAGGTGACTACCAGGCGGGTTTTAGACAAAACAGATCAACAATAGATCAGATATTTATCTTACGACAAATAGCCGAGAAACATTGGGAATATAAAAGAGATCTCCATAACATTTTTGTGGATTTTAAAAAGGCTTATGATAGTGTCCATAGGAATAGTCTATGGAATGCTATGCAGGAATTTGGAATACCAAGGAAGTTAATCAACATGACCAGACTATGCATGGAAGATACTTATAATATAGTAACATATAAAGGCAGGAAATCAGACCCCTTCCAAATAACATCTGGCTTGAAACAGGGTGATGCACTATCGCCGCTATTCTTCAATCTGGCTCTAGAGAAAGTTGTAAGGAAGGTAAAGGAGGAATGTGATATTGGAGGAACATCCAAGCTGCTTGGTTATGCAGATGATATAGATATTATAGGGCAAAGTGAACAAAAGACATTGGAAATATTGACTCACTTAAAGGAAAAAGCCCAACAGATGGGGTTGGTTATCAACCAAGATAAGACAGAATATATGGTAATTTCAAGAGACGGAATGGCTAAAAACTCTGGCAACATACAAATAGATAATATGACCATTAAAAGAACGGAAACATACAAATACCTGGGTACAATCTTCAACAGCTCCAACATCATAAGGGAAGAAATACAAACTAGAATCAACTCTGGAAATAAGATATACTATGCACTACAACATTTACTAAAATCAAAGGCGCTATCTCGTAACACCAAAATCACAATATACAAAACACTGATCAGACCAGTTGTGCTGTATGGCTCTGAAACCTGGATTACAAACCTTTGAGAACAAAATTTTAAGACGCATCTTTGGACCCATTAGGGATACACAAAGTGGAGAGTGGAAAAGAAGAAGTAACAAAGACATTTATGATTTGTTTAAGTCCCCGCTAATCACTGGTATCATGAAGGCTAATAGACTACAATGGCTGGGGCATATAGAAAGAATGGAAGATAATAGGGAAACAAAACTCGCTTACACTCAGGAAATAAATGACCGTAGACCCCGAGGTAGACCAAGAAGGCGGTGGAGAGATAATACATGTACAGACCTACAAGCACTTGGAATCAACGACTGGCAAGAGAAGGTCCACCAGAGAGACGAATGGAGACAGATTGTATTTGCAGCAAAGAACCTCAATGGCTCTGAACGCTGAAGAAGAAGGTATGTGTGACTCCTGCAAAAAAGTAGGAGGTGATAAACAAGACACGGTGTACAAAGCTTACAACAAATGCAAATACGTGTTGCCAGATTTGCGTTCGTTGTAAGGTGTACATACCATGACTGTGTTTATTATCCCTCATTTTAATTTTCGAAATAGTCAAAAATGCCTAACTGTTTTCATTTTACATAATTAATAATCCGACATGCAATGGCTTAGGTAAGTTGAAACATCAACTGATAAAAGGGAAGAATTGTCAGCGTATGTGATACAAGGACCACAATGTAATCACCTTTGATTCGTCTGAGTTGAACACGTAAATGGGCACGATTCCATACAGCCCTGCCACCATCCATTGTACTATAAGGAGTACAGAAATCTTTCTAGGTGTCACGTGACGCATATGCGCGAATGGATGAACAATGTAGAAGTAGCGATCCACTGCAATGGTCAGCATGTTCATCAAGCTGACAGCGCTGGCTGTATACAGCAGAACCAGGTTTGGCTGACACTGGGGACATTGACGGTGACATGTCAGGTCGTTGTTTAAATGTACATTCACCAATAAGCTTTCAAACAAGTAAATACATACACGCACACACATACACACGGGCGCAGTCATACACACACATGATACACATTTCAAAGATTATATCAAGTATGACGTAATGGAAGCTAGCTTGCTCGGGCAGCAATATAAGCAAGGCCTCAGCTAACGTCGACACATTTCTACTTCTTATACTGTACCAAGTTAATTAGTTAGTTAGTTAGTTAGTTAGTTAGTTGGTTGGTTGGTTGGTTTGTTGGTTGGTTGGTTGGTGGTTAGTTAGTTAGTTAGTTAGTTAGTTGGTTCGATGGTTGGTTGGTTGGTTAGTTAGTTATTCGCAGATTAACCCCACTGTACATAGAACCATTTAGGCCATAAGTGCTCACATCCGCTCCTCAGTATTTCACTCAGCGTGTAGAAGTCGACAACACCAGTTCTGTGATTGTTAAATATTCTTCATTGGCTCACAACTAAGCGTTCTTGTATGCTTGAACAGTTTTAACTTTTTGTTCTGCATTCTTTTGTATCTAGATCCGATCCTCTCAGTCATGGAATCCGACCTGACCAAATTTACCACCAGCTCGTCGCAAATTGCCGGTCTCTCTGGCTGAGGGGTTACAACACTTTCTCCGTAATCCCGTTTATCACGCAGAGTCTCGCTGGTGACTTGCGGGATAACTGAGCCGGCCGCTCAGAAAGCAATGGCAAACTACTGAGCGTAATCTTGCCAAGAAATCGACAGACAGCTGAAAGATGCTGCTGTTGACAGCGATGTCATGTAAAGGATATGCGAAAAAAAGTCGCAAATTATGACTCTAGAAAAAATCCAAAATAAAGCTGTGCACATTATCCTCGACACCTGAACATATCAAGGAGAAGAGAGGCAGGGGCAGACCACGAGAAGTGATGCTGGATGGATTGAGTGTGTGGCAGGGAGGGAAATCATCAGCATATGTTGGATCTGTTGAACCTTGGGCAGTTATGAAGGCCTACGCAGCTGGCAGGGCACATGATGATGATGATGATGTCTTTATTCAAGGATGTTATTAGATAATATAAATAGTAGTAGTAGTAGTAGTAGTAGTAGTAGTAGTAGTAGTAGTAGTAGTAGTAGTAGTAGTTATGGTAGCTGTAGTTGTAGTATTCGTTCTTCTTCTCCTTTCGTTCGCTAGAAATATGTCTATAGCTGCAATGTTGTCTCTTGTATGAATTGTATAGTTTTTCTTTTAGTTCACTTAGTTGTCCATCGAGTTTTTTAAATTTTCATTGCTGTTTCTCTAGGCCAGAAAGTGTGCCTAGATAGGTTGTATTTTGGGGAGTCTTAGAGTATGTGATCTGCTGTATACTGCGCCAGTCTATATGTGTACATGACTGATTCATCAATCTTGAATTGTGTATATATCTGGTTACGTTATCTATTGTGTCCATTTCTGAGACGGAGAATAATCATTTCTTCTGGTCTGTCTATGGGATAGAAGTCGTCGTGAGCAGGTTTTAGTGGCTTTCTAGCTGATTTGATCATTCTTTCCTTTTAGTAGTACAGAAAGCCTGTACATCAGGCGGTTCTACTATTGCTTCTTCCTTACCCAATCAATCAGCTCTCTCGTTACCGAGTATTTCAAAGTGAGAGGATATCCACTGTATGGTGGGTGACCTTACTCTGGCTGCAAAGTTCAGAAAGTAGTGTACGTAGTACTAACAATTTTCCAGACAGGAGTGCCGTAGCATTAGTTCTAGTAGTAATAGTTGTAGTAGTAAATGTAGTAGTAGTAGTAGTATAGTGTGTTTTATTTGTTTTGTTGCCTCAATATAAAATTCAATATCTCAGTAACCAACTGAAGGAAAATGATGAGATTTGGTATATAACCTTATCATTATGTCCACCCAACAAAAACATATTTGTTCTGGAGATTTTACAGCAGATTTCAAAGTTTGCTTATATGGGGTATATAAATTACGACTTTGAGATTACGTCCATCATTTTAACAGTATTACAGCTCTACCAAGACACGTCCCCGCATTTTTTAAGATTTTCACGTGATTTCCGTTTTGAAACAAACAGCGCGAAGATTCAGAGGTGTCTCCAAATGGGGGTTATTTCATGAAACGTGATTATATAAATAAACTAGCCGACAAGGCCCGGCTTCTGTCGGGGATCTATCTATCTATCTATCTATCTATCTATCTATCTATCTATCTATCTATCTATCTATCTATCTATCTGTCTGTCTGTCTGTCTGTCTGTCTGTCTGTCTGTCTGTCTGTCTGTCTGTCTGTCTGTCTGTCTGTCTGTCTGTCTGTCTGTCTGTTTGTCTGTCTATCGATCGATCGATCGATCGATCGATCTAATCTATCTAATTTATCTTGTCTGTCTGCCTGCCTGCCTGCCTGCGTGCCTGCCGGCCGACCCACCCACCCACCTACCGACCGACCGACCCACAGACCGACCCACCGACCGACCCACCGACCGACCGACTCACCGACTGATCCACCGACCCACCGACCGACCGATCCTCCGACCGACCGACCGACCCACCCACCAACCGACCCACCTACCCATCCTCCCACCCAGTCAGCCAGCCAGCCAGCCATCCACCCACCCACCCACCTACCTTTCTGCCTACCTTTCTGCCTACCTACCTACCTATCTTTCTGTCAATTTGTCTTCTATTTGTCTGTCTGTCTGTCTGTCTGTCTGTCTGTCTGTCTGTCTGTCTGTCTGTCCGCGCTATTAAATATTGATAAAAGTTACTGGAAAAAACGCCAGGACCATGTGTTGAAAGAGGAAGAGGACTATTGGAGAAAGGATGGATTGAATTTTATGCAACCGAGAGCAATCATCAACCTACTGGAATCGTCCGACACAGATTAAGGTCTGAGCAGATCGCAGACCTTAATCTACGTACACACTTACTGGGATATTTTGTTCCAACTATTCAGACGAATTGCAGGCCCAAAACATTCAGCATCAGCATCAGCTGAAGAAACAAGAAGGAAATGAAAAATAAGGTAAGAAATATATTCCTTCTACTTTCCTGTTAATTTACAAATTATTTACCCCGTGCCTCTGTAAATTCTCTGTCTTTACTAATATTAAACATTGCACCCCTCTCGGGATTCTCCGTGGTGAAGTGGTCAAGCCGTCTGATTCGGAATCCGAAGGTTGTATGTTCGATTCCGGGCCGCGTCCTTCATTTCACGAGTGCATTTTTTCGGAGAATCCCGAGGGTCGTCGCTGGAGCTAAGAAGTTCGTGCTTTGTGCGACGCTTTCCGCGCTACGGAAAGAAACTGAGCCATATGGGATAAAAACCCGGTGCAATGCAGCCGACCCTGTCGATTTTAAGCTAGTTCTTTCATTGCACCCACTCCCATACGAATCCGGATACGCCTTTGTGTGTCATCTGAATTGGCAGGTCGCCCATTACTGTAAACATAACTTCGTTAGCGAGAAATCACTAGTTGTTCAGCAAAACATCAAAGGAATGTCGCCGCTTTAGATGATTTAAGTTGTTTTTGGACCTATCAAAGACATATTCCTTGGGTGGGGGTAAATATAAGACGGTTGGAAAATTTTCATAACGATGCAACAGACAGTTTTCAAAATAATTGATCGTGAATGAAGGCATTCAAATCGGAACATACTGTAGTAGTATTAGTAGTAGTAGTAGTAGTAGTAGTAGTAGTAGTAGTAGTAGTAGTAGTAGTAGTAGTAGTAGTAGTAGTAGTAGTAGTAGTAGTAGTAGTAGTAAATGTAGCAGAGGTTATAGTAGTTGTAGCAGCAGCAGCAGTGACCGTGTTAGCTGTAGTAGCAGCACCATTAGTAACAGTAATAAATATAAATAGAGTTAATATGCTAATATTTATAGTTAGTGGCTGGCAGGCTAGTGTGGCAGCTTGCCCATAAAGTAAATAAATAAAAACTTCTCTTCAACACGACTGAATGTATTCTGGGCATATGGTGCTAGATATATTGTTCTAGACCAGAGGTTCCAAAACCACGGCCTGCGGGACACTTGTTGCCCGCCAGCTATCAGAAAGTGGCATGTGAGGTCTCGAGCAGTAATTTTCTGCAATTACCGTTATAAAAAAACAAGCAACGTTCCAGACTCACCGACAGTAACCAAGCTGCGCTTATGACTTTAGGCACGACAGATTTGTGGCCAGACAGTGATAAATTGGCATCGGAACTTAAATAACTGTTTATCAATAACAGTTACAATTGTACATTAATTACATTAATAGCGATTTTCGAAACTGATTGACAATTTAAGTTAAGAAAGGTAAGAATATTACACGATTTTTAAATTTTATAATGTTGTGACCCGCTTAACTACCGAAAATAATAGATATGGTCCTCTCCTTGAAAAGCTAGGGAACTACTGTTCTAGGCCAATCGGCACTCGTGAGTAATGTAGTCAGTAACACGCCCACACTAATAAAGTGGATGCCCTTAAACATCAGACATGGTAAAATGATAATGACATTTAATCTTGGCAACCTACAGTTTTAGACCCAGTCCGCTAATTTTTTTCAGCCGTGTATTCGTTTTTTGGCCACGTTATGAAAAGACAAAAGCTGGAACATGTTGTGACAACCGGAAATATTCCCGGAAAGAGAGATAGAGGTAGACAGCGTGAAAAGATTAGTGACAGTTATGTGTCATGGCACAGAGGGGAGTCAACACTCGAATTGATCCATGACGTCAGAGATCGAAATGTTTGGAGAGGCATGATCGCCTACGCCAGCCGGCAAGTCACTGGATGATGATGATTCTAGTAAGGCTAGTCGAATTAATTAAAGAGCTTAGACAATGTATGTAGAGAGCTAGTGAAATGAAATACAAATATGTATTCTCTGATGTAAATAATTGCAGAGCTTGTTACATGTATTTTCTATTTCAGCTTTTCTCAACCTTTTTTTTTGGCCTATGAACCCCTTCACCATATGTTCAGAACGTCTTCCCCCTCCCCCCTCCGCTATCGTATTTCCTCCCTATAAATCCTCCCCCCGCCCCTACACAGCATACTTAAAAATGGAAGCTAAATTTAACAACACATACTAGAACAAGTCTATACGTCTACATGAAACGTGACTTGCGGGTCTACTAACGTTATAAAATTAATTTCAGAAGGGTGGAAGTACAGAACCATAAAGTATGGAGGTGTGATATATTTATTTCACAATAGTTTCACAAGCCGTAACGGCTCTGTGAATATTTCTCCGTACAACAGAGGAGTATTGACACCGCAACACGGATAATTTGTTCCGCTATGGAAAATCCTAAATTTACGACTCATTTACGACAATAGGAAGCAACAGCGACATCCAACCAAAAACTGGGAACGGAAAAGCTGAGGTAAAAACAGCACCACCAGCCTCATTTGCCACAAACTCGTCGTAACTAGAAGAAAGGAAACTGTTCATGCGGGAAATTGGTAGCTCTATTCGCTACGAACACGTTAGAAAGTCAAAAGTCTAGCGAGAATAGTAGGGCCAGAAAACCCAGCGGCCAGTAGATTCGGAAATAAGCCAAATCGAGTACTTGACATCTTGTTGTTGACATGTGGTGATTGGAGCAATTCAAAAGAATGAGGTAAAAAAAAATGCTATATTTTATATTAGTTTAGTAGTCTGTGAGCCTTTTTCCCAGGAGAAGAGTTGGTAAGTCAACGTTTTGTAAACCCATGTGGTGAGTTCTTAAGAAATTTATTGAGTGAAACTAAATAATATTTTCAGTTATCATAGTCATAGATAAACTGTACATTAGGACAACCTAGTGAGTTTCCTTTTCTTCTAGTAAACAACATATTTAATGTATTAGCATTAGACTTAGTTGTACATTTTATTGTTAAGTAATAATTTCAATCAGCAGCTGTAACAGTAAGGGAGCATTGAGTATTGGGGTATTATTAGGATCTAGTGGGAAACAGCTACAGCACGATTGAGCATTGGGACTGAAAGCGAGGGGAGATGCTCAATCGTGACGTAGTGGGTTGTCTGGGGGCAGTTTACATCCCGGCTCAGAGGAAGAAGGAGCCATGTTGTCACCATCAAGATAATAAACGATATTTGAAATTGAACCCACGTCTTGTTAGTCTCTGTACACTGTTACAGGACTGATAAATGGTGCCGCTTAACCAAGGATACTGGACTTTGCCGTCGCGGACGCAATCCGAAGTACTAATAAACCATCAAAAGATCCAGACCAGACTACCTTTTGAGGCCTGTATTTAGAACAAACGTTTTCTCGAATCAGTTTTTAGACGGAGCTACTGTCTGTTGGAGGTTTTTGTCAAAGTCGGGAGCCGCTTGTTATTGTGCTCTGGGTGACCGAACTATGGTTGATATCCTCCTGTGAGTTTGGACTGCCGTTGCTTTAACCTGGCTGCTCTGAAGGTCACTTGCTTGTTAACAGACTGAGTAAATTTTTTCAGCTCTCAAATTCTAAGAAAATGGCCGTCTGTGAGACTTACAGCTATAATTGGCCTGGACCGAAGCTCCTTATCAAGTTCGGCTGAAATACTGATTTTCTTGATCACCGTCGTCCAGTGATGGTTTTGGTCGCTGTGGCCCGATAAATTGGTCATTAAAATCGAGCCCTCGTCAGCTCATCTCAGAGCTTTACTGTGTTTCAAGAGCCCGTCCCTGGGTGGCTGATACGCTTGACCGCCCTCACAATCTTGTAAAGCCCTATCGAGCTTTGTGGAGCAATATCGAATCCTTGTAAAGCACTATCGAGCTTTGTGGAGCCATATCGAATCCTGTGAAGCCCTATCGAGCTTTGTGGAGCAATATCGAATCTTGTAAAGCCCTATCGAGCTTTGTGGACCCATATCGAATCCTGTGAAGCCCTATCGAGCTTTGTGGACCCATATCGAATCCTGTGAAGCCCTATCGAGCTTTGTGGAGCAATATCGAATCTTGTGAAGCCCTATCGAGCTTTGTGGAACCATATCGAGCCCTGTGAAGCCCTATCGAGCTTTGTGGCGCCATAGCGAGCCTTGTGAAGCCCTATCGAGCTTTGTGGAACCATATCGAGCCCTGTGAAGCCCTATCGAGCTTTGTGGAGCCATAGCGAGCCTTGTGAAGCCCTATCGAGCTTTGTGGAACCATATCGAGCCCTGTGAAGCCCTATCGAGCTTTGTGGACCCATATCGAGCTTTGTGGAGCCATAGCGAGGCCTGTGGACTACAGTCGAGCCTTTTTATTTGGTCTTTGCGGAACCCACTTTATCGGTCTAGATTCAGGTGATCGAATACCGGCTTTCTCAGGCTCAGTAGACAGAAACATAGACGCCAGGAACTTCATTTTCGGTTAGAAAGAAAACCTCAACAAGAAAAAAAAAGGTATTGCTTGAAGAATAATTGAATTCTTTAGTTAATTAATTTAAATATTAATAAGAATTGATTCTTGTTTGCTTCTATAAGTATAGATATTGTAACATGACGGAACAGGATTCAGTAGCACAAGTTTGTACGTGGGTATTTCATATTTCAGATCTACAATATGGAGACCCTAGATATTTCGTTAGGACAGGTATTTGGTAGTGTAAGTAGCAAAGTTAGACACAATACTAAAACAGCATCTTGTTTGGTTCATAATAGTGTATAGTGGATTGGGTTACATTGACGAACATTGTCAACATACAACATACTGGATAAATATGAATAAGGAATTAGGACGCGTGACTGCATGGTTACAGGAATTGAAAGTAGCGGTCGATGAGGTTAATAATTTTGTAGAAAGGTTAAGAAGAAGAACGAATGGATTAGAGACCTATAAATTTAATGTACAGTGCAACAGAGTAGGAGGGAATAACAGGAGACAGCCATTGCTTAATAAAGACAAAAGACAATATGGTTATGACGAACCAAGGCCAAATGCTTATAGGGTAAAAGACGGTGAGAACAGACGTAATGGTGAAAGGTCGGACTGGTATAGCAGTTATAAATACAAAAATGGGCGTGAGAGAAACTTTTCAGGGAAATCATGGGACTGGCCCTCTCACAGTGCAACTGCTAGAAAAAGACGTGACGACTGGTTAGAGAAAAGGCAAAGACAATATCTAAACTCAGGTGTAAGAGACAGAGTTGAACCTGTAAATAAAATACAGACTAATCCTAAAATGGTTGCGAATGTGACTAGTAGACAGGAAAAGAAGACGACGGTATTAGTAAAGAAAAGAAACCGAGAGACACAGACGCAGGCAGGTAATACGATAGAAAATAGTACACAGACTCAGGTAGATACAGTAGAGAAAAAGGTCCAGGTACAACCAGCCGGCAAGATAACAAAGGGAAGTCAAACTGACTTAATAGAGACTCAGTCAAAACCAACTCATTTGACTAAGAGAGACAAGGTTGAAGTTAGGAAAGATGGACAGACGAGGACCAAGAACGAAAGAAAGTTAAAGAGGAGAAGTATTGAAGAAAGAAATAGTATGATTGTTAATAGAGGTACTGTTATGTCAAGTTCCTCAGCTATAGACATGAAACTAATTCCCAAATGGTGTAGGAATATTAGCTGCCAGAGTTCAGGTTACGGAGAAGATATTCCTACCGCCGAATGTCATAGTGATGCTGAAACAGATATTAATACTGATGATTCAGAGAATGAGAGAGCTGCACTACGAGCAGATCCTGAATCGAAGCGTGATGTTCCCTCATACGGTATTGTTGCTGGTGGACAGACGGACAGAATTTTGGTTAGTGACTCTTTGGAACAAGATACTGCTTTGTATGACAAGAAAGTAGGGAAAGCTAAGAGACGAATACCAAGAAAGAGAAAGAAAGTCAGACGTTCTAAAGGCGACTATGGGAATAGAGTCGACGTGGCTGCGGTGAACTACTATAATGAATCAGATGAGGGAACTATTGTTAGTGTGTCGTCTGAAGACGAAATGGGGAGGTACAAACGTTACGTAAGGTACACAGGAAACAGTGAGCAGACTGACGCAAATAAAGGAAATAGAAAGAACTCATTTAAGAAGAAGAATAGTGGTAGACAGATAGCGGGAATTTACTCAACGACAGAAAGTGACTTAAGTAAAATAGAAGACCTTAGGACCTTAAGACCTGAGTACTTTAATAAGTTGACAACAGATAGTGAAGATGACATTATAAGAGAAAGACGGGTTAATGTATTGAGAGACAATGAAATATTTAACTTGGACACACTCTATAACGGTTAAAATTCCTTGGGTGAGGAAGGAAAATGGAATAGTTTTGGTGTATGAGAAGAATTGCGATTTGAGCATATAGGTATATGAGCTGTCTAAAATAGGCAGATGAATTTTGTTGGTGTAGTATCACATGGTACAGGGTAGGCGATGGTGTTGCTGAGGATAGTGAATTACGGCAAAATGATATTCCACGTGGATTACGTAATACAGGATATCTTCTGTTTGGTTACGATGTAGGGAGAGTAAATTAAGTAAAATAGGGTGGATTCAGCACAGAGTTAGTAGAGGGTGAGAGATAAATTAAGTATGAATGTTCGTATTAGAAATGGTTTGACTCAGAGCTATGACGTGATGTCTGAGATAATTTCGCTTGGGAGTTTGAGAAGTAAGTATAGTATGGTTGATAAGTGAACCGAGAGTGTCTGGTGAGGAGATATAGATTGAGGAGGAACTGAGTATCCTGTGTGTAAAATAGCCAGTTGAACACGGAGAATATTAAGAGTAAAAGACTGTAGAAGTGAATGCTTAGAAAAAATGAGTGACGTCGTGCTTGCGGAGAAAGAAGAAAGTTGTTGTGTGTGGAGAAGTATAGAATAATAGTTACGAGATTAGTGACCTGTTGGAATGAAGTTTGTTTTGAAGAGATAGTAAATAGTGCTGTGAAAGCGATATAACTTGCGAGAGGTAATGTATAGGATCTGACCTTCATATAGGAGTGAGTGATTGAGTAAAGTAGAGATATAAGAAAGCAGTGAATTGAGAAAGTCCTCTGGAATAATTCGTCTGGTTGGCGTTGTTCGTACGTGAGTATAACTGTACTCAGACAGGTGTTCGTCGTGATGAAGGAAGTAGGAGAGAGGTGTGATGACCTCGCCTAAGTGAAGTACATAGATTAAATGTAAGAGTGGCGTTGATATGTCTTGTGTCAATGTGTGTAGAGGAGATCAATACGTGTAGATTGTGGTGAATGATTGCTGGAATGTTGAGGTGGCGTCTGAAGTGTTTTTTGTAGTAATAGTATGGAGACGTTAGGTTGTCGCGATGCGAGAGTAGGCGTGAGATGAGAGCGAGGTTGTGTGTCATTGTCCGTGTGAATATGAGAAGAGTGGTTGATAAGTGACGTTGATAAACCGTGGAACATAGAGTATGCGAAAATCGAGAGATAGAAAGAAAATGATTGGAGAATTGTGATGTCTTTTCGTAGAATATCTGACGTTGGAAGGAAATAATGGAAGTTGTATGACGAAAACGGAGTTAACATTCTGAATGATGTTTCATAAAACATGTTTAGTTTTCTTAACAGGAACGAGAAAAGAGAGGTCTGCTGTCAGTTATAAGTGGCGTGGGTTGCAGTTCTGAAAGAATTCCGATAAATAAGAGTGAAAGATGTGGAGGTAAACAAAGTTAGTAAAATGAATGTTGGAGAACGTGTTCCGAGGAGGGTGACCGGTTTGTTATCGTCACGATACAAGAGTGCTAGGAAAGACTGGAGGATAGCTTAGAGTAGTCGTGGTGAGATGTTAGAAAGTAATGATATGTTAAGTAATTGCGTCGGATAGACGGGAAACTTAAAATTGGAATTAGTGCTTGGTACAGCAAGTAGATGTGTTGGTGAGAGGTCTATAATAAATAGACAAAGTTTTGTTGGACGTAGGAGAGTGGAGATACTGTAGTTAACAGTAATGATTAAGAAGTGGTAGTGATGTTTGGTATAAATCCAAGGGAAACAATTGGTTTGCCGAGCCACAAGTTAATTGATAAGTAGATGATGGCTGGTACATTGAGGTGACATTGAAATAATCGCCACATTAGTAATAGATTAAGTGAGTGACCTGTAGTTCACAGAGCTTGCTTAAGGTATTTGTGATGTGTAGAAGTTAGTTTTGTAAAAGATAGAAAATTGTGAGGGGAGAGAATCAATGATAGTACGGTCATTGTTGATTACTGGTTTTTTTTTGTGTGGGGAGAACAAATATTGTTCTAAATTAAAGAAGTTAGTCTGTAGTTAACAGATATACATACGTAGCAGTGAAGTGTTTTGTTTTCTCGGTCATAAAAATACTGGAATGATTTGTATAAATAGATATGTGTTACGTTAAGTCGTATGGGAGGCCAAGCTTGATGGGCCACGGTACGTAGTTAATTTTAAAGGGAGTTGTATTTTTTTTGAAAACCTTCTCTTTAGCGAGAAGACAATTGTTTTATTGCCTCATGTATAATGTTTTTTTTTGCTTGATTTGGTCCCGTAAAATGATTGTTATTATTTTAGAATAGGGTTATTGTGTTCTTAGAATTTTGTGTATAAACTACTGGTCCGTAAAAGAGACCAGTAGTATTAGGTAACAATAGAATAGGATGTATGTTGTATCATCATCACCATCATCATCACCATCATCATCATACCTTTAGTTGAGTTGAGGGGAAACATAAATGATTGTTATAAAAATTTGGGGGGGGGGGGGATATGATGTTCTGTTGTGATTTTATTTCGCTGTTTTGTGTGTTAAATAGTAGTTAATTAAGTTATGTTTAATTTACAGGGTTTTTGTCTAGAATAAAGACAATACAGGGGGCTTTAATTAGGACCCTTCGTTCAGAAAAGAGCTACTGAGAGCTAATAGAGAGACACATTCTCTTTGTGAAGAAGAAGTTCATGGGTATTTGGTTGCTGTGATAATCAGCGTAGAGAGGTTAATATGGCTATGAAGTGTAGACGGGGTTACTACACAAGTAAAATGGTTATGGGAAAGTCAGCATTAATTAGAAAAATATGGGATTGGAAGCCACATGGGAGAAGAAAAGATTAATGAATACAGCAGTAGAGTAAATGAGGGGAAAGTTTTGAACATAGTTTCCATGGGGTCAGAAGAGCCATGATATACACGAGAATGCTGGGTTATAGAAGAATAAGAAAATTACCCCAGAGGAAGAGTAAACATGAATTGGATCCATGTTTGAATAGACACTGTGGATAACAGTAAAATAGTAAAGGTGTGTAAGTGTGTTAAGGGGAAAGGAACACAGTGGAGACATAATGACATGGGGTTTTTGAGAGTCCGTAATATATGGACTGTGATAAAGTCGATTGCAAGTAGTCATAGACAGGAGTTAGGAGTAGTATAAGATTGCTGTTGATAACGGCATAAGTGGAGGTTTTAGTAGGTATGCCCATATGAAATGGACATTAAGAGAGAATTTTTGACTGAGGTATAGGAGAAGATTAAGTATGCGAAGTGGTTATGTGAGGTGATGTGTATAATATTGGAGGAGCTCTTAACTCTTTCACTACCAAACAAAAACTGGGCTGTGACCAAACAGACATTTATGGCAGAAAATTGGAACTAGGGGTGTGTTACAATAATGCTTTTAAAATGGTTAAGGTGGTAGAAGACCTATTGTATTACATATCAAATTAAAGAGGATTGCACAAGGAACATGACAGTGTTAATAATTAATTGATAGGTTACAAATATTATGACAATAATGAGAGGTTTAATAATAACAAATGAAATTAAAGAGGTAAAAATTATTTAAAAAACTGCACATATAAGGTGTTTTCTACACTCCTATACTGCTAATCATGTTTAATTTACTGAATAATCAAACAAACACCACTTGTCTTCAAGAATATAAACAGTATTGCGCATTAAAGTAACCCAAAAAGAAGTTTTGGTGCATATTCTGAACCATGTATTTTTCACAAATAATGACAAAAAATAATGGCTGAAATCTTGAAGGTGGGGTCTGTCACAGTAAAGTTATGAAAATGGTTACAATTGTAGCAGAAATGTTGTATTATATATCAAAATAAAGGGGATTGCACAAGGAATATGTTGGTAGGAGAATTTTTGCTTTAGGTTGTAAATAAAATAAAAATAATAATATAATTTGTAAAATAATTGGACAAAAGTAGGTAAAAATAATGTAAACATTGCACTTAGAATGTGTTTTCTATACTCCTATACTGCTAATCATGTTTAATTTACTGAATAATCAAACAAACACCACTTGTCTTCAAGAATATAAACAGTATTGCTCATTTAAATCACCCAAAAGGAAGTTTTGGTGCATATTCTGAACCATGTCTTTTTCACACAAATGAAAAAAACTAATGGCCGAAATCTGGAAATTGGTGTATGTCGCAATAATGTTATGAAAATGGTTAAAATTGTAGCAGAAATGTTGTATTATATATCAAAATAAAGGAGATAGCACAAGGAATATGTTGGTAGGAGAATTTTTGCTGTATGTTGTAAATAAAATACAAATAATAATATAACTTCTAAAATAATTTGTTAAAAAGAGGTAAAAATAATGTAAAAATTGTACTTACCGAGGGGGCGTTGTTATCCAATATCCTGATCACTGCTAATCCAATTGAATTTACTGAACAAACAACACTATTCTAAACTATAAACACCATTGCTTCCAATCAACCATCCGAAAAGAAGTCTCGCCGCAGATTCTGAATCATGTATTTTTTTTTCAGACAAAAATTAGGAAAACACTTGGCAGATTTACATTTAATTGTCATGTCTGTTTGTTTTTATTTACTATATGTGGCAGTCTATTTGTGATAGGCTGCAACGCAAACTTTGGCGCACAAGTCTGGTCTATTAGTGCAGCCGGTGCAAACAAAAGATGATATGTGTCGTTTAGTTCGAGTGCTGCAAAAAACACAGTCTCTATTGACACCGACAAATTCTATTAAATGCTTGGCTCATGTAAATCTTTCGGCATAATTTCCTGCAACAGACTGAAATTCTTCGGCAGGCAGAGTGTCAAACTTTCAGGAATACTCTGAGCTACTTCGCGATGAGCACTTTCCTTTACTTGAAATCCTTCTATAACAATTTTTTCCTCCTTTCTCTGTTTGCCATATGGAATGTAGGATGTGAGCATTGATCTGTGCAATTTCAAAGATCTAGTAGTAGATATTCTTCCACCACGTAATGGTTTTCCTATCATGGATATTATAATATCCAACCATTTGGTCCATTCTGTCGCAGCCATTCATCGCCGTTTTATTTTCATGGAGACCATCTTCAGCTTGCTTTGCGGTTTTCGCAATCCGCTCTCAACAATTCTAACTACAGACTTGGTAGAGACAACAATGCATGGTTTTTTTTAGCTTTGTTTAGCCCTTCCACCAAATAATCATATCATCAATGGACACATTTTCAAATGGGTAAAATGCTTCCTGGATATTCTTCAGAGTCAACAAGAGGATAAATTTTTTTTTTTTTTTGGGTACCCTCAGGTTGACATACATGAAACATGGTGTGATAAATATATTATAATTTTCTAATTGATTACTGGGAAACGTAGTGGCAGTGCCACATACCAAGGAGTATATAAATGTGCACTTGTACACCGGTAGTCTTTGATACATGGTCTTGGATCAAGTCCCATAGCAATAATGACAGACGTAAACTTCAGCCATTCGTGCTTCGTTGTCAAACACTCAGCTGTTGACGAACATTCACTGGTTTTTCTTTATCACCACGTGCTAAAACTTTAAACACAACTAAAACTACTTTCTAAATATTCACATTCACATATTATTATAAACAATAATCTAGCTTGATCTCAAGTCATACTACGTGGACGCAAACTGGTGGGCGTTTCCATTGTGAAAAACCAAAACAAACAAATTAACACTACCTTAAAACTGAAAATTCACAAGAATCCAAAATTAGAAAACGATTGACCGCTCCAAGATGGCGTAGAGATCTTTCGGCTGTACTACTTTTTAGTTTACTGTAACTTAAAATTCCGAAACGGAGCAGAAATATGTGAAATAAACCACTGATCATTTTGTGGGACGAAAACGGCGGACTGCCATTACAGCAAATCCATTCTGTCCACAGATGGGAGCACGGTAGCGAAAGAGTTAAGGGATAATAGACCTTTTTAATTGTGTCCTCGGGATGTGTTTTGTGGTTAACATTACAAAGTGAGGTTAAGGTAAGGTAGTGTCTGTAATATATAGACACTTAGAAGGGAAGAATATTTTCGATGATTGGTATTTGATGCTGTAGATAGCAGCGTAAACTGTTACCATAATGAATGGTACTGTGGGAGATATAAGTGTTTTAGACTTTATTACATAAAGTCTCAAATGACATAGGAGGGTAAAGGAGTATGGTTTGGTAAAGGGGGTGTGTGATTTAGATGAGTGTGGTCTTTGTGTGGAAGAGTTCTACTGCTTCTTTTAAATACCGGTGGCCACCGATTCTTTGTCTTCCTATCGTGTGAAAGTGATTTCAGGTTAGTTGAAAGTGGGGAAGTAGTAGTGTTGGTGATAAAAGTAAGGAGTTGGTGTTAGAGTTTGAAATTTTAAGCAGATTGCTTATGAAGAGAAGGAGTATTTAAGAAGACGTGTTATGATGTTATGATGTGTTGTATAAAGTTGAGATTTAAAAGTTATATGTAAATATGTTATGTTTCTTTGAAGGGCCAGAAACGAAGAAGAAGTGGGTTGACTATATAGCAGGGGAAAGAGTTAAAGAAATAGAATGTTTACTTAACTTGGAGTTGGTTTGGGGAGGATTAGAGGAACTGTGAGAGATAAAGAAAAAGAGGGAATAGAGTAAGGGGATTGGGAGTAAAGATTTTTCCTTTATAAGGAAAAGTCTTTAATGAACATAGGGAGGTGTAACAGTAAGGGAGCATTGAGTATTGGGGTATTATTAGGATCTAGTGGGAAACAGCTACAGCACGATTGAGCATTGGGACTGAAAGCGAGGGGAGATGCTCAATCGTGACGTAGTGGGTTGTCTGGGGGCAGTTTACATCCCGGCTCAGAGGAAGAAGGAGCCATGTTGTCACCATCAAGATAATAAACGATATTTGAAATTGAACCCACGTCTTGTTAGTCTCTGTACACTGTTACACAGCAACTTAGAAGTGGTGAGTAACTTAAGATTTAAGAACTAAGTAATACTTAGTTTAGTAAAAAGAAACTAGTTTACATATGCCAAAACTGGTAAGACAAATTAGTGTAATGTGTATTAGTCAAGTATTTTTAATTACATGAGCACATTAATCAAGTAGATTTTTTGACGTGAGCACATGAACAAACAAGTAGTGTTCTGGTATTTCATGAATACATGAGAACCAAATAGATTCATATAGGGATCATAATTGTGTGTGTTGGGTTAAAGCACCCATGTGGTGAGTCAAATGTATTTTCAATGTTGTAAACATGTGGAATTAATATTTGTGCCACATAATAATACTTAGTCAGCCGGCATGCAAGAATGGTTAGGATTCACAACACCTGAATGTGGATTGAGTATATCACATAAATCTATGAGAGCATGTGGGGATCCATGTGTATTTTCATCACTGCTACACATGAGGAAGTATCCTTTGAGAATCTCATAATTATGTCTAATGATCACATAAATGTATGTCATTGCCGAGAGCATGTCTGTGGGAATTCATGTGTGATTTCATTACTGTTAAACAGATGTGACTGTATCATTTGTAAAAACACATCAGTCGAATGACTAAATATCATCCAAGAAAATATAATTTCTGATAAAGGATGTTAGAATGGTGAGATTTCATTGTAATGTCATTGTGGTTGAATCCATCCATCCATCATGTGCCATGCCGGTAAGCGTGGGCGGTCATGTTCTGCCATCTCACTCGATCAACAGAGTCGTGGATCAGTTCCGTGTTTCTGTCTCGACCATGCCACAAGGCCAAGCCATCCAGATACTTGTTTCTAGGTCTTCCCCTTGGTCTGTTCCCCTCGATCTTACCAGTTGTCACCAAGTTCTCCAAATCATTTCTTCTCATAATATGCCCAAAAAATTGTGACTGTCTACGTCTAATGTCTCTGATCAGTTTACGATCTTCATTTGTTTCTTGAAGGACTTGTTCATTGGTCTTTCTGGCTGTCCATGGTATTCTTTGCATTTTCCTCAGAAACCACATTTCTACAGCCATCAGATGTTTTTCAGCCTGGCTGCTCATTGTCCAAGCTTCACATCCATATAAAAGTACAGGTTCTATGAAGCATCTCAACACTCTTTTTCTCGTTTCAATTGACATCTTTTTATTGGTCAGTATGTTTTTCATCTTGCTAAAGGCTACTTTTGCCATGGCGATCCTTGTTCTAATCTCTTCAAGGCATCTCCCATCAGATGTTATTACTGTTCCGAGATTATTGCACCTATTCACTTGTTGAAGAATATTCCCATTTACTTGTATATTACACTGTGGTATTTCGTTCTTCCTAGTGACGACCATAATCTGTGTCTTTTTACAATTTAATTCTAACCCTTGTTGTTCACTGTGTGTAACAACCGCATCTACTAAATTTTGCAGATCCTGTTCATTGTCTGCAATCAAGACTGTATCATCTGCATATCTAATGTTATTGATGCATCGTCCCCCAATGTTGATTCCTTCCATATTTTCAATATTTCTGAAAATATTTTCACTGTACAGGGAAAACAGATCTGGAGACATTACACATCCCTGTCTCACACCTCTCTTAATAGGCTGATATTGGATTACTTCATTATCAACTCTTATGGCAGCTTGTTGTTTCCAATATATGTTTTTTACAAGTCTAAGGTCTTTCCCATCAATTTGTAGATCTTCAAGCATCCTTATCATGTTGACATGTCTCACTTTATCAAAAGCCTTTGTGTAGTCAATAAAGCAAAGGTGTAGATCTTTGTTTACTTCTATAGAACATTCGATTACGGTTCTCAGTATATACACAGCATTTACTGTACCCTTGCCTACTACAAACCCACATTGTTGTGGTTGAATATGTGAATGTAATCTGTGTAAAACACATACATATGCTTGAGTGTCAACCATACAGACATGATTGTGTCTGAAGACTGAGTGAAATGATCATCCATACATATGAATATTATGTCTGAGAATGAGTGAATGAAGAAACATGCTGAGAAGGGTATAAGCTAACAATCAATGTCATGATAGAAGGCAACGTTTATGTGTAATCTCCTGTCTATCAGCAGAGAACATGTTCGGCATAACCCAAACACTAATTAATTATTTAGTGCACTCCGGTGCATGACAACACTTTGTATAATATACCACTTATGGGACCTTCATCTGGTTTTATGCCCTAAGCACAAGACAATCCATATTATACATGACGCGTACTATTAGCATCTGGTTTTGTATCTTAAGCAAAATCCCATTTTTATTATTAATCACTCCTGTTACAACATATGGGCTAGTGTCCTGATGAATGTAATGATAATGATGATGATGATATAATGAAGATGATGTTGATAATGATATAATGAAGATGATGATAATGATATAATGATGCTAATGATATAATAATGATGAAGATAATGATTTAATGATAATGATGATGATGATAATGATTATAATGAGCATGATGATGATAATAAATGAAGTACAATCTTAGTATAGACACGGTGAAGAGGAGGGAATATACTCGCCTTGAAACTTTTGATTAGAAAAGAATTCACCTGAATACTATACTGAAATGAATACCATGATGTACTTATACTGTTTATAAGCGAATACTCATGCGATGGGGAATGATTTTTAAAACCCTTAATGTATGAGAACCTTTTTCTTTCAATGGGAAAAGATGTAGAGAACAAAACTAGATACAGAAGAGAATGGTCAACATAATTGTCAAATTCCAAATCAATCAAGGTATTACTTAAACTATAGACCTGAAGGACAGGCACAGGTGAATATGAAACTGCACATTTGCTAGTTTAAACCTTGAAAACCTGATATTGGAAGATTGGACGGAGAGCAAACAATTATGTGGTGATAACTACTTGAGAACACTAAGACTATCTTTCTTATATGTTTATTTTCTCTAAGAACAAAATTCAATTTATTGATTTAACTTGTTGGTTACATACAGCATTGCATTTCTAATATCATATTGATGGTATTAAAAGTCAGGTATTAGTCAGATATGACTGAGCTACCGTATGACAGTAGACGGTACTACCTGCTTTCTGTCAGCGCCGAATGTTGGGCGGCGCATACCAAACCCGACACCCCACATTGTGCCAACGGCTTCGGGCGGAAGAGCGCAATTGGGAGGGTACAAGCCTTATCCTGGTGCGAGGAAATGCAACCCAAAGACAAAATAGTGATGGCAGGACAGACCAGGCCCTAAGCCTTGGTTGGCAGCTGGCCTAGGATCGAAGCTCCGACAGGCGGACAGTTAGAGCATTGCTTTGTTGATCCGGCAGCTTCTGCAGCTTGTCTTGTTCCAGATGTATAGGTGCAAATTTTCATCTGGGGTGAACTAGGCAGGCCGAGAGAGGGATCATGCTGCATGGGCAACACATGGTTTCTTTATTTTAGCCCAGGCTTTGTGCTATGGAGAGGCAATAACTCCATCCCTGGTCTTAACCGGTCTCGGAATCAAAGCGAGAGGCAACTGTTACGGGTTATAAGTCCTTGTCAGTTGGCGTAGACATGGGGCGCCACGCGTTGCCTCTGACGGTGGGAGACACCTACAGGTGTCACTGATCAGCTACCGTCCGCCTCAAGCTGGGCAGCCCCCGGCCAATTGGGTGCTGATCCGCCACAGCCTGCCTGCTTCAATGGGTGCTTGGGGCTAGGACAAAATCTGAATCGCAGGCTGTAAAACCAATGCAACAGGTACTAATAAAAAGATTAATAGAAACCTCAAGCTATGGCTTGCAACCTGGAACGTAAGAACCATGTGTCCAGGATTTTCCACTGACTTGACAAATATTGACGATGTGAGAAAAACGGCTGTGGTTGATGCTGAACTCAATCGTCTTAACATTGATATTGCTGGCCTGCAGGAGACTCGCCTCGCTGAGGAAGGGTCACATCAGGGAAAACAATTACACCTTTTTTTGGAAGGGTAGAGGGCAGGCAGAAAAAATGAAACATGGTGTGGGCTTTGCAGTGAAGAATTCGCTACTGGGAATGATTGATATCCCAGCTGGAGGTAATGAAAGATTATTATCCCTGCGCTTGGCACCCTCTTGTGGATTTGCCACCATTATCACTGCATATGCACCAACACTCGCTTCCTCTTATGATGTGAAGGATACGTTCTATGAGCAGCTAGACTCTGTGATCAAAGCAGTTCCAAAATTCGACTACATTTATAAGCTCGTTGATTTCAATGCTCGTGTGGGTAAGGACTCGAGTTCATGGCCAGTGTGCCTTGGAAAATACAACATCGGTCGCATGAATGATAATGGGCAAAGGCTGCTGGAGCATTGCACTAGAAATGACCTATGTATTACAAACTCCTTTTTTAAAACAAAAGAGTTGCATAAGGTCACATGGAAACATCCAAGATCCGGCCATTGGCATCAGCTGGACTTCATTATCACACGGAGACAACATCTGAACCATACATCATTAACTCGAAGTTACCACAGTGCTGACTGTGATACAGATCATTCTTTGGTTGTTGCAAGGGTTAGACTGAGACCAAAGAGAATCTACACAGCTAAACACAAATCTAGCCCCAGGATTAATATTATTAACACTCACGATCCTGGAAAGTGCTTTGAATTTCAACAGCAACTTGACGCTTTCACTGATACATCAGAAAATTGTATAGTAAATGATAAATGGAGTAAACTTAAGGAAACTATTTATAACACAGCGGTAGGGGTTTACGGCACTGTGGATCATAAGAGGCAGGACTGGTTTGCGGCAAACAGCCAGATACTGCAGCCCTTGATTGATAAAAAGAAGATAGCTCTCTTAAGAAACAAGGAAAGACCAACGCGTAACACTCTGAGTGAGCTGAAGCAAGCAAGGAAGGATGTGCAAAAGGCTGCCAGGCAGTGTGCGAATGACTATTGGATCAAGTTATGTGAGTCCATTCAAATCGCAAGTGATAAGGGAAACATCAGAAGCATGTATGAAGGGATAAAGAAAGCTTGTGGTCCAATGATCAAAAGAAGTGCACCGCTGAAAACCTTGACTGGAGAAATCATCACTGATAAGAAACAGCAGATGGATAGATGGGTAGAGCACTATTTAGAGCTTTACTCAAGTGAGACCAAACTAGAGAATGATGCCCTCAACGCCATAGAGGCTCTACCAACTCTTGACCACATGGACACACTTCCCACCATAACAGAAGTTAAGTGTGCTATAAATGAACTTGCAGCTGGTAAGGCTCCAGGTAAGGATGGGATTCCAATAGAGGTTATCAGGAGTGGGCAAGACACAATCACTCTACAGATCCACCAGCTAATATAGCTATGCTGGCGAGATGGAAAAGTCCCACAGGATTTCAAAGATTCAAACATCATAACGCTGTACAAGAACGAGGGCAATCGGAGCGACTGTAACAACTATAGGGGTATCTCACTTCTGTGTATTGTTGGGAAAGTATTTGCCAGAATTGTTCTGCGCAGACTTCAAGTCCTGGGAGATCAAGTCTACCCCGAATCACAGTGCAGCTTCCATCAGAACCGGTCTACCATTGATACGATATTCTCATTGCGACAGATGCAAGAAAAATGCCGGGAACAAAATCAGCCACTGTTTATTGCCTTCATCGACCTCACAAAGGCATTCGATTTGGTCAGTTGTGAGGGTCTGTTCAAAGCACTAAAGAAGATTGGCTGCCAACCAACTCTTCTATCCATTGTGGATATAATCAAGTTTGATGGCTCAACTTCAGAAGAGTTTGAAATCAAGAGTGGAGTTAAGCAAGGTTGTGTACTAGCCCCCACCCTCTTTGGAATATACTTTTCACTTCTACTGAAATATGCCTTTCGTGATCAGGATGGTGGTATATACATTCACTCACGCTCAGATGGCGGCCTTTACAATGCTCAGAGATTGAAGGCCAAGACCAAAATTAGCAGGGTACTAATCAGAGATTTGCTTTTTGCGGATGATGCTGCGATTACGACCCACTCTGAGGAAGAATTACAACATCTACTATCTGCATTCTCCAATGATTGTTCTGAATTTGGTTTAACAATTAACAAAAAGAAGACACAGATTATGTCACAAGGTGCACATGGTGTACCATCAATATTTATTGACGACGCCGAACTGGAGATAGTAGACCATTTTACATATCTAGGAACAGAGGTAAATAGCAAATTATCCCTCGATCAGGAAATCTACATCAGGATTGGCAAGGCAGCAACAACAATGAACATGTTAGCAAAAAGAGTCTGGGAGAACAGGAATCTTACTGCCAAAACAAAAGTCCTCGTCTACCAAGCCTGTGTCCTTAGTACTCTTCTTTATGGCAGTGAAACCTGGACAACTTACTCACGCCAAGAGAAACGTTTAAACAGTTTTCATATGCGGTGTCTGCGAAGAATACTTGGTATTAAGTGGCTAGACAAAATCACAAATACTGAAGTATTGGAAAGATCAGGTTGTGTGACGGTTTATTCCATGCTCAGTCTTCGTAGACTTAGATGGATAGGACATGTTAGGAGGATGGATGATGGTAGAATACCAAAGGACATCTTTTTTGGTGAATTACAGACGGGTAGGAGATCTCAGGGTCGGCCTCTACTACGATACAAAGATGTGTGTAAGCGGGACATGATTGATACAGGCATTGATAATGCACATTGGGAGCAAGTCGCCGCTGAAGGTGTTGCATGGAGGGCAATTATCAGAAATGGAATAAAGACAAAAGAGAAAGTGTTTGCAGATAAAGCACACACAGAGCGTGAGAGACGTAAGATGGTGCAAAATGTTGGAAATGACCATGTTTTCACATGATGGTATGATTAGATGTATGTTGACAGCTAAACTTTCAGATAGTGGCTTGGTACCCAATGGATCCAGACCTGACTAGTTTGAATGCAACACCTTGTTGAATGCAACACCTTGTTGAATGCAGCACTTCTGAATGTAGCACCTTGTTGAGTGAGCACCTTGTTGAGTGATGCCTTGATAGAGTAGTGCAGATAGCTATTCACCTGCAAAAGAGTTTCCTACGCAAAAGACAGCTATTCACCTGCAAGAGTCCCTATGCAAAATGACAGGTATTCACAGTTATTAGTCTATTACAATAGGAGAACTTGAGCAAACAAAAATTATACTGTACTACCAGCCCGAAAGACAACACTCTGCAGCTTACAAGATAAACATAAATTACAGCGACAGCTTGGAGCAGGAACCCATATCCACAATTCAAGACAAGGGTGGGCGGACCAATTTTTCTGTTTCAGATTTACCACCACAGAGGATCTGTAGGATAATTAGCTGCAAAATTACCCATAGTCTTAATCATATTAGTGCAAAAGGAGTCACAGTTGAATATATGTGTAAAATCTTGATATAATTGATTTCTGATTTTTTTAAATGTATGTATTTGATGCAACCTGGAGTACAACGAAAGGATACGAAGCCTTGTTACAAACCTTTGAGAACAAAGTTTTAAGACGCATCTTTGGACCCATTAGGGATACACAAAGTAGATAGCGAAAAAGAAGTAACAAAGACATTTATATATTGAGCACAACCCACTACTGGCAACGCCGATCGCATTCTGGTATGAACCTAAGGCCTATCCACGTCAATATGGAAGCACTATACTCGAGTTTCGCCCTCATTTGAGCTCGCCAGTAGTGCATATCCCTGACCGGATCCGGAAACAATCCCGGATCACGCGTGTGAAGCGGGTGTGTAACCACGCGGCACACACTGGACACACCAAATTATCACAACAGAATATCACAACGCTACCCATCGTAGGCTATGCTCAAGATTGCCAGTAGTGGGTTGTGCTCAATATTTAAATTTCAAATCCCGAAACAACCACATAATCAATTGATTATTGCTCACTGGATTTAGGAGGCCTGGTGTTCCTTGCCAGTGAGAAGTCCTGATCGTTCGGGTCCCATCGATTGAAGGACGTCAGTCGCGGCGATTGGGCAATCTTGAGCATAGCCTACGATGGGTAGCGTTGAGATATTCTGTTGTGATAATTTGGTGTGTCCAGTGTGTGCCGCGTGGTTACACACCCGCTTCACACGCGTGATCCGGGACTGTTTCCGGATCCGGTCAGGGATATGCACTACTGACGAGCTCAAATGAGGGCGAAACTCGAGTATAGTGCTTCCATATTGACGTGGATAGGCCTTAGGTTCATACCAGTATGCGATCGGCGTTTCCAGTAGTGGGTTGTGCACAATATTTAAATTTCAAATCCCGAAACAACCACATAATCAATTGATTATTGCTCACTGGATGTAGGAGGCCTGGTGTTCCTTGCCAGTGAGAAGTCCTGATCGTTCGGGTCCTATCGATTGACGGACGTCGGTCGCGGCGATTGGGCAATCTTGAGCATAGCCTACGATGGGTAGCGTTGTGATATTCTGTTGTGATAATTTGGTGTGTCCAGTGTGTACCGCGTGGTTACACACCCGCTTCACACGCGTGATCCGGGACTGTTTCCGGATCCGGTCAGGGATATGCACTACTGACGAGCTCAAATGAGGGCGAAACTCGAGTATAGTGCTTCCATATTGACGTGGATAGGCCTTAGGTTCATACCAGAATGCGATCGGCGTTGCCAGTAGTAGGTTGTGCTCAATATTTAAATTTCAAATCCCGAAACAACCACATAATCAAAAGACATTTATGATCTGTTTAAGTCCCAGCTAATCACTAGTATCATGAAGGCTAATAGACTACAATGGCTGTGGCATATAGAAAGAATGGAAGATAATAGGGAAACAAAACTCGCTTACACTCAGGAAATAAATGTCCGTAGACCCCAAGGTAGACCAAGAAGACGGTGGAGAGATAATATATATACAGACCTACAAACACTTGGAATCAACGACTGGCAAGAGAAGGTCAACCAGAGAGACGAATGGAGATGGATTGTATCTGCAGCAAAGAACCTCAATGGTTCGGAACGCTGAAGAAGAAGAAGGTGTATGTGATGTATTGTTGTTCTTTACTCAATAAATATATAAATAAATAAATATTTATATATATTTGACAACTGGTAAGATCGAGGGGAACAGACCAAGGGGAAGACCTAGAAGCAAGTACCTAGATGGCTTGGCCTTGTGGCATGATCGAGACAGAAACACGGAGCTGATCCACGACTCTGGTGATCGAGTGAGATGGCAGAACATGACCGCCCACGCTTACCGGCATGGCACATGATGGATGGATATATATATATATATATATATATATATATATATATATATATATATATATATATATATATATATATATATATATATATATATATATATATATATATATATATTAGTTAATAAATGACGAAAAAAATGGAAGTCATTTCCTTTCATGAGTGTATTTTTTTTAGTTGTCATAGTCAATTAGTTTAATTAAAACTACCCTAGATAAAATTGGGTTAATTGAGAGAGGAGAGGCAAGGAACCACCAAAAGAGGATTTTGGGTATAAAAGGGAAATACTTGTAATTGTTTGCCTATAGTTATTCCTTGCTTCTCTGAAACTCTATTTATGGACTCAAACAACTGAGCCATTAAAGGTTAACGTAATTAAACGAGCAGGATCACATTGGGAAAAAGGAATTTAGCATCCTTTCTCTCTTTGGGATTGAGCCATCAATGTATACATCCGACAGGAGGGAAAAACAATATCAAGTAATCGGTCCTTGTATTATCCCGATCTTTAACTAATATCCCTGCGGCTCCCCCCCCCCTCCCCCCCGGAAACCCTAAAATTCCCCCTGGGGGTGGGGATTTCCCCACCGATTGAGAACCACTACTCTATTTAGTCTTTACATTTCATTTCCTCGCACTAGGATAAGGCGTGTAACCTACTAATTAATTGCTTTCCTCCGCCCGAATCATCATAACACGCCATGTGTTGATTTTTTTGTGTAATATTAACAGGAAAAAAAAAACTGAAAAAAAATAATCTTACTGACAACCATGCACCATCTCCTTCGGAGTAATTCTTCAGTAGCAGGTGCAACAAGTTAAGTCCAGTGACTTGATCAGCCGCGGCCAGGGACATAATATACTTGTTCTGAAATGTAGACATAGGAGTTGAGGTGAGCTAAGAAACGACATCACTGTACTCAAGACATTCCCACACGCGCCCCGTTTCCACGTTTAACAAGCTAGCGAAAGATCTTACTGCTAATGGTTCTAATCGCCATCTGATTGAACGCTCTCCTGGTCTTCCCTCACAGTTTTGAGATCCGCCCAGAGCCCCTGTCGATCCCCCACCATATTATTCTCTCCACATACGGGTGCTCAGTATGTTCCATCGCTGTCTCCACCTGGTCTCTCAGGCGTCCGACCACCTCTGCCTTGTCCACAGGTAATCACCCACCGAGAGGTGCATTCCCTGCCAGTCTGTCAGCCTGTTCATTCCCCTGGTAGAAATACTCTATAGAACGAATGATCATGGTGCGCCGACAAGGCTTTCTGTCTCACGTCCTTTCTCTCACGCTTCATGCACCCCCATGCCCTAGGTTTCTGTAATGTGCTTTCCCTTCTTCGAACTGGTCGAACCTTCCCACTTCTTCCAGGAATAAAGGCTTCTATCACTGTTCTCTCCAGGTTTAATAAGGTCAAAGTGTTCCAGTTTCCCCAGATATGATATGTTTATGAGTCATTTTTTTTCTCAATTGTCAGATCTTGTAAAATTTCAATATTCATCTTATTTTTGGTACATTACATTCTATGAATTTTTCTGATATGTGAACATATCAATATCAGTATGTACAAAGCAATGATGAAATCACGTTAATGTACAGCATAGTGAATTTAAACACGTATTATAAATCAATGGCTACGGTCATCGACCAGTATGATCACTGCTAAGAAGGAAAGCAATGGCAAACCACCTTCTTTACTTATGCCAAGACAATCATGTTTCGTCATCTGTATGGCTTGGCCACATCGCTTAGTCGAGACAAGAACACAATGAGCTTATCCACTACATAGGTGATCGTAAGAGATGGCAAGACATAAATGTCCACGCTTTTCGGCACGACACATAATGAATGAATGCACAAGTTACCTGCATGTTTTTCTTTAGTTTCTTGTCGAATGACATGGCAGAAAGTGTTAAGGAGTTGCCGACATAAATGGTTAAACACAGCAGCAACTGGACACAGACTAAGCACGCTTCAAATGGGTCTTTGAAAAGGACAGCCCATCCAGACGATCCTCTGCTGGAGCTGAAGTCAGTGGTGTTATCGATGGTCTGATTATGGACGTCAGAAGAACCTTCTACGGTAGGACATGTACTGGTCTGTGAAGCTTCAATTGTCGCCATGATAAGTCACAGTGCAGAAGCTGAGGTGAATGAACTTTATGTTGGCAATTAATGCACCGGTATACATTTAGTACTTAACATTTTATAATTTAATTCTTTCACAAACCATTTCTGATGGAAAACCAAAGGTGTCATTTGTAACGAGAAAAAGGGTGTTGAAGTTCTGTTCTTTTGTATGGACGTGCAGCGTGGACAATGAGCAGACAAGCTGAAAAACGTCCAATGGCTGTGGAAATGTTGTTTCTGAGGGAAATGCAAAGCAAACCAATGACAGGCAGAAAAACCAATGACCAAGTCCTACAAGAAACATATGAATACCGTAAACGGATTAGAGAAATTAGACGGAGACAGTGACAATTAATTGGACACATTATGAGAAGAAATAAATTGGAGAACTTGGTAACAACTGACAAGATGAGGGGGAGAAGACAGAGAAGTAAATACCCGGGTAGTTTGGCCATGTGGTATGGTCGAGACAAGAACACAAAGCTGATCCACGACTCTAGTTAGTTAGTTAGTCTTTCCTCTTGAGCCTAAGGCGGCGCATAGGGCAGAAGTCCTGTCTCTCCATGCCTGGCGGTTCGCTGCTATCTGTTGTAGATCTTGGATATTTACTTGGCCATTGAATGAGCCTTCTCTAATGATGGTTCTACGCAGGGTCTCTCTTGGTCTTCCCCGTTTTCTTTTCCCTACCGGTGACCATATGAGGGCTTGGTAGGGGAGTCTTGTCTTGTCCATTCTGAGTACATGGCCGATGTAGTTCCAACGGCGTCTTCTTATGAAATTGGATACTGTATCTTGCTTAGTCTCTTGTCTTATTTGCGAATTGGTTCTGAAGTCTGTCCAGTGGATGTTTAGAAGTCTTCTAAGACATTTGTTCTCAACAATTGTCTAATTTTTTATCTAAAGCTACCGTTGATTTCCAACTTTCACATCCATACGTTAACACTGGAATCACACAAGAGTTGAAGATTTTAAGTTTTGTGTGTTTGCTGAGTGTCTTTGACTTCCAGATGTTTGACAGTTTATTGAAGGCACTAGATGCCAGTGCGATTCTAGATGATATTTCTGGTGTTGAGTCCCCTGTGGATGTCATTTTGCTTCCTAGGTATGTGAAGCTGTTGACTTTTTCAAGAACGTAGCTGTTCAATTTGGTCTCATCTGAACTGTTGGTAAGATCAATAGTCTTTGTTTTTGTGGTGTTAATTTGGAGACCAATTTGCCCTGAAACATTTTGGAGGTGGTTTATTTTCTCTTGGGCATCCGGATGTGTTGAACTCAAAAGCACTATGTCGTCGGCAAAGTCCAGGTCTTCTAGAATTTTGTCAACCCAATGGATACCCATATTTGTGTTGCTTGTGCATTTGCGCATGACCCAATCGATAGCTATTCCAAAAAGCATCGGTGATAAGACACAACCCTGTTTCACTCCTGTTTCGACTGAGAACCAGTCAGAGTTGCCTGTTTCTGTTCTTACGCAGCAACGTGTCTCTTTGTAGAAAGATTTTATGACGTTGGTATATTTGGTAGGAAAACCATAGATGTTAAGTAGATTCCAAAGTGAAGGACGGTGGATGCTGTCGAAGGCTTTTTGAAAGTCGACAAAGTTTGTGATTAATTTCGACTGGAATTCTACGGAGTCTTCAATGATTATTCTGAGGGTGAAAATGTGGTCTATGCATGACCGTTTTGGTCTGAAGCCTGCTTGTTCTTCTCTGAGCCTTTCATCTATCGCCTTTTTCAATCTCTCAAGTAACATGCTACAAAAAAGTTTTCCAGGTACTGACAATAGAGTGATACCACGCCAATTATTGCAATCAGACATATCGCCCTTTTTAGGCAGTTTGAAAATTACACCATCTTTCCACTGTTGTGGTGGGGATTCGCTTTGCCAGATTTCATTGATCAGCTGTAACAAACGTTGTAAGGTGTTCTCATCTGCTGCTTTGAGCATTTCTCCTGAGATTTCATCTTCACCAACAGCTTTGTTGTTCTTCAATTTTTTGGTGGCTGCTTTAATCTCTTACGACTCTAGTGATCATGTGAGATTGCGAAATATGACCTCCCACGCTTATCGGTATGGCACATGATGATAATGAAGGAAAACCAGTTTGTTTTTCTTTCAAAGTTTAGTCTAGTGTCTTCGCTGGAAACAATCCCTAATGGAAATAAATATAATATTGGGATTTCTATGTAGTGTGAAAGTTTAATGCCTGAAAAACAAACAAACGCTCAAATGAAACATGCAAAGAAGAATTTCCATCGCATTATCCTTACTACTAAAACATTTAAACACTGAACTTAAAACACTTAGCCTGTGTATTTAATGTAGCAAAAATCGCTGTACACTTCACGTTGGTTTCAATATGATATACTGAAATCATGCGTATATCGCAAATACATGAAAGTAATGCACAACTCAAAACACGTTAAAAACCATTCACAAATATCGCTTCGCTGATGCTACCGTGATTCAGGGCAAGTGATGTAATGGCGATGTTTCTATATCTAATGAATCCCGACCCAACTCACTGGTGAATTGAAGCTTTCTGGTTTGTCCATATGTTAGAACAAATCAAACAAACACGTCCATCAGTCGATAACTGTTGGTTTATTTGGTTAAGAATGCCGTGTCAGAAGGGAATTCCCTTGTATACAATGAGAGCAGGCGTTTCAATAGAGGTGGATTTACTGGATAACGATTGGACTGATATGAATAAAATTGGGTAAACTGTCATAGACAATATAAAAACACGAATTTAACTGTGTACAATAAAATTACGGAAAACAAAGGATGTAGCAGCGCGAAGCCTTTAATAGCAAACAAACAGAAGAAAACACACAGGAGACAGATAGAAGAGTGGGAAAAGTAGAGAAAGTGAAGATATGATGGTGTGCCGAGTATGAACCTAGGTAGAAATATCTCAGGGAATGTATCCACAACGCAACCAGTACATGTTAGTCATGGCAATATCAATAGCCATGATGTGCACCTATGTAGGATTGTTATAATAGTATAGCGGAAGGCATCCCCAAGAGATGGTGGATACAATGTTGCTTTATGTATGACTTAGGAAGTACTTAAGTGTAAGTGAACTTACGTAGATAAACAAAAAGTAGGGCGAGGAGTATAACAACTATAGTCTTCCACATAATCATCATCATCATCATCAAGTGTCATGCCAGCTGACGTATGTGTTAATGACACTCAACATATCCTTGTCTTTGGTTTTCTGGATCAACTCTGCTGATGATATTCTTCCATGCCACAGAATCAATCCATCCAGCATCATTTCTCTTGGTATGCCTCTGCCTTTCTTTCCCTAGATCTTGCCAGTTGTCACGATATTCTCCAATGCCTCTCTTCTAATCACATGACCAAAGAAAGCTGTTTGTCTTTTTCTTATTGTTGTATATAATGTTTTAGTTTCATTAGCCTCTTTCAGGTAATCGTTGTTAGTTATTATGGTAGTCCAAGAAATTCACAACATTCGTCTCAGGAACCACATCTCTGTTGCTTCAAAGTTCTTCCTAATTTGTTCATTTATATTCCAAGATTCACTGTCATACACCAAACAGGTTCTATATAGCACTTCAGCACTCTCTTTCTTACATTCAGTGATAGTTACTTACTGTATAAGATACTCTTTATTGTCTCAAATACAGCTTTTGTTTTGCCCTATTCTCCTCTTAATCTATGTTGTGCATCTTCCACCTAATGTTATAAATGCCCCTAGGTATTTAAAATTATCTACTTGGTTAAGAATTTTTCCTTCTATTTCCATTTCACATTTTGGTGTGACCTTTTTCTTTGATATCACCATTGTTACTGTTTTCTTGATATCGAAGGCGAGTCCTTTCTTTGCAATCTCTGTAATTACAATGTCCAACAATTGTTGTAGATATTTTGCATTATCCGTCATCAATACAGTGTCATCTGCATAGCGTATCTTGTTTATATTATAACCTCCGATTAGTATTCCTGGCTTCACTTTGATCTCTCTCATTATTACTTCGCTATAGAGGGAGAAGAGACCCGGTGATAAGACACACCCCTGTCGTACTCCTAGCTTTATTTGTTCATAATTGCCCTCTTTATTTCCACATAGGCCGTGTCAAGTAAGAGTCTCGAGATACACAGCTTCAATCATACTGTTCCACATACAATAAAGTCAGAAAGGTTGATTGTTATAGGACGTGGATTCAAACCCACTTACGAATTGTGAACTTGGGGTTGTATGTGACTATTTCACATAATGTGAGGTGGTACAGCGAAGGATTATTATTATATTGTGTTGTACTAAGTAGTCTTAGGTCTCCATGGCCAAGGGTTTAACGACATTGTTCGTAATCCCGTATATCCACGTGGGGAAATCAGCAGCTGCAAGAATCGGCAGCGGTTCGCGCCGTGCTGATAACTTACGGGGGTATGTGAGCCAATCGTTCAGAAAGCAATGGCAAACTACTGAAAGTAAAACTTGCCTAGTACATCAACAGCAGCTGAAAACTGCAGGTGTTGACTGCAACGTCCTGCAAGGCATATGAAAAAAAAAAAAAAAAAGTTGTACCTAACTTCTCGCTTGCTGTGTGTGAATGCTAATCCCGTGTAGAAATCATAGATGGACGGGTAATAGAGACAGCACGAATGATGGATATACTGTGGGTGATTGGACGCCAGCTACAGTGTTGTTTATCTATCATTCGATATATTGAGTAAGAAATAAATCATGAATATATATACACACACGAGAGGGGAAGTCAATAAGTAAGTCACAAATGGGTGTAGAAAAATAACTAAACATTATAACAATTTGAAACCAGTTTATTTTTATACATACATTGTCCCTTTATTTCTCAACATAATTTCCACCAATATTGATGCACTTAGCCCATCGTTTTATCAGTCCCCCCAAACCGGCTGCATAGAACTGCATCCTCAGTTTTCTAAACCACGTTTTCACTTCACATTCAACTTTGGCTTCATTCGCGAAATGTCTCCCGCCAAGGTGGGTTTTCAGTGGACCAAAATGGTGGAAATCGCTAGGGGTAAAGTCGATGCTGTAAGGCGGATGTTCCAGAACTTCCCACCTTATTTGGTTAATCGAGCCGTATGTAGTCAGGCATTGTCATGAAGAAGCAACACTCCTCTAGTCAGCAGTTCTGGACGTTTTCTTCGAATTGCATCATGAAGCATCGATATGACTTCACAGTGCGATTCAGAATTCACATTGTCATCTTTCTTATTGAAATTGGTTAAAAGCACTCCTTAACAATCGCAGAACACTCTCAGCATAATCTTCCCCGCTGATAGCGTAACCTTGAATTCTTGGCACAATGCGAAGAATGATGTTTCCATTGCATTGAAGCACACTTTTATTCGGGCTGGTAAAGATGCACCCATGATTCGTCCCCAGTAACAATCCTGTTCAACATGTCTTCTCCTTCATCTTCGTATCGACAGAGATGATGCAAGGACATGCCAAATCTGTTCATTTTGTGTTCCTCCTTCAATTGTCTGGGTACCCATCTTGAGCACACTTTCTTAAATTTCCATCGATCATGCATTATGCTGTATGCTGAACCATGTGAGCAGCCTCTTGCAGATGCTATCGAGTCTATCGTTACTCGCCTGTCACCTCTAACCATCTCCACAGGCTGCACGGATGCTTCTGTTGCAATCTCAAGAGGACGACCAGATCGAATTTCGTCCACAATTTTAGAGCGTCCCTGAGAAAATTTTTCTACCCAGCTTTATATATTGTGAAAATATTTTCAGAAATGTAGAATATATACATGGAGCCATCATTCGAGGACGAAATATCAATAACATTTGATATGCAGATGATACAGTATTGATTGCAGACAATGAGCAGGATCTGCAACAATTAGTAAATGCGGTTGTTGCACAAAGTGAACAACTGGGGTTAGAATTAAATTGTAAAAAGACATGGATTATATTCGTCACTAGGAAGAAAGAAATACAACAATGTAATATACAAGTAAATGGGAATATTCTTCAATAAGAGAATCGGTACAATTATCTCGGAACAGTCATAACATCTGATGGAAGTTGCCTTGAAGAGATTAGAACAAGAATCGCCATTGCGAAGGTAGCCTTTGGCAAGATGAAAAACATACTAACCAATAAAAGAATGTCAATTGAAACGAGAAAAAGAGTGTTGAGGTGCTACATTGAGCCTGTACTTGTGTATGGATGTGAAACGTGGACAATGAGCAGTCAAGCTGAAAACACCTGATGGCTGTAGAAATGTGGTTTCTGAGGAGAATTCAAAGACTACCATGAACAGACAGAAAAACCGATGACCAAGTACTACAGGAAACAAATGAAAATCGTAAACTGATTAGAGAAATTAGACGTAGACAGTCAAAATTATTTCGACATGTTATGAGAAGAAGTGAATTGGAGAACTTGGTGACAACTGGCAAGATCAAAGGGAACAGACCTAGGGGAAGACCGAGAAGTAAATACCTTGATGACTTGGCCACATGCCATGGTCGAGACAGGAACACTGAGCTGATCCACGACTCTGGTGATCGTGTGAAATGGCGAGTCGTGACCGCCTATGCTTTCCGGCATGGCACATGATAGATGACTGATGGGTGCACCGCTTTACGTGACAAACATTTGTCAGCATAAATAGGAAGCATTTCCTTATGAATGTCCTTTGCAGGCAGTCCTTTCGCCCACAAAAAAACAAAAACAAAAAAAAAACAAAAACAAAACAAAACACGCACAGCAGCACGTTGATCTTTGGTTGTACACCCCGTAAGTACAGTCGCCATTTTGTTTATGCGCTGAGCATGCACATGAGACACCTACCGCCACCTGACGAAGGGAGGAATGGTGATATCCAGATAGGTGCACAACACATGGCTCAGGAGGCTCTGCCACAATGTGGTAAACCCAGATACCGAAGACAATAGTATACATAGTGCATCACCGGGAACAGCCAAGAAAGAGACAGGGTAGAAGATAACTGCTCTACAGGACCAGCAAAGGCGTGCTAGCTGGACGGGTGGAGAAGTAAAAGAAGAACAATTTTCTGTAGTTACATAAAACTGTATCAACAAGATAAGTCAGTTTTCGAAGGTTTTGCGGTGTTTTTAATTGAAAGGGCATGATCTAAAAGTTGCCCTTGCGTTCTCCGTAAGTATGGTCTGCACACATTTGTAAAAATGTTCATCTGCCTGTTTCTTTTTGTCATTTACACCCCCCCCCCCCAATCTCCACCCACACCCCACGCTCCTGCATTCACTTGAGGGTGGGGGGCATAAAGGACCCTTTTCTACTCGATGTGACATATTGGGTTTTCCTTGCTGGATCCTTTTCTTAATAAACCCATCGGGATTCTCAAATATCACCGTCTGCGTCTGTACTTCCCAGAACATGTCTTACTACACATGCTTGGCTGGGTCGAGCTGGCAGCCAGATCAAGCTAGAAACATGCCTCGTCTCCAGGGAGATTGGATTGACTCCCGAGCAGGTAAGCTCAAGAGCTAGCCAATTCGCTGCAGGTAAGCTCAAGAGCTAGCCAATTCGCTGCAGGTAAGCTCATGAGCTAGCCAATTCGCTGCAGGTAAGCTCATGAGCTAGCCAATTCGCTGCAGGTAAGCTCATGAGCTAGCCAATTCGCTGCAGGTAAGCTCATGAGCTAGCCAATTCGCTGCAGGTAAGCTCATGAGCTAGCCAATTCGCTGCAGGTAAGCTCAAGAGCTAGCCAATTCGCTGCAGGTAAGCTCAAGAGCTAGCCAATTCGCTGCAGGTAAGCTCAAGAGCTAGCCAATTCGCTGCAGGTAAGCTCAAGAGCTAGCCAATTCGCTGCCGTGGCTCACATGCCGTGGCTCACATGCCGTGGCTCACATGTGATATAGGTGATGATAATTTTTGTTGCCGTTGCTGTTAAACGTGTTTATAATAGCAATATGCAGTTTAATGTATTATTTTTTTAAAAGTTGCATATCCCTTACAGGACGTTGCAGTCAACACCAGCATTTTTCAGCTTCTGTTGATGTTCTTGGCAAGATTACGCTCAGTAGTGTGCCATTGCTTTCTGAGCGACAGGCTCACACACCCCAGTAAGTAACCAACGCGACGCGATCCGCTATCGAATCTCGCGCAGCTGTGTTCCCCACTTGGATATACGGGATTACGGAGAAAGTAGTTAACTCCTTTGCCAGGGAGGTCGGCAGTTTAATGTGTAGATGCACGGAAATACTAGATTGGAAACTATAGCAATATGTTTAATTAATCGATACTGCAAATGTGCCATGCTATTTATATTCCTGAGGTTGGGTCAATAAAACAGAACCACTTGTTAGTAATGCATGCATTAATCTAATTGAGATCAACTCACACACTCCCTGGTATGAACAAAAGAGCCATCTAACCATACGCCGTAAACAAATCATCCAGAGACTATAGACATGAAAATGTGTTTCCCAACAAGTCGCATATATACTCTGTAAACTGCTCACGTATAACTGATGTCATAGAAACAGGTGATGTTTGATATTTCTGTTACTAATCGCGTAAGTATTGTCATACAGAATTGGCAGGACTTTTGACTTCGATCGTTTGTTAATGTTAAGTTTGTTTAGTACCACATACACACAAGTATATATATATATATATATATATATATATATATATATATATATATATATATATATATATATATATATATATATATATATATATATATATATTCTACTTCTTCAGCTTTCCGAGCCATTGAGGTTCTTTGCTGCAAATACAATCCGTCTCCATTCGTCTCTCTGGTGGACCTTCTCTTGCCAGTCGTTGATTCCAAGTGCTTGTAGGTCTGTACATGTATTATCTCTCCACCGTCTTCTTGGTCTACCTCGGGGTCTACGGTCATTTATTTCCTGAGTGTAAGCGAGTTTTGTTTCCCTATTATCTTCCATTCTTTCTATATGCCCCAGCCATTGTAGTCTATTAGCCTTCATGATACCATTGATTAGCGGGGACTTAAACAGATCATAAATGTCTTTGTTACTTCTTCTTTTCCACTCTCCACTTTGTGTATCCCTAATGGGTCCAAAGATGCGTCTTAAAATTTTGTTCTCAAAGGTTTGTAACAAGGCTTCGCCTCCTTTCCTTGTACTCCAGGTTTCAGAGCCATACAGCACAACTGGTCTGATCAGTGTTTTGTATATTGTGATTTTGGTGTTACGAGATAGCGCCTTTGATTTTAGTAGATGTTGTAGTGCATAGTATATCTTATTTCCAGAGTTGATTCTAGTTTGTATTTCTTCCCTTATGATGTTGGAGCAGTTGAAGATTGTACCCAGGTATTTGTATGTTTCCGTTCTTTTAATGGTCATATTATCTATTTGTATGTGGCCAGAGTTTTTAGCCATTCCGTCTCTTGACACACACACTCTCTCAAATACTCACACACACATTAGCATACACATTTCTTCTTCTTAGTCCATGTAGTGTGGCGTTAATGAACTTGTCTGTCCACAGCCCTCTGTCTTCAATATCTAAATAATTTCTTATGCTGACGTTTCTCCATATCATGATGTCAAACTGTCCAGCAACTGATCTCTTTGTCATCTCCTGCCTTTCTTTCCCTCTAACTTTCCGGTTGTGTTGACATACTACAAATTTCCCTTTCTCGTGACATTACCCGTAGAGTGTGTACCGTCTTCTTCTGGTGTAACCAGTTCTTTTTTGTGAGTTCACTTCTTTCGAGATATCTTCATTGCTCTTTTCATCGGTCCCGGGTGTTCTCTTCATACTTCTATAAAACCCCATCTCCACAGGTATCAAATACTTCCTCATTTATCTGCTAATTGTCCATAATTCTTTCCTTATATCAGGATGGTCTTACTATAACCTTTAAAAACTGTTCCTATCCTTGATTCTTCTCCTTCTTCTTCGTTCATCCGGAGTTTTTTTTTTTCGGATGTGATTGCGTTGTACCTGTTTACAGCAGAGCTGTGTTCTTGAGCAGTTAGGCCGACACATCCGACTTCTGCGGGATCCTTGATTGATAATGATGATTTGCAGAGAATATTCTTCATCTTACGAAATGCTACCTTTAATTGTGTTATTCTAGATCAGTGGTTCTCAACCGGTGGGGAATTCCCCCCCCCCCCCAGGGGGGCATTTTAGGGTTTCCAGGGGGGGGGGGTGGGAATGAAGACCATTTCAAGATCGCATTAATACAAGAACCGATTACTTGTTATTGTTTTTCCTTTCATACTTTACAGTTAAGTACGTCTCATCCTTCTAAAATTCATTTTATAAAGTCAGTAGACCCATAGATCATGTTTTATGTGGATGTCTAGACTTGTTTTAGTATGTGCTATTAAATTTACCTTACATTTTTAGGTATACTGTATAGGGGTGGGGGATTTTTAGATAGGAAACATGAAAGGGGGGAATGACGTTCTGACAATATGGTGAAAAGGGGGGGGGGAACGGGCCAAATTTTTGATAGGAAGGGGGGGGGGGAATGACGTTCTAAAAATATGGTGAAGGGGGGAACGGGCCAAAAAAGGTTGAGAACCACTGTTCTAGATTTTACGTCCTTTGTGCATCTTCAACCTGCTGTTTTTTTTTTTTTTTTTTAAATAACCCGAGTAATTAAATACATTTACTTGCTTCAGATTTGTTCACTTCACAATGATGTTGCATTTTCATATACAGTTTTTGTTTTTTGTTTGTAGTATATAATATAAGCTAATATATACATATACGAGGGGAAGCCATTCATCATCATCATCATCATCATCATCATCATCGTCATCATCATCATCTTCCACTTTTGCCGTCAAGCGTCGTGGGGAGGAATAATTGGCGCGTCAGGGCCCGATGGATGGCATTGGATAGTGTCATTCCGTGTGATTGTACAATGTATTTGATGTCGTCAATCCATATTCTTCTCGTGCGTCCTTTTGTTCTCGTCGCAGATGATCTTTGATGTAAGGCCAGTGATGGTAGTTGATCGTGATGCATTCTAACGACATGGCCAAACCACTTGACTTCTGTCTTTCAATAAATGTGGCACAAAGTGTTGATCCCACAGTCTGTCTGATAATAACATTTCTTACTCGGTCTTGGACTGTTAAGTTTGCAGCTCTCCTCAGGCATCTCATCTCGCAGGTGTTGATTTTGCGAAAGTTTGATTTGGATAGTTTCTAAGTTTGAGATTGGTAGCATAGGGCTGGTGTGAATATGCTGTTTATTATCTGTCGTTTAGTGGTCATGGGTATATTTAAATGTTTCAGTATGGGTGTTGCCGGTCTCTGTTGTCTAAAGGTTACACCACTTTCTCCGTAATCTCGTATACTCTCGTAAGTAACGTGACGTTGCGCGAGAATTGGAAGCGGTTCTCTCCTCGTCGGTAACTTACGGGGTATGTGAGCCGGATGCTCAGAAAGCAATGGCAAACTACTGAGCGTAATCTTGCCAAAAAATCAACAATCAGCTGAAAGATGCTGATGTTGACAGCGATGTCCTGCAAAGGATATGCAGAACAATAGTAATAGTATGGGTGATAGTTGATAGGTAAGTGCACTTGCTTTTTGACATCTGATTTAGATTTCTCTGTCCAATCTGCCATCTTCTGTGGTCATACTTCCAAGAGATTTGAATTCTTTAAAGTGTTTCAAAGAAGCCATCAAATAACATTAATTTTACGAATAACATGCTTACGGTGGTGCGAACTCGAAATGTTTTGTGTGCGTTATTTGTTAACATACTCCCCCTGTCTGGGAACACACTTGATCCACAAGGACAGTAGCTTCATGATTCCTTCTGGAAAATTTTTTTTATGTGTGGCCTTAAACCAGTTTTCCACCGTCTCTATTACTTCGTTGTCATCCATAAACCTCTGACCCCGCAAATGTTCTTTCAAAGGTCTAAAAAAGTGAAAGTCCAATGGCGCCAAGTCTGGATTGCAATCTGGATGTTTCAAGACCTCAAATTCCAGAGCACGTGGTGTATCCACTGTGTGCTCAGCCATATGAGGACGGGAGTTATCGTGTAGCAACAATAGGACTTCTGTAAGAAATACCCAAAGTTTCGATCGTATCGTGGGTTTCAGTTTGTTTAGTAGCATGTTACTGTATCGAGCGCTAGTCACAATTTCACAAGTTTCTTGAAAATGCACCAATATAGGGTTCTTGACATGGTAAAAGTGATCATCATGACTTTCTCAGTGGATTTATGCGTCTTGAATTATTTTAAAATTATAGCGCATGGTTCCATGGAATCGACTGCCCCTTACTATCTATACCCAGTGATTATTATTATTATTATTATTATTATTATTATTATTACAATAGCAATAATAGTTGTAGCTAAGGTGTGGTAGTAGTAGTAGTGATAGCAGCAGCAGCAGCAGCAGCAGCAGCAGCAGCAGCAATAGAAGTAGTAGTAGTAATAACAGGCAAACATTTGTATTTCCCATGGGACACATGGGACAGTAGCCATATCATGGCAACTTTAAAAAAAAACCTTTTTAAAGCCTTTTATCTTTCTTTTTTTCTTTATATACTTGTATCAATTCTTTATCTCGTGGTGGGACACCGGATAAATTAATAAATGCGCGCATGCGATCATATTACCAACGTTCCAATGGCCATTAAAAAAAATAAAATTACTCGCACTACTTTAATGAAGATAATGAAGAATTCTTAAACCACATTCCGAATATTGTTCAGATTACAGGAATGCTGTACATGCATGAAAAATTCAAAACTTCTTTTGACAAACTAGAAATTGATGGTACTACATCTCATTTAATTTTGCTGTTATACTTCCTCCTAGACTATCAGTTGTACAAAGTTATTGTTGATATTGACGAAGGAACTTCCAGCAGCATGGTGAAGAAATATTGTCAGAACTTTCAGAAAATTATTGGAGAAAAACTTTGGCCATATTGTGGCAGTTCTTTGGAAGGTACTGCAGCATTCCTTACTGGAGTTGACATCAAAGCCAAAACTTAAGACATGGTTAAGTCAGTTGTTTCTAAGAAGAAAGGGAATGTGGACACCAATACATGGGCCAGTGTTTGGATTGCTTTTTCTAAGTCTGTTGTTCCAACTGTTATTTCATTCATCAACGATTTAAATCATTTTCTGAATCATCTGCTGTATGTGAAGTAGCAGGAGTTGTAGAACAAAAGCCGAAAAGTGATTTTGACTCATTTTTTGATCCTCCACCAAACAAAACACTTAAGTTTGATGACCCCAGAAACAAATGCCTTGAGGGTTAAGTCACCATGTTTAAAAAATTACGGCAACCAACTTCACAACCATTAAATTATTAGAAAAATGAACATAGTTTTCCACTGCTAACAGCAAGTGCGAAAGTTGTCTTGGCCATACTAGTGTCCTCAGCGGCAGTAGAGCACTTATTTAGTACAGCTGGATTTTTGTTGAGTAAGTTACGAAAACGGATGTTACCAGCTCTCGTTATAAACTCTGTGTATATCAGTTCAGGGATTACCTGGATTAACTGAATTATTAGAAACAGTCGATCAAGGAAATTGATAATGTGCTGAATGAGCAGAGTGACTCTGAAAAGAATGAGAGTGACAGAATGACACTGAATTGTCATATTTAGATTGAACTTTATTTTAATAAAATACTCTTGAATATTAAAATTAATAAATTCTGTTGTTTTACATGTCTCTTTGAACATGTAGTCCTATTTAGTAGATACTAACCCTAAACTTTCATAAATTTCATAATTTTATTTGAACTGCATTCCATATTAGTATTATCATGGGAATCCCATGAGAATCCCAAGGTATGGGAAAGGCAAAATGACCGTGGGATGGGATGGGAATGGGACTGAAAAATGTGTCCCATGATCAAGCCTGTAATAATAGTAGTAGTAGTAGTAGCAGCAGCAGCAGCAGCAGCAGCAGCAGCAGCAGCAGCAGTAGTAGTAGTAGTAGTAGTAGTAGTAGTAGTAGTAGTAGTAGTAGTGGTGGTGGTGGTGGTGGTGGTGGTGGTGGTGGTGGTGGTGTTTGTCTATCAAGAATGATGATGACCATTCATTTCATCAAGTGGGGTTGAAAGTTTGGAGCCGTGAGTTCTAAGATGGCTGGTAAGGCCTATTTTGGCTCTAAATGTTCTTTAACAATGTAGGCAAAGAATGCTTGACGTTCCAGGAGGAGGATCTCCTGCAGTGGTTAAAAAAAAAAATTAGTTTCGACCTTTTTTTTCGCAGCTCTTGCAGTCATTTGTACTTCATATGTGACTACACCCTTGTGTAATGATGCACGCCACGAATTTCGGTCTTTGGCAGCAGTCTCCCAAATGTCGTGATGAATTTAAAAAGTTTTTAGCGAAATCTTCGGAGTGTCTTTAAAGCGTTTCCTCTGTCCGCCTTGAGAGCGTTTACCACATGCAGCTCACCGTAAAAAATCGTTTAGAGAGCCTGTGATCTGGCATGCGAGTAAAGTGACCAGTCCAGTGAGTCTAATTTATTATTAGTAGTATAACAGTGCATCGGTTATGAAGGCTACATAGGCCGAAGGTCGTGAGTTTGGACCGGCAGAGCTCAGACCTGAAAGTAAATACTGAACGAATTGCTTGCAACAGAAGATAGAAGACGCGCTGACAATCACCAAACTAAAATGTAGGTATGACGAGCCGTCGACAACAATTGTTACCAACAGCAACAATTTGGAGAGAAACCATCCAGCGGTCCCCGTAGCAAGTCGTGTTTTGAAGTTTGAGAATTGTCACCATCTAGATTTTGTTTAAAAGCTGTTCCAACTGAGATTTTAAGGATGTCAAAAGCGAAGTAAAGCGGTCTAAGGTTATAAGGGGTAAATGGATTAACATCAACAATAAATGATTTTCTATTGTAACTGAATTGCCGAGCAACTGACTTTTGTATATGAACGACATGTCGCGCCCGGATCACTCTATTGGAATGGAGGCAATAAAAGAACACGTTAACCCTAAACCGAGAGGCTTCTGAGTTTGTTTCTACGTTCCGGTGAGAATTCATGTTACGTATTCTTGCTGGAGTTTGTAACCATAATTTGAAACTTCTTCGTTACACAACTAACAAAAGTCACCACTATGTATGCGAACACGGTCGAAATGAGCTCCCCTCTGTGGCGGTGGAGACACTGTAGGTGTTGGTGCTACTATAGTAGAATGTGGATACTAAGACTTCGGTGTCTGGGATCTAATCTTGCCATGTAATCTTCAGTAACTTCCTAAGGCAGACTGTGTGGAAGTGGTGTAATTTCTGGCGTGTCGCTGGTAAACAGTCCAAGTTTCACATGCGTATGCCAGTGTGGATAATACGACTGCTTTGTAGACTTTCAGCTTTGTTTGCAGGCTTATTCAATTTTCGAACCAAACATTTTTGTACAATCTGCCAAAAGCCACGCTGGTCTTAGAGATTCTTGTATTCACTTCGTCATTAATTGTGGCAGCTTGTGACACAGTGCTGCCACGATAGGTGAATTTGGCAACTACACTTAGTCTGTGACCATTTAGTAGTAGCAGTACAGCAGTAGTAGTTGTGGTAGTCGTAGTAGCAGTAGTAAGTATAGGACCCACGCACACTACTTCAGGCATATTGGATACATTGTGCTAGTCCCGTTTTGTATAGATAATCTGCACTCGTTGGGTAATGTTGTCAGTAGCAACCCCAACGCCTTTTCGCCACCACACACCTGATTTTAATTTTTTCATGTTCCTGATGTGGTACCCAACCTAAGTCCACAGGGCAGTCAGACGAGTGTCCTCTACACCTGGCAGGGCTTTCGATAAATATCTGGCTCAATGAGATGCGATATGTAGAGAAATGTGTTCGATCAACTTGTCAATCTGTCGACGTGTTATAATTGGGGCCTTTATGGTGTTTTCTTTTTTGCATCTTTTTGCAGAGATAGGGTTGCGTATTTCGTTTCCTGATTTCTCTGGCTCAAGCTGTTTTATGAACCCAATCACGTCTAAGTAATTGATCCCTGGCCAAGAAAGCGTTTTTAAGCCGCTTACTGTCTCAAACAATGGTTATGTTAACTGCTAATGGTGCACACATTAAATACCCTGCCTGGGACGGAGAGAAAGAGAGTTAAAATGAGCATGCGATGTAAGGAGCGAGCAATGAACTTACGGTTCGCTGTTTGGCGCTTAAGGAAAAAAATAAACTAATCCCAAAGAGGCATTGACGTGTTTTTCCACATTGTGAACCGATTGGGCAGTTAGCAGCACTGGTGCCACACCATAGAAGATCTGATACGAGAGCAAGAGGACGCCTGAGAAGAGCATGCATTGGTGTGACACGGAATGACACTATTCAGTCCCACCCATCCTCTCCACAAGAGTTGGCGGGAAAATTGGAAGATGATAACTATAATAATGAATGATGATAGTGATTATGAAAATAGCTCTTGTATCAAAACAAATCAAACAAATGCAAAATGCAAAATATCTTTTATTTGAAAATAAGTGAGGAAATTTTGAATTTCACCTGTTAATCACAACGTTTACGTCAGATCTTCTCTTTACATTTCCCACAGACAGAAGCACTTTCGAAATCCACAGCTACTGGCTCCAAGGCTTCAAGAAAAAACGATAGTATAGATACATGGCCAAGGGAATTCCAATAAGCAAGAGGTCGTCTCCATCCAGCAGAAGATCACGTAACAATTGCACAATGACGTATGGAGGCTTCATGTCTACCGCTGGAAAGGATGCCTTCTGTAACGGTCCTTTAGGCTAATCTATTAATCATATTTCTGTGGGTGAAAATATTTTATTTGAAAACAAGTGAGGAATTTTTGAATTTCACCTGTTAATCACAACATTTACGTGAGACCTTCTCTTTACATTTCCCACAGACAGAAGCACTTTCGAAATCCACAGCTACTGGCTCCAAGGCTTCAAGAAAAAACGATAGTATAGATACATGGCCAAGGGAATTCCAATAAGCAAGAGGTCGTCTCCATCCAGCAGAAGATCACGTAGCAATTGCACAATGACGTATGGAGGCTTCATGTCTACCGCTGGAAAGGATGCCTTCTGTAACGGTCCTTTAGGCTAATCTATTAATGATATTTCTGTGTGTGAAAATATTTTATTTGAAAACAAGTGAGGAATTTTTGAATTTCACCTGTTAATCACAACATTTACGTGAGACCTTCTCTTTACATTTCCCACAGACAGAAGCACTTTCGAAATCCACAGCTACTGGCTCCAAGGCTTCAAGAAAAAACGATAGTATAGATACATGGCCAAAGGAATTCCAATAAGCAAGAGGTCGTCTCCATCCAACAGAAGATCACGTAACCATTGCACAATGACGTATGGAGGCTTCATGTCTACCGCTGGAAAGGATGCCTTCTGTAACGGTCCTTTAGGCTAATCTATTAATCATATTTCTGTGGGTGAAAATATTTTATTTGACAACAAGTGAGGAATTTTTGAATTTCACCTGTTAATCAACATTTACGTGAGACCTTCTCTTTACATTTCCCACAGACAGAAGAACTTTCGAAATCCACAGCTACTGGCTCCAAAGGCTTCAGGAAAAAACGATAGTATAGATATATGAGCAAGGGAATTCCAATAAGCAAGAGGTCGTCTCCATCCAACAGAAGAGCACGGAACAAGTGCACAATGACGTATGAAGGCTTCATGTCTGCTGCTGGAATGGATGCCTTCTGTAACGGTCCTTTAGGCTAATCTATTAATGATATTTCTGTGGGTGATAAAAACAGAAACAAGAAACGCATACCTTTAAAAATATGACTATAGAAAATACTTAATATCTGTCACATGTCAGGTAATGACCTGCATTTAAATAGCTATGCGCCTATCCAGTATAAGAATGGTCTGGTAAGGACACTGTTTAATCGAGCTAGGAGATTTGTTCCGATGACACACTAAACGAAGTACTGTACACCTTTAACACCTTTAATCTAATGGTTATCCAGCCGTCTTCATTAAGCAACACTGCCAGACACCCAAACCGACACCCCACAAAATTATCAGTCCCCAAACGTCAAGTGTTTTTTTTTTCCAGCTAACCATTCGAGGGAACGCTGTACCACTTTTTTAAGCTATGTAATGAAACGAATACACTATCAATTTAAAACAGCAGTAAGTCAAACATTTTTGTTTGCTGCTAAACCAATTGTCAAATATAAAACCACCCCGATACCTATTCCATCTGTGAAAGAACTATTGTTTCCATACATAGAATAAAACAGCAACTGTCAATTCCAGTGCAAGCGTCAAGCAACTTACATGGGTAGAACGGAAAGACAGCAAATCAAGTGTGAGTAGAAAAGATAGTTAATCAATTTTCAGGACTCCGTGTGCAGTCGAGAAACTATAAAACCTCCTCCGTGGCGATTTCTCAACAACTCAGAAACTACTGTCATAAAGTTAATAAGGGAAAAGCGTTTCGTATACTGTATTCGACAAACAGTAAACGATTGCTCAGATATAGTACGGCCTTAACAATTAGTCGGTTGAGCCAGCTTTATGCAAACAGAAAGAGTTCGTTATAAACCTGAAATTACCGTGGGGACATCACATGTCCACATTCGAACAATACCTGCGATCATGGGTTTTTAAGTCTTTCATTCAAAGTATTAAGTCGTGTTTTTCCCCCATTCCATATGATATATAACTCTGCAGTATGCACTTGACGAGATGCAGCAAAATATGCCAGGCAATAAATCGTGCAACATATTGTTTGTGGGTTCTGTGAATAAATTCACCAAAGGTATACACTGTTTTGAATGTCGGTGTCATGCATTGACCGGTGGACAGTAACAACGTTATGGATAATGTAATGTGGTTCGGAATGTTCTTAACCATACGGAAACTGGCAAGACCCCCTGTTCAGACAACATCACAACAGAAATGATTAATGCTTTAGAAGAATGTGGAATAGATCAAGTCATCAGGCTGCTGAACACAATATATGTTACTGGAGATATACCTCTGAATTATGTATTTATTGCAATTATTATGTATTTATTGCAATCCCAAATCAATCAGGAGACTTGGAATGTGATAAACATCCTATAATTAGTATAATGAGTCACATCACGAAGATTTTAAGAATTATCATGCAAAGAGGTAAGAAGAAAATACAACCTGAAATAGAAGAACAATGTGGGTTTGTAGAAAGCAAGGGCACAGTAAATGCTGAGCATAAGCTGAGAACAGTAATTGAACGTTCTATAGAAGTAAACACAGATCTATATCTTTGCTTTATTGACTACACAAAGGCTTTCAATAAAGTAAGACATGTCAACATAATAAAGATGCTTGCAGATCTACAGATAGATTGGAACGACTTTAGACTTTGAAAGAACATGTATTGGGAACATCAAGCTGCCATAAGAATTGATAATGAATTATGTAATTATCAGCATATTAAGAGAGGTGTGAGACAGGGATGTGTAATGTCTCCAGATCTTTTTTCCCTCTACAGTGAAAATATTTTCAGAGTTGTTGAGTTGATCTAACAACCGACATCACAGCACTCAGGACATTCACAAATGCGCTTCGTCCCTCGTTCAACAGCCAGTGATGAGACACACTACAAATCGTTCCCACCGCTATCTGATTGAAAGTTCTCCTGGTCTTCCCTCTCAGTTTGAAATTCTACCATAACCCCTGCCAATCCCACGCAACCTCATCCTTTCCTCATACGGGTTCTCAAACTGTTCCTCCACCTTCACCACCTTGTCCCACAGGCGCACGACCACCTCTCTCTTGTCCACATGTAATGACAACAAAGAGGTGCATTACCTGCCAGCCTAACAGCCTGTTCATTCCCCCCCCCCCCCCCGCACTCCCGCATGACCAGGGCAAAACATCCATACAATTCTTACAATCTGTGACATCTGAAGCGAGGTGATCCATCCCACAGGAAACATTCCTTTCTCCACTTTACTAAACATACTCCTCGAGTCTGTGATGAAAACAATGTGAGTTGCAGTACTCCGCCTGTTTTTCACCATTGACTCCTCAGTATAGATCACCATGTCACCTTGATGTGTATTACTCTGGATCAGTTGTTGTACCTCAACCTCAGTGCTCATCCCGCTGCTCATCCTCTGCACTCACGACTCATTGTTACTATTACATTGTGCCAGTCCGTCCTGTTTACCGGTACTTCAACCCACTCTTTTTCCCGATTGATGGTCTCTAGATCACAAACCTGACGTATAGATATTTCCACCTGTGCCATTCAGGACCTGTTTCGTCTTAGTCTATGACCCTTGACCATATCCATGGCTTCATGCAGGCGGTGATCCCTATCTGCAGCAACTCTCAGGGACCATTTGGCCTATGCCTAACAGCCATTGTTGGTAACGCCACGATATGCCTCATGCATATAATTGGTGTGTTCTTTACTCTCTCTACTAAGAGGACATCCATTAAATATAATACATGGGACATCTGCCTTCACAATCCGGTTATCCAGGGAGTATCACGAACCGATGCCTTGTCTGGGATTATAACGGCCCCTGCCTCCCTGCACCACTCTGCCAAACTTGCCTATCTCTGCCCTGTCTGTACACAAGCACATTATTTGCAAATGTCAAGATTCTACCAACATCTGGTGTCTCAATAGCTGCAACTTTGCTGGTGTAGACATTAAAGAGCACAGGGGACAGCAGATCCTTGTGGCAACGCAAGTGTAATCGTACAGGGATGAAAAGTCCAGGAACTCATGTGCAGTGCAACCTTACGCTTATAAAGGACTACCGCAATCCATCTGACAAGGCAAGAGCATACTTTCATGTCCAACAGAGTGTATATCAACATATCATACCTAATATTTTCAGAAGTATAGAAGATATTAAAGGAAGCATCACTGAGGGACGAAACATCAGAACATTAGATATACAGATGATACAGTATTGAATGCAAACAATGAGCAGGGTTAGAATTGAATAGTAAGAAGACGAGATTATGGTTGTCACTAGGACAAAGGAAATACCACTATGTAATATACAAGTAAATGATAATATTCTTAAACAAGTGAATCGGTACAATTATCTCTGAACAGTCAGAACATCTGTTGTGAGATGCTTTAAAGAGATTAGAACAAGAATCGTGATGGCGAAGGTAGCCTTCTGTAAGAAGAAAACCATACTGACGAATAAAAAGATGTCAATTGCTACGAGAAAAAGAGTGTTGAAATGCTACATAGAGCCTGTACCTTTATATGGATGTGAAGCGTGGACAATGAGCAGTCAGGCTGAAAAACATCTGATGGCTGTGGCAATGTGGTTTCGGAGGAGATTGCAAAGAATACCATGGACAGACAGAAAAACCAATGACCACGTCCTACTAGAAACAAATAAAAATCGTACACTGATTAGAGAAATTTGACGTAGACAATCACACATTTTTGGGCATGTTATGAGAAGAAATAAATCGGATAACTTGGTGACAACTGGCAAGATCGAAGGGGAAGAGACAAGGGGAAGACAGAGAAGTAAATACTTAGACGGATCGGCCAAGTGGTATGGTCGAGATAAGAACACTGGGCTGATCCACGACTCTGGTGATCGAGTGAAATGGTGGATCAAGACCGCCCACGCTTATCGGCATGGCACATGATGGATGGAATGTAGTTACATTTTACTGTTTCACGTAAGCGAGAGGATGAGTTAAAATAATGAGGCTTCATTTCACTTGTGAGATGTTGTAAAAGTAATATGAAGAAAGTATGTGTGAGGTGAACTGAGGGACGGACAGACAGACAGGCTGTCAGTTAGACGGACGGACGGACTGACCGACCCTCTGACTCACCGACAGACAGACAGACAGACGGACGGACGGACGGACGGACAGACAGACAGACAGACAGACAGACAGACAGACAGACAGACAGACAGACAGACAGACAGACAAAAAGATAGATAATCGCACGCTGACTCACATTTGGAATCGTAACCTGCCTTCTGGAATGCTATTGGTTAAACTTTACTGTAGAAGTGGTGCAACGTAACATTTATAAATTTGGGATTCCATAAACAATTGTGTCCACTGGCTTCATGGAGAGATCTGGAAATAAATAACAAAAGTATTATTTAGCATAACGAATTTCCGTTATTTTCAATTATATCATCGTCATCGTCCAGTGTCTTGCTGGCTGGCGTGGACGATCATGCCTCTCCACAAATTACGATCTCCGTTGTCATGGTTCATTTCATGTGTTGACTCCCTTCCGTGCAATGACACAAAACTATCAAGAATCTTCTCACGTTGTCTTCCTCTATTTATCTTTCCGGTTGTCACAACATGTTCCAGCTTTTGTCTTCTCATAACGTGATCAAAATAACGATGACTGCCTCTTTCTGATATTTGTGATAATTTGTCTTTGCGACTCAGCTTACCGTAAAACGTCTTAATTGCTCTTTTTGGCTATCCAATTAATTTTAACATTCTTCTATGAAACCACAGTGATATATAAATGTTAAATAGGTGCTTAGTTTTGTCACCATAATCATGTATGTCCGTATAGTTAATAATTTTACGTATCGTTTACTAATTTAGTAGTCACCCGCTTTATACGAAGTTTATTTCTAGGCACTGCACTGGAGTCTGTAGGCAATGAAATGCCTAAATCCCATTGAGGATATAAGATAAGCAACGGCTGCAGCAGGATATAATATTAAATACAGCTTGGTATATGTAGCTCACTGGAGGAAACATTGCCGATTCAATATCCAGGCAGTCTACATAAGCCACCTGGTCCCACGATCTGGTTACATCCATACAAGCAGGTCTACAGATGTGAGTGTCCAGTACCGGTCTTCCACAACCGCTAGTTTCTATGTTGGGAGAGGGCCATACAGTCCCTGTGAGATGGTACTTTGGTACTTGTGCTGAAAGTTAGTCTCTACCCGAACCTCACTTCGACAAATGCAAGTCCTTATCAAGTCTAAAATCACCTAAAGGTGTATGTACTGGACATAAGAGTTACAACTGAGTCTTCTAGGGGATTCACCAAGCAACCAACCAAACAACGAACCAACAATCCAACCAACCATATAATCAAACATATGTAATTTTAACTTCTATAAGTATTCGAAACACAAGTATTCCTGGTTGAATGTAAGCACAGAGGCCACATATAGTGGATTGCGCGATTTGTTGCCTGATATATTTCGTGGCGTCTCGTCAGGTGCATACTGTAGAAATATATATCATGTGAATCATGTTTTCCTGAAATGCATAACACACACATCCACGCTGTTCGAATATGGAGCAAAGTTATCCCCACGGTAAACGCGCAGTCACTGTGACATCTTTGAAAGTTTAGCAGCCAAAATATGATTCATTTATTTACTTCCTATGATACATAATTCCGCAGTTTGCAACTGACGAGATGCAGCGAATTATTCCAGGCAATAAATCTTGCAAACTGTTGTTTCTGGCTTCTGTGTTTACAATGTATAAGCAAGTTTAGGTGAGAAAATAGTTTACGGAATTATAAACTGACATTATCAGGTGAATTGAGTTGAGTTGCACTGTTTGGTCAAGCTTGTGGCCCGGTACACCCGTCTTCGATAAACATGTCTTTCTGGGCTTCCGACTGTCCCCAGTCTATTTAATTGTTGGCAGATTTGTGTCTCTTTTCGTCTGGTTCCTATTCTTGACATGTCCAACATGGAATAATAAGTTATTAAACTCTTCCTCCTTTTTTGGGGGATTTTGTTTTGCGCTCTTTCGTTTTACTCCTAAGCCTAGTCCATCACGTGCTGCTACTTCTAGTGTACTGAACTGGTTGTTGCGTGTAGATTAACTTTCCCTATTACCAGTGTCCCTCGCCATCAGGCGAACCCATTCCGACTTCTGAGGTACTTGTAATTTATTTCTCCAAGTCAAGGACGGCCGACCTCCCTGGCCTAGGAGTTTACGTCTTTCTCCGTGATCCCGTATATTATCGTGAGTAACGTAGCATGTGCGAGAATCGGTAGCGGTTCTCGCCGCGTTGGTAACTTACGGGGTATGTGAGCCGGTCGCTCAGAAAGCAATGGCAAACTACTTAGCGTAATCTTGCCTAGTACATCAACAGCAGCTTAAAAGTGCTGATGTTGACTGCAACGTCCTGTAAGGGATATGCAAAAAAAAAAAAAAGTCAAGGACGAGAAGTCAACATGTTAGTCTAACTAACCAGTGTAGGAGTTGAAACCGTTACCGCGGCATCAGCACACTGGATGTTTACGAACGAGCGCTCTTATACATTCGGCTATGCTTACTGTCTCTTTCTCTTCTTTTCGTCGTACATCTTCAGACGTCAACATAAATATATGCAGGGTCAGGGTCAGTTAACTTGACCTTATTGACATCTTCGCAGAGGTTGCCTTCAAATGGAGCGGGTTTCCCCGTACAGTTGTTATATTTTATTATACGATACAACAGGTGTTGTGTTGGTTGTTACAATGTGATGTTCTTTAAAGTGATACATAATAGAGTTAACGCAACGCTGTTAATATGAACAAAAGCAGTTGAAATAACAATTCGAATTATAATAAGTTAATTTAACAACTCTCTATGATAAAAGCAACATAGAAAAGTGCGTTACGTTGACAACGGAAGTGCTGGCAGTAATGGCGGCATTATTTTAGCTGGAGACGCAAAGTCACATCCATGCTTGCATACTATGTAATTCGGTGAGCATGAGTCGGGATGCTGGAGAAGGCTTCGCGAGCAGGCATTCGATAGAATCCCTGCAGACATTCACAATTCGTCAAGCATGCAAAAATTCCTTGTCATCGGAAATTAGAAAAAAGAATTATTGCATGTCACATAGAACAATTTCTAACATATGGCTGCGAATCATTGACAATTAGTAAACAAACTAAAAGAAAATCCCTGGAGACTTTGGAAATGTAGATTTATATAAGAATACTTCTTCATCAAAGATCTTGTTGCTAATCTACCACATGGAATTAAAACGGCAATGTACGCTGATGACCTGATTTGCATGGGAAAATAGATGGTGCAACACCACTCTTTTTACTCTCTCACCGAAACAAAAGGCAGGAATCATCCAGATAAATGGAATACCTCTAAGTGAAGATAAAGAAGTAACATACCATGGAGTAACATTTGATGATATGCTGACATGGAGAAAACACATCAACAAAGCAGTAGCAAAAGCCACAAGGAAATTGGCCATCCTGAGAAAACTAAGTGGAAGCACATGGAGATCCAGTGACTTAACAAAGTTTATCAACAGAGCATACGACCACACCTGGAATACGGGTCAACTGCGTGGTTTTCAGTATCAAACACCACACTTCAAGAGCTGGACAAGGTGCAAAATCAAGCACTTAGAGTCACCACAGGAGGGATGAGACCAATCCCTATAGTGGAGATGGAGAAGATGGAAAGGACACAAGCACTGAGAGAGCGCAAAGATACGAAAACGCTAATACTAGCAAAAGTGTTCTTCGGCTTTCCAGGCCACCCTATGAAGAACAGATTTGAAAACCTGGCTATGGTGCGGTAGAAAAGAAGCAGTTTTATCCATTAGGCCAAACAACTCTGCAGAGAAACCACCGATCTACCCACAGTTGGTATCCCCCTGAAAATTATTCCAGAGCGAACTCCATGGAAAGAGGAACATCGACTATCACTACAAATCCAGACAAAAGTGAGAGGAATATTTGACAAGGAAGAACAGAACAGTGTACAATGCAGAACAGCCACTCTCAGCTTTCTTGATGAAGAATGCCCACAGGACCTCTGGATCCGAGTCTACACAGATCGGTCAGCACAAAATGCTGTTCGAAATGGAGGAGCGGGAGTTCACATAGAATACCCAAATAATACTAGGGGCATGACTAGAGTGGCAACAGGAAGGTACTGCCATATCTATGATGCTGAAATTGAGACAATCAAGATAGCAACAGAGAATTACTAAATACTAACCATAATACACAACCTGTGGTGCTATTGACAGATGCAAAATCAGTACTCGATGCTCTCCTGTCTGGGAAATTGCCAGTACTAAGGATACTGCTTTATGAACTTAGAAGTCAGCATAAGATCACCATACAGTGGATAACGTCCTACTGTGGAATACCTGGAAACGAGAGAGCTGATTCTAAGGAAGGAACAAAAAAATAACAGCCTGATGTGCCCGTACATACCACCAAAAGCAAAGAATGATCAAATCAGTCAGAAAGCCACCAAAACCTGTTCAAGATGACTATCACGTTATGGACAGACCAGAACAAGTCATTATTCTGCGCCTCAGAACAGGACACAATAGATTACGCAACCACATGTATACAAAACTCAAGATTGATGAATCAGCCATGTACACGTGTATTTTGGCGTCGCAGACAGCAAACCACATACTCCAAGACTGCCCAAAATACAACATATCTAGGCAGCCTTCTGGCCTAGAGAGACAACAGTGGAAGATAAACTTTATGGACCACTGAGTGAACTAAATAAGAAAGCTAAATTCATACAAGAGACAACAATACAGTTATAGACATATTTCAAGCGAACAAAAGAAGAAGAAGAATAAGAATGCTGAAATTCCATGGACAGCCAAAATCAACAATTCGGACATTTAGAGGGAGGCTAAGTCGGAAAGATAACTTATCACGAATATTAGAAAAAGACAGTCTTAATTTTTATTTTTTGTTGCACATTATGAGAAGACAAAAACTGGACAACCAAAATCCCTAAATGAGCATTGTGTATATATACATATGAGTGTGTGTGTGTGTGTGTGTGTGTGTGTGTGTGTGAGTGTGTGTGAGTGTGTGTGAGTGTATGCGAGTGTTTGTGAGTGTGTGTGTGTGTGTGTGTGTGTGACCAATCTTCAATGTTATACAAATCCATCATCACCACGATGTTTCCTGCTAAATAGCGTGTGCGTGTATCTCGGTCCTTGTTATTCTCGGTCAAATGTGTAATTTATGTATAACAACATGCACAGTGGATATCAAAGGCGTTCTATAAGAGAGAAAATCTCAGCGTGGGATGAGCAAGTCGACCAGCTGGCTGGTTGGTTAACATATTCATCAAGAGGGAATCATGGCATCCAAGCCACCAGAATGATGCTACATATTACCAACTTCAAGGAGGTGAGCAAATAATCTTCAGACTTCGCGCACGACATAGGCATAGTAGGCTGGAATACCACTTGCTTTAAAAAAAATAAAGTAAAGGGATACTGATGAAAGTAACAGTGGAATTTGCAATATGAAGGCTAAACATATGCTGCACGAGTGTCCAACATGCAGAATAGAGAAAATTAGTTTAGCCTTCAAGCGCACCATTTGAGGTCAGTTGCATTATTTGAGGAGTCTTTTTTGAGATGTCAAAAACTTCAAGCTTAGTTCGGCTTTCTTTAAATAAATTCAGGTTGATGTTTGAAGACGTACGAATAAGAAACGCTGACGAGTGATAAAAGGACACTACAAACTTCAAGAGCATCTGTACATCGTAAGCAGAAGATTGGACCTGGTTGTGAATGTGTGCCATCAGAAATGACAATAGAAGGTACTCAGGAGACTCCTGGAAGCTGACGCTGGAGCTACGGAGTTTGTGTTCTGTGCGGCGCTTTCGGTGGGTCGCCTTGCGGGAAGATACCGAGCCATGTGAGAAAACCCGGGTCAATGAAGTCTTTCTGGTGACTGCCGATTCCATCGACGATGAACTGTAGTTTTCGTGGAGGACTTTTGTGTTGGAATTTTGGCGGCAGCATTATGCACAGTGTACCTGTGCGGGCTGTTGTCTTGCCGAGACTCCTGTCTTTTCCACTTTTCACACTGGGTAGTGAGGAGCATTTTGTGGGATATTCACTGGCACAGGAACAGAGCATAATGGGGACGACCCATTGCCGTGAAGTTGGAACCACGACTAATTAACTAATAGAAGGTACTGATGAGAAGTGTGATCTATCCATAACTCTCCGAGCACGTTTCTGGTCCTTAGCCATCTCATCTAACAACACACAGACCTCTACGAGTTTATCATATAAACCGCGTTCATGTGCACAGCCAGAATGGAAGTCTAAGAACAATACACGGAAAAAATACATGTGACAAGCTAGGCGTCTTTCAAACAATTCCATGTGCAGAGTAGGTGAGTGGCTGTAGCGCAGTGGCTAGCGCGATTGCCTGTCGATCTGGTACTCATGGGTTCGAATCCGTATCTAGGCGGATTTGTAAAATAAAAAAATAATCCGGACTTCCAGGTTAGCCCAGTCTAAAATGAGTGCTAGGAAAATGTCAGGTGGGATATTGATCACATTATCCCTCGAGTGCTGATTGGTGTATGCAATTATGGGTCTAGCACCATATACTCAACACGTCTCCAAGCGTGAATAAAGGGACCTCTATTTCTATTCTTTATTTACGATGTGAGTTGGTATCATAATCATGTGTCTCGCTGAGCACCGCAGGCAATCATCAACATCTTTTTCCGTGTTCTTCGTTTGTCTCCGCTGATTGTGTTTATTTCCTCATCATCCTCCTCCTTGTCATTCGTGCGTTGTTCTCAGACTTCTATTCTGGCTGTGCACATGAACTAGGATTGTATGTTAAGCTCACAGAGATCTGTGTGTTGTTATATGAGGCAGCAAAGGTCCAATACCGTGCACGGAGAGTTGTGGATAGATCACACTATCATCGCACTTCTCAACATAAGTTTTCACATATTCATAAGTAACAGCTGATGACAGAAGTAAAACAGAAATCAAAAAGAGAATAGGAATGGCCAAAAATGCTTTCAGCAGCATGATATCAGTATTAACATCTAGAGAAATTAACAACTCATTAAAAATGCGAGTTGTCAAAAGTTACGTATATTCAACACTACTTTATGCCACGGAAGCCTGGGCATTGAACAAGCAACTAGAAAGTCGAATAGAGGCCCTGGAGATGTGGATATACAGAAACAGATGAATATGTCGTATTTCATGGAAACA
>JACEFZ010012422.1:387500-402500 GCA_014155875.1 Cepaea nemoralis
TGCCTTACCAATCCGGATGTTGACTTCCTGATCTAGGAATAATTTTCTATTTACCACTGATCCTAGTAACATAGTCTACCATCTCTAGTTCGGCGTCGTCAATAAAGATTGATGGTACCCCATGTGCACCTTGTGACATAATCTGTGTCTTCTTTTTGCTAATTGTTAAACCAAATTCAGAACAAGCATTGAAGAATGCAGATAGTAGACATTGCAATTCTTCCTAAGAGTGGGTCGTAACTGCAGCATCATCTGCAAAAAGCAACTCTCTGATCAGTGCCCTGCTAATTTTGGTCTTGGCCTTCAATCTCTGAGCATTGTAGAGGCCGCCATCTGAGCGTGAGTGAATGTATATACCACCATCCTGATCACGAAAGGCATATTTCAGTAGAAGTGAAAAGTATATTCCAAAGTCAACTCAACTCAGATTCTAAATATCTGTATAATCTCACACGCTACACGGGGCGCTAAACCGTGTAGACTTGTGGCGCACTGTGTGTTCAGCTTCTAAGTTTGGCAGAAGACACGCAGCCCTGTTAAGTGTTTGTTTAACTTGTGTTCCCCATTTTTAACATTCTCATGATTTTGCCATTTGGCCAAGCCATCTGCGTGTATTGCTTATTCGGCTTCAGTTTCAATTATTTATTTGCAATTTGACGACTAAAACAATTACTAATAACTAATAAATATCCAGTAAGCAGTGCATATGGAGAACAGAACTATTGTGGATTGATAAAATCACTAATAGGGAGCTTAAACGGTTAGTTTTATGTCCTGTACAGAACATTGCAATCAATCCCCAGCATTTTTGGGTTGTTTGAGATTTGCAAGGCACTTTTAACGTTCAGCAGTTTGCCATTGCTTCCTGAACGACCGACGCCTATACCATCGAAATCAACCCCAGACAGCGTGTTTCCGAATTGTCGGCAACTAATTTCGAACATTCACACGGTTTGTCGGGAAACTGAAACGCGTTATGTGTCCTTTTTGCACAGCGCCGAGAGCTTACAGAGAGAACTAACTAAATCCAGGCTAATCAAGAGGTTTGGATGGGCGCTGGATAGGACATACATTGATAAAATCTATTAACAGTATGATTAGACAACCTTTTCTTTTGAACGCACAGAGCAAAAGACATAGAGGAAGACCTAGAAACACAACAATCTGCCATCAGAATTGATAGTGATGTTAGATTCATACAAGAGACAACATTGCAGTTATAGACATAGTTTAGGCGAACGAAAGAAGAAGAAGATAATGATGTAGGTCAATATCAGCATGTTAAAAGAGATGTGAGACAGGGATGTGTAATGTCTCCAGATATTTTTTTCCCTGTACAGTGAAAATATTTTTTCAGAAATATAGAGGCTATGGAAGGAATATACATTGGGGGACGATACATCAACAACATTAGATATGCAGATGATACAGTCTTGATTGCAGACAATGAACAGGACCTGCGACATTTAGTAGATGCTGTTGTTGCACACAGTGAACAACTAGGGTTAGAACTGAATAGTAAGAGGACACAATTTATGGTCGTCATTGGGAAGAAGTAAATACCACAATGTGATATACGAGTAAATAGGCACATTCTTAAGCAAGTGAATCAGTACAGTTATCTCGGAACAATCATACGATCTAATGGGAGATGCCTTGAAAAGATTAAAACAAGAATTGCCATGGCGAAGGTAGCCTTTTGCAAGATGAAAAACATAATGACCAATAAAAAGATATCAACTGAAACGAGAAAAAGAGTGTTGAGGTGCTACATAGAATCTACACTTTTGTATGGGTGTGAAGTGTGGACAATGAGCTGTCAAGCTGAAAAATATCTGATGGCTGTGGAAATGTGGTTTCTGAGGAAAATGCAAAGAATACCATGGTTAAACAGAAACACCAATGAACAAGTTCTTCAAGAAACATATGAAGATCGTAAACTGATTAGAGTCATTAGACGTAGACAGTCAAAAATTTGTGGGTATGTTATAAGAAGAAATGACTTTGAGAACTTGGTGACAACTGGCAAGATCGAAGGGAAGAGACCAAGGGGAAGACCTGGAAGTAAATACCTTTATGGCTTGGCTACGTGACATGTTCGTGAAGGAACACGGTGCTGATCCACGACTCTGGTGATCGAGTGAGATGGCAAAATATTACCGCTCACGCTTCTTGGCATGGCAGATGATGGATGGATGGAGAAACACAAATAAAAGAGAATAGCATACTGCAATAAATAATATAGGGATGGATTTGAGGGAACTGTAGGAAGGACGTCAACAGATGGGAGAGCTTGTAACGTGTTGGTTAAGCGCCTGCTGCATTGAAGGATAGAAGGCAGAAGACACAGAAAAGAAGATATTCTAACAAATATTTCATTATCTTAATGACGGACTAGCCAACTGATGTCTGCAATCAGTTTCTCCACATTTACCTATCGCTGTATCAATTCATGTACTGATTATTTTTCATGCCACAACGTAAGGCTGTCAATAATGTTTCCCCGCTGTCTTCTTCTACTTCTCTCCATAAATCTTTCCTCTTGGTAGACGGAACTAACATTTAACATGATACAAAACAAACATTCAAAACAGTTTTCTGCTTTGACTTTCAATAGGAAAGTACTTTATTTGAGAATTCACATTTGACAAGTGCCGGAATGAGCACGTAGACATGACCAAAGATATTCCTCAGAAAACATTGCAAGAAATGTGTCGGATAAACAGTCACCACATAGCCATGTAACTAACATACCATATTGCTATCAACAAGTACAAACTACTGAACGTAAATTTGCAGGGAATGTCACAAACAGGGAAATACATCCTGCTACGTCCTGTAAAGAGTGTGCAACTAACTTAACAGATTCAGTGCCAAATAAAATGTATGTTTGAACCAAACAAAAATGGATTGCGGAAAATGGGAAGTAAGGGTGTTACAGTTCTAACTTAAAAGTTGTTAAAATGGTTACAGACATGTTGTTTTATAACACAGTGACAACATTTCGGCGATATATAAGCCCATGGCGGATACGTGAAGTCACTTAAGACGATTAATCGTCCCATGGCGGATACGTGAAGTCACTTAAGACGATTAATCATCCCATGGCACTTGATAAGTTTTAACACATAAATAAGCCAGTGAACTAACCGCCGAGGCCTGCGGGGCAGGTAATGTTAGAAGAGGATCTCTAATGATACAAACAGTGGTGATGCCAGGGCCACGGCTGCCCCTTTGTCTATCCCCACCAAGATCGATCTTGCTCAGTAACGTTTGTTTTAACAGACATGCTGAGTTCGTATTATTATATTAACATTTCTTAGCCATTTGTATGTCTATATATTCAGCTGTAAATGTAATCTTATTGCAGATACTGCCGTCAAGATATACAAGCTTTAGGCCTTCACACATCCTTGGCTATAACATACGAAATGAGGTAGCAAGCTCCTTTCCTCATCATTTTTTTTCTGCCTAGACAATTTCCAGAATTAATTCTGTAGTTTGTTAAGAAATATGAAATCAAGAATCAATTTCATTGCACTCCCGACAATCCCACAGGTGCCCCGCAACCTTCTTCGGTAGCCATCTTAGAGTTCTTATGGTGATGGTACCTATGGTACATTCATCGCACATTCGTCTGAGCTTTCCTATAAGCTTTGACTGTCGTCCAGAAGTTCCTGCCCCCCCCCCCCCCCTCCCCTCTCTCTCTCTCTCTCTCCAGATCCGTGTACTTTGTTTTGCTGCGTTTTCCTCTGGATGCCACAGAACCTCTACCGCATCAATCTTGAACATAATCTAGCCCGCCGCCTCCCCCGAAGCGACAGCAGCCAGTTCATCAGCCTGTTAATTTCCTGGCTCACCCGAATGCCCCGGCTAGGAAATCCATAATATATTCTTGACTTTCTTTACAAGCCAAATAAACCAACACACGCAGGGCATACCGGTATCTATTTGGCGTTGGGAATGGAAAAGCACCAACAGGATAACATAAAACACATTTAATAGGAATATGTATAGCCTGATGGCTTTTGGATAGAAGCATATGGAATATTCTGGTCCTATGGGGTTGGCGTACTGTGTTGAGGTTCTTATTGTTTGATATCTATCCTGAAGCAAGACTTTAGCAGCTGTGAAGGCATCCGTTGTCTAGCCTTAGATGGAAGATCCCATTTTTCCTAATCAACACTTGACGCTATGCTTTGCTGTGTTTTAGCCTGATCTTGCTTTCCGCGGATGGATATGTTACCTTGATCCTTTATTAAACAAAGAAAGAAAGAAACTACACGGACTACTAATTAACTACATCGTATGCTCATGTATTGCTACGAAAGTAGTACTAGTTTTGAAGTCCAATCTACCTAGTACAGTCACCTTTATTAACGTTATGTATTTAAAATAGGCATTGTAGTAACAGAGAGTGCAAAGAAAGGAATCTCCTCGAATATAAAGAAAACAGTAACAATGGTGATATCAAAGAAAATGATGACACCAAACTGTGTCATCAAAATAGAAGGGAAAATTCTTAACCAAGTCGATAATTTTAAATACCTAGGGACATTTATAACATCAGATGGAAGGTGGAGAACAGAGATTAAGAGCAGAATAGGGCAAGGAAAAGTCGCACTTCAGAAAATTAAGAGTATCTTATGCAATAAGTCACTATCACTGAATGTAAGAAAGAGAGTGCTTTAATGCTATGTAGAACCTGTGTTACTGTATGGCAGCGAATCTTGGAATGCAAATGAACAAATTAGGAAGAACTTAGAAGCAACAGAGATGTGGTTTTTGAGACGAATGTTGCGAATTCCTTGGACTGCCAGAGTAACTAACAACGATTCCCTGAAAGGGGCTAATGAAACTAGAACACTATATACAACAATACGAAAGAGACAAACAGCTTTATTTGGTCATGTGATGAGAAGAGAGGCGTTGGAGAACATCGCGACAACTGGAAAGATCGAGGGGAAGAGAGGCGGAAGTAGACCAAGAGAAATGATGCTGGATGGATTGAGACGGTGGTATGGAGGAATATCATCAGTTGAGTTGATCCACAACACCAAAGACTGAGATCTGTGGAGAGCCATGAACGCCTACGCCAGCTGGCAGGGCACTTGATGATGATGACTTAATACAGTGTTACTAAAGTACATATTCACTTCATTCGAAAAGAACATTACCATTCTATTTGACACTGTAGGGTTTCAAAGGAACAAATACAGTAAAACGTAATTAATAACGTATTTATGCGGGTAATTCTATATGTTGAAAACAAAAGTTAGTTGCATGTCCTTCACAGGAGTCGCAATCAATCCCATAATTTGTAGACTGTTTAAGATTTTCTAGGCAATTTTTACTTCGGTAGTTTGACATTGCTCTCTGATCTAACGATGCTCATACTGTTGAAATCAACGCAAGGCTGAATGCTCCATTATCGTATGCAGCAGATTTCAAACTCTCGACTCGAATTGTGAAACGCGTTCACTGCCCCTAGGCCACAGCGCCAGCTGCACACTTTATGATTGTAAAACAGTTGAACTAAAGCACATATTCCAGTCATGTGAAAAGAGAATTACTCAGTTCTCAATTCTGTGTGGGTTGATGAGAATACAAACGTTAAAAATCAATAAACATGTGGGTAATCCTATATTGCTTAAATAAAAGAGATATACACATATGTCTCAAAACGGTAAAAGAGATATACAAATATGCCTCAAAACGGCCCTTTTCTACTCCTTAAAGCTTAGTGGGTATATGGTGCTAAACCAATAATTTTATACACCAATCGGGAATTGATGAGTGATGTGGTTAAATTACACCAGCACCGTTTGATGTACGCGGGGACTTTTATCTATCTATACATGGTTTCATTTAGTGACATTTGGCAGCCAAAGGATCAGTAGCACTGTTGAATTAGTCTTCCTACGTTGTGAGTTTCATACTAACTCTAGTGCCGTCTCCACAATGAAGGTTGACTGCAATGGAATTGCAAGACTCTCTCTCTCTCTCTCTCTCTCTCTCTCTCTCTCTCTCTCTCTCTCTCTCTCTCTCTCTCTCTCTCTCTCTCTCTCTCGCTTTGATTGTACATTCTGTCAGACTACTGTTTGTCCATCTCTCGATGTTACATTCCCACCTGTATCGTTGTGACTACTGTTTGTCCATCTCTCGATGTTATATTCCCACCTGTATCGTTGTGACTACTGTTTGTCCATCTCTCGATGTTACATTCCCACCTGTATCGTTGTGACTACTGTTTGTCCATCTCTCGATGTTATATTCCCACCTGTATCGTTGACTACCTCTTGCTTGTTTGCCTTCAGCCTTACCCTTCAGAATTATTTTTATGATAAAAGTCGTTTAACGTGGCCGGAATATTTCACTTGCCTCTGTTGTTGTTGTTTTTTTTTTTTAAATTCTGTTATCTACTCTCTTTTCGTTCCCAGTTATTCTAGAACATCTGTATTTGCTGATTTTGTTTCCATGAAATACGACATATTCTTCCGCATATCCACATCTCCAGGGCCTCTATTCGACTTTATAATTGCTTGTTCATTGTCCAAGCTTCTGCGCCGCATAGGAGTGTTGAATATTCATAATATTTGGCAATTCTCATGTTTTATAGGTGGTTATACTCTTGTACAAAAGTTTCATACTGCAGACATACGCTTTATAGATGGTTATACTACAGAAGTTTCATACTGCAGACTTACGTTTGATAGGTGGTTATACTACAGAAGTTTCATACTGAAGACATACGTTTTATAGATGGTTATACTACAGAAGTTTCATACTGAAGACATACGTTTTATAGATGGTTATACTACAGAAGTTTCATACTGCAGACATACGTTTTATAGGTGGTTATACTACAGAAGTTTCATACTGCAGACATACGTTTTATAGATGGTTATACAACAGAAGTTTCATACTGCAGACATACGTTTTATAGATGGTTATACTACAGAAGTTTCATACTGCAAACTTAAGTTTTATAGGTGGTTATACTACAGACGTTTCATATAGCAGACATACGTTTCATCTTACAACATCCCAGATTTGTGGAAGACATGCTAGCATTGTGTCTAATACTCTTGAAAGGCGGTCTGGTGGCAGTGTGTTAGAATCCCCATCTAGGATATCAGGGCAAGCCCTGGACAGTAAAGGTGGCAGGTAAGACGTTTACTACATCACCCGTCAAGTACTGATTGGTCTATAAAACAGAGACTAGCACCTGGAAGCTGCGGTAGCGCATCGACTAGCATGCTTGCCTTCCGACCCGAGAGTCATATGTTCTATCCCCCAGCCAGGCGGATTTGTAAAATGCCCTGTACTCTTCTTATTTTAAATCAAACTGCATGTACATGAAACGGGGAAATATAAATTATTAGGTAGGAGCAGCATTCGGAATAAAATCACAGGTAATGAAGTTCAGACCAATAAACCCATGAATGCATTTCTCAAAGCGGTTGTTTCAGCTGCTTCTGACAGCTGCTAATGTGCTATACCCGACGTTACAGGAGACAACTTCTCGTCGCTCTCTTTCTCAAGGACGTTCGCAGACTCCATCTCTGTCTTCCGATCTCCTTGGCCTTCATCATTATCGTAATCATGATTATCATCATCATCTTCTTCTTTCATGATTCCAGAATCCAAGCAATCTATGTCGGGATTCTTTTCAGGGTATTCCATTTGCTGGTCCATATGTCGTTCTTTAGCTTTCACGGCCAGTAACTGAAATTCAGGAAGTCATTATGTTTGTATGTGTGTGCTGACGTATGCGCGCATGTGGATATGTGCGTAGATGTGCATGTGCGTGTGTGTGAGTGTACATGTTTGCGAGGCTGAAAGAATGCTTGCGTGTTACGGTACGTGTGCGGGCATGTGCTTGTGAGTATGCATGTATGCGTGTGTGTGTGTGTATATGTATTATGATTTTATGTGTGTGTGTTTGTGTGTGCATGTGTGCATGTATGTATGTATTTGTGTGCCTGTATGCATGCATGTATGTATGTGTGATTGAATATGTTGCGTGTGCTTGTGGGAGAATGTGTGCGTTTGAGCGAGAGTGTGTGCAAGATTGTGTTGAGAGAGAGAGAGAGAGAGAGAGAGAGAGAGAGAGAGAGAGAGAGAGCATTATGAGGATGAGTGATTGTGGATGTGAGAGTGTGTGTGTGAGACAGTGTGTGTGAATGGAGGGTGAATGTGTGAGAGTTAGTGACAGACAAGTTGTGCCTGCGTGCGTGTATGTGTGTATTTATGTGTGTGTTAGAGAGAGAGAGAGACAGAGATAAAGTGAGAGAAAGAGGCAGAGAGACAGAGAGACAGAGAGAGAGAGTAAGAGAGGCAGATACGGAGTGAGAGAGACAGAGAGAGTTGTAGAGAGGATGAAAGAGAGGCAAAGAGAGATGACAGACAGTGCGAGACAGAGGGAGACAGAGACAGTGAGAGCGACAGAGAGAGAGAGAGAGACAGAGAGAGAGATAGAGAGAGGCAGAGAAAGAGTGTGTGTAAGAGACAGAGAGAGTTGAGAGAGAGAGAGAGACAGAGGCAGAGATAGAGACGGAAAGAGAAAGAGAGAGACAGCCAGAGAATGAGAGAGAGAGAGAGAGAGAGAGAGAGAGAGAGAGAGACAGACAGAGACAGAGACAGTGAGAGCGACAGACAGACAGAGAGAGAGAGAGAGAGAGACAGAGAGAGATAGAGAGAGGCACAGAAAGAGTGTGTGTAAGAGACAGAGAGAGTTGAGAGAGAGAGACAGAGGCAGAGATAGAGACGGAGAAAGAGAGAGACAGCCAGAGAATGAGAGAGAGAGAGAGAGACAGAGACAGAGACAGAGACAGAGAGAGAGTGAGTGTCAGAAATACGCACACACACATACAGAGAGAGAACGAACGAACGAACAAACTTTATTTTAAAAGGGTAACAAATTGGGCACGCAGGCCCGTCTTACATTCGGCCCTTTCGATCACTCATCTTTCATTCATCAAATGTGCATGTTACATTTACACAGGGGAAAAAAAAAAACATTGTCAAATGGATGTTGTAAGCATAAACAATGCATATTATGGGTGAGTGTCAGAAATACACACACATACAGAGAGAGAGAGAGAGAGAGAGAGAGAGAGAGAGAGAGAGAGAGAGAGAGAGAGAGAGAAAGAGAGAGAAAGAGAGAGAGAGAAAGAGAGAGAGAGAGAGAGAGAGAGAGAGAGAGAGAGAGAGAGAGAGAGCGGTTGAATTAATACCTTTAAATAGTGCCGGTCAAGTTGTTGCCGAATCCAGTACGGGAGGTAGAGGAGAACCAGAAGCAAGGCGGTGCCGTAGATAAGAAAACTGATCGCCTCCTGGCATAAAAAGTTGGACAACAGATCCTGCAGTCTGGCCATGGAGGAGTGCACGGGCATCTGTGAAACGATAGATTTCAATGCAATTGCGCCAAGCAATCTTTCTGTTTTTGGTTTTGTAGTTGTTCTATAGCCGGTGTATTAGCGTAGTAGCTAGAGAGCCACGCTAATAGTATCATACGCACTATCAGGCGAGGGTCTGACCTATGCGTTCATCGTCCGCTAAGTGAGGGAAGACTGATCAGTTATTCCTCCGTGCATTCATTATCATCATCATGTGACGTACCGATAAGCGTGGGCGGTCATGTTTCGCAATCTCACACGATCACCAGAGTCGTGGATCAGCGCTGTTTTCTTGTCACGACCATACCACGTGGCCAAGCCATCCAGACATTTACTTATCTGCCTTCCCTTGTTCTTTTCCCCTCAATCTCGCCAGTTGTCACCAAGTTCTCGAATTTATTTCCTCTCATAACGTGCGTTAACTCTTACTCAAAAGCAGTTGATTGTGTCGTACAAGCCTCGTATATAATGAGCCTGAGGCAGGCACCGTACCCTCTCAGCTACGCCTCTTTAACAGCCAGATTCAAGATGTAACAGACAATTTGCACATAGTAATAGCAGAAGCAGATCATTTGCTTTAAAATAAAGAGAAATTTCGAAAGACTTATGGTGGAGAAGTTCTGCACTTTTATTGACCACTGGATGTTGGTGGAAACGATTTCTGACTTAGGCAAACCGATGTTATGAATCACCACCACTTGCTAATTTGTGACAACTTGATTGTGAAGTCAATGTCAAATATAGACGCTTACTGCATCTAATGAGCGGAAAAATCATAACAGCAGAGATGAGACGTCTTAGAAGAGCCGAAAAACAGAATTACGAAAGAGGAAATTAGAAGATGGCTAGGTCTGAAACCTGTCTTTCGTGAAGATACTTTACGTGTTAGACAAAATTGTTATGTGAATGAAAATACTTTACTTGTTAGATAGAATAGTTATGTGAATGAAGATACTTTACTTGTTAGATAAAATTGTTATGTGAATGAAAATACTTTACTTGTTAGATAGAATTGTTATGTGAATGAAGATACTTTATTTGTTAGATAGAATAGTTATGTGAATGAAGATACTTTACTTGTTAGATAGAATAGTTATGCGAATGAAGATACTTTACTTCTTAGATAGAATTGTTATGCGAATGAAGATACTTTACTTGCTAGATAGAATGATTATGTGCATGAAGATACTTTATTTGTTAGACAGAATAGGCTGATTGTCCCTTCACTGTAAATGTACGTGATCCCAACAAGCCTGTGCGTTAATTACACGTTCTATAGTTCTCTTACAGAAGCAGTGAAAATATGCAGGCTGGAAATTTGATATTGACAAATGCTCGTTGAAGAAGCACGTATATTGAAGTTCAAGTATATACACATGTATAATACAAAAACGAGTAAAAGTACAGGACTCTTTTTCAACTCCTTAAAGCGCATCGGGTAAATGGTGGTATCTAGAAACATCGAGACTGTGGGTGAACATCTGGTTGGGAAAGTGGCTGCCAATTCCATCATTTGTGAACTGTATGTTTCGTAGAGGACCTTTGTGGTGACATTCTGGCGGCGGCATTATGCACAGTGTGCCCTAGCGGACCGTTATTTGTCGAGACTCCTGTCTTTTCCACTTTTCACATGGGGCAGTGGGGAACATTTTATGTGATATTCACTGGCATGCGAACGGAGCATAATGGGGACGACCCTTTGCTGTGATGCTGGAACCGTGACTAGCGACTAGCGACTAGGGTAAATAGTGGTAGACCCATATTTTAAACATGGCCATCTGTCACTCTGTGGGTGATTATGTTAGCATGACCCCGGCTGCCTTTACTTCCCATGATGTTAATGGTATCCATTTTAAGCTGGGTCGACCTGAGAGCCCAGGTCAAGTATGTCAATTCCGTAGTCGACCAGCTGCGGGTTGAAGCCATGACTTCCTGGTCGGCAGGCAAGTGTCTAGCCACTACGATACCGAGGTTCCCATCTACACATGCGTACTGAAGCTCAAACGTTTATACATGCGTACTGAAGCTCAAACATCTACACATGCGTACTGAAGCTCAAACGTTTATACATGCGTACTGAAGCTCAAACATCTACACATGCGAACAAAAACTCAAACATCAACACATGCGTACTGAAGCTCAAACATCTACTATGCGTACTGAAGCTCAAACATCTATACATGCGTACAAGAACTCAAACATCTATACATGTGTACAAAATTTCAAATATCTATACATGCGAACAAAAACTCAAACATCTATATATGCGTACACGTGTGTTGAATCTCAAACATATATAGATGTGTTTTAAAACTCAAACATATATACACGTTTTCTGAAGTTAACACATATACACATGTTTTGAAGCTCAAACATCTACACGTGTTTTTGGAAGCTCAATCATCTACACATCTTCTGACATAAAGTCATTTCCTCTTGTCTTGTGTTATAGACAAAGTTGGTTGCACGTCCTTTACAGGGCGCTACAATCAACCCCGGCATTTATTAGCTATTTGTGATTGACAAGGCGATGTTAAGTTAGGTAGTTCATAAATAAACACACATAGTAATGTTTGGCACTCACAGAGGTGACAAGAAGGAAGAAGAGACTAGAGGACGCACTAGACAACATAACAATTTAAACCTAAAGCTACCGACCGAGATTTGAACCTTTCACCTCCAAATGACGACAGTGGCTCGCTGCAAGTGTACCTCCCGCATTACCAACTAGACACTCCTGGAATGCTATCTTGATTAGCCAGGTATACCATACACATGAACCTACAACTATGGAATACGGACATAATTCGTATCTAACCACTGAGATAGAACCATGTGTTTCAGAATTTTATATTAAAAAGCATAGGTCAAATAACAAACATACAAACTCATCAGGCCGTAATGCTGTGTCCAGTATATTAACAAAGTTAGGTAGTGTTTGTCATTGCTTTCTTAACTGGTGACACCCTGTACCATGGAAATAAAGACAAAGAGATCTGGTTCCAAATCCCACTCGGCTGATTTCAAACCCTAAATTAGGTATGGCGGGGAACTGTGACATTGCATGTATTAACTCTAAGACAGAAGCGCCTGTCTTCTCTTAATATCAGAATAATTAAATTACAAAGCTTGCAACAATCAATGTCAATCATTACCTGCCCATGAAATGGTCAAACAAAACACTGAAAAAGGAAGTCAAGTGTTTGCTCAAATGAGAAAGGTGCGCATAAGCCTTCCACAACGCAGATCTATCGAACTAAAATGCCTAAGCTGAACCGACAATGCGTTGGACAGAAGCTGGAGAGCCTTGCAGTTGTCGGATCTTATCTCATTTCCATCGGCATCGTTGGACCATGTAACAGAGCTTCCACAAATGTCCGTATTTATTTACCTACAGTGTTTGTTTCTTAGCAGTGCTGCATGGTGCAAAAAGATATCAATTGCAAAGAGAAGACAAGCGTTGAAGTGTTACACAGAACCTTTACTTTTGTGTGGATGCGAAACGTGAACAATGAGCAGACAAGCTGCAAAAAACATCTCATAGCAGTTGGAATGTTGTTTCTGAGGAATATATAGAGAATACCAAGAACACACAGGGGAAAAAAATGAGCAAGTCCTTCAAGAAACAAATAGTTAGTTAGTCGCGGTTTCAACTTCATGGCAACGGGTCGTCCCCATTATGCTTGGCTCCTGTGCTAGCGAATATCACACAAAATGCTCCTCACTGCCCTATGTGAAAAGTGGAACAAACAGGAGTCTCGGCAAGCCAACAGCACGCACATCTACACTGTGCATAATGCCTCCGGCAGAAAGCCAACACAAAAGTCCTTCACGAAAAATACAGTTCATCGTCGATGGAAACGGCAATCACCAGAAATACTTCATTGCTGCGGGTTTTACCCCACAATGCTCAGTCTATTTCCTCAGGCGACCCGCCGAAAGTGCCGCACAAAGCACGAACTCCGTAGCTCCAGCAACGACTCCGAGTCTCTTGAAAAATGCTCTCGTAAACCGAAAAGGCAAACCAGTCAATTCAGCGACAAACATGCAATTCACTGTGCAAACAACAGAGGACAGATGTAAAATCCTTCCACGTGAATCTCACAGCTCACAGTGTCGCGCAATACACTCACTCAGTAGCAGGACGACAGAATCATGTACTACCAGTTAAACATGAGTACAATGCGAATGCAAATCGTAGCCACAAGCATAAACACGCCAGAGGACTTAACGGTTCAATGCCTAACCGCCATGTTACAACTGAAAGAAACAAATGAAAACCGTAAACTGATTAGAGAAATTAGACCTAGACAGTCAAAATCTTTCAGGCACGTTATTAAAAGAAAAAACAGAAAACTGGAAAACTTGATGACAACTGTCAAGATTGAAAGAAGAGAAAAAGTGGAAGGCAGGGAAATAAATATCTGGATGGCTTGACCATATGGCATGGTCGAGACATGAATACAGAGCTGATCCACGACTCATATGATCGTTTGAGATGATGAAAATAACTTATCTGGATAACACATGATGATGATGGTGGTGCTAAAATAACTAACACCCAATATGTCACCAGCTAAGCTGCATTAAAAATCACAGTGGCTTGGAAAGAACAGTGATGGAAGGCATGGTTCCTGGTAAAAGAAACAAGAGTCGAAGAACATACATATGGACACAGGGCAGTACAGACACCTTTGGCACGTGGGTGCAGGAGACACGAGAAATTGCCAGGGATCAAAAGGTTTTTCTACGGGCAGCGGTGAGGTGACGTTTTGGAAGGACGTCCTACCTGATGAAAGTTTTTTTTTTTTTTTTAATGGTGCATATCCCTTGCGCCGGCTTCCTGGCCTATAGGTAAGCGACTTTTCTCCGTAATCTCGTATACTCTCGTAAGTAACGTGATGACGGTGATAATCAGCAGTGGTTCGAATCGCATCGGTAACTTACGGGGTAAGTGAGCCGGCCGCTCAGAAAACAATGGCAAACTACTGAGCGTAATCTTGCCAAGAAATCAACAATCAGCTGAAAGATGCTGATGTTGACAGCGATGTCCTGTAAAGGATATGCAAACACACACACACACACACACACACACACACACATATATATATATATATATATATATATATATATATATATATATATATATATATATATATATATATCCCTTGCAGGACGTTGCAGTCAACACCAGCATTTTTCAGCTGCTGTTGATGTACTAGGCAAGTTTTTACTGCGGAAGACAAGAGAGGGGTTGACCAGCATGACAGGGGGGTGAATAACAATTACAGACATCTTGCAGATAAATTACATGAGACAGGTGAACTAGCAAAAGGATGGAGAGTATTTTCGAAAGACTGATCAGAACAAATGATGCGAGGAACTTGATATCTCTTTTATGTTTCCGTTCTCTGGCTTTGAACTCAAGTGTAGTCCATACACCTGCTACTACTTCTAGCTCACTGGGCTGATGTTTGCGTGTTGATTACATTTCCCTATTACCAGTGTCCCTCGCCATCAGGCAAACCCCCTGAGGTACTTGACATTTATGTCCATAAGTCAAGGACGATAAGTCAAAATTTTAGTCCAACTGGCCGGT
>JACEFZ010012422.1:407500-455000 GCA_014155875.1 Cepaea nemoralis
ACAAACAAAGTAACGTGTACACTGCGTGACGATGGATTAGGTAACTAGCCCTTATTTTTCCCAGCTCTCATGAAAAATCCTTCTGACACACATCAACTAGGGAACTGAGTTTTGTAAAGATTCTGAGAGCGCCAACTGTACAACGCGACGATAGATTCTGAGTGGGCTAAAATGAACAAAAGTTAGATTCTGTGTGGGATAGGAAGTACAAAACGACGATAGATTGTGTGCAGAAAGTACTAAACTAAAACCTCTGTGTCCAGGGAAGGTTAACCCGGTCAAAAAATGCCCGCAGAAGTCGGATGTGTCGGCCTAACGGCGCAAGAACGCAGCTCTGCTGTAAACAGGCACAACGCAGTCACATCCGAAAAAGAAATCCGGATGAACGAAGAAGAAGAAGACACCTCTGTGTGAGCTTGAAAACGCAAAACAGAATCTGAGTGGGCTAGAAAGTAAAAAACGACAGATTCTGTATGGGCTAGAAAGCGCAAAAGAAATTCTGTTAGAGCTAGAAAGAACAAACAACAGATTCTGTGTGGACTAGAAAGCACAAACGATAGATTCTGTGTGGACTAGAAAGCACAAACGATAGATTCTGTGTGGACTAGAAAGCACAAACGATAGATTCTGTGTGGACTAGAAAGCACAAACAACACATTCTGTGTGGACTAGAAAGCACAAACGATAGATTCTGTGTGGACTAGAAAGCACAAACGATAGATTCTGTGTGGACTAGAAAGCACAAACGATAGATTCTGTGTGGACTAGAAAGCACAAACAACACATTCTGTGTGGACTAGAAAGCACAAACGATAGATTCTGTGTGGACTAGAAAGCACAAACAACACATTCTGTGTGGACTAGAAAGCACAAACGATAGATTCTGTGTGGACTAGAAAGCACAAACGATAGATTCTGTGTGGACTAGAAAGCACAAACGATAGATTCTGTGTGGACTAGAAAGCACAAACAACACATTCTGTGTGGACTAGAAAGCACAAACGATAGATTCTGTGTGGACTAGAAAGCACAAACGATAGATTCTGTGTGGACTAGAAAGCACAAACGATAGATTCTGTGTGGACTAGAAAGCACAAACAACACATTCTGTGTGGGCTAGAAAGCACAAACGATAGATTCTGTGTGGACTAGAAAGCACAAACGATAGATTCTGTGTGGACTAGAAAGCACAAACGATAGATTCTGTGTGGACTAGAAAGCACAAACGACAGATTATGTGTGGACTAGAAAGCACAAACGATAGATTATGTGTGGACTAGAAAGCACAAACAACACATTCTGTGTGGACTAGAAAGCACAAACGATAGATTCTGTGTGGACTAGAAAGCACAAACGATAGATTCTGTGTGGACTAGAAAGCACAAACAACACATTCTGTGTGGACTAGAAAGCACAAACGATAGATTCTGTGTGGACTAGAAAGCACAAACGACAGATTATGTGTGGACTAGAAAGCACAAACGATAGATTCTGTGTGGACTAGAAAGCACAAACAACAGATTCTGTGTGGGCTAGAAAGCACAAAACGACTGATTCTGCATGGACCAATCAGTACACACGTGTACATTCTGCGTGAAACAGTCAGCATAACAAGATAGATTCTGCGTGGCCCATTCCGTACACAAGGATAAATTCTGAATGGGTCCGGGAATATAAGAGGATAGATTCTGCGCGAGCCCAGGAATATAAAAGGATATTTTCTGCGTTGGTCCGGGAATATAAAAGGGTAGATTCTGCGTGGGCATGGGAATATAAAAGGACAGATTCTGCGTTGGCCAGTCAATAGAAATAAAAATAGATTCTTCGTGAGCACGTCGGTATAAATGCACAGCTTCTAAATGTCCCAGTCAGTAGATAATGATTCTGCGTGGGCCAGTAGATATTTAAGGTCAGATTCTATGTGGATCAGTCGGTAAAAAATGATTAATTCTGCGTACGCCAGTGTACACAAAAGGATATAATATGCGTGAATCAGTCAGTACAAAAATGTAGGTACTGTGTGGGTCGGTCAGTACAGAAGGATATAATCTAAGTAGGCCATTCCATACAAAACGATATATTCTGTGTGGACCAATCAGTACAAAAGGATACATTATGTGTGCACCAGTCAGTACAAAAGGATATATTCTGTGTGTACCGTCCGTACAAAAGGATATCATTAGTGTGCATCAGTCAGTACAAAAGGATATATTATGTGTGCACCAGTCAGTACAAAAGGATATATTATGTGTGCACCAGTCAGTACAAAAGGATATATTCTGGCGTACCAGTGAGCACAAAAGGATACATTCTGTGTGCACCAGTCAGTACAATGGGATATATTCTGTGTGCACCAGCCAGTACAAAAGGGATATATTATGTGTGCACCAGTCAAATCAAAAGGATATATTCTGTGTGCACCAGTCAATTCAAAAGGATATATTCTGCGTGCACCAGTCTGCACAAAAGAGTAGAGTCTACAGGGATCAGTCGTCATGCAAGGATAGATTCTAACTTTGCCAGTCGGTACAAAAGGACAGATTATATGGAGTTGAGTTGAGTTGAGATGAGCTAAGAACCGACATTAATGCACTCAGAAACATTCCCATACGCGCTCAGTCCCCTCGTTCAACAGTCAGCGAAGAATTATACTACTGATGGTTCCCACAGCTATCTGATTGAACGTTCTCCTGGTCTTCCCCCTCAGTTTTGAGATTCTTTCAGATAATTTCAGATTATATAGACACTAGCCATGACAAAAGAGAAGATTTCACGTAGACCAACTAGTACAAATGTAGACCAACTAGTACAAATGTAGACCAACTAGTACAAATGAGTAGATATTATGTAGTAGATCAGTCAGTCAACAACAGTAAATTCATAGTGAGAGCAACTGGAGGACACTCAGAACCCTTTACCATAAGATCCGGAGTACGACAGGGTTGTGTCCTGTCCCCTCTCTTGTTCATAATATATATATATAGACAACATATATAAAGAAACCAGCCAAACAGAGACCGCAAGAACACCCCATGATGAAAACATGGAAGAAGAACCATTTGTAAATTTAACCATTACATAACTCCTGTTTGCGGACGACCAAGCACTAATAGCAAAATCAGAAGCTGAATTACAAGACCACATGAATAGTCTAAACAAAATGTGTAGGGAACATAACATGAAAATTAGCACAAGTAAAACAGGGGTAATGACTGTAACTAAAGACGAAAAAGCAACGATTCACCTAAACGAACATCCCTTGAAACAAGTTGAGAGTTTCAAGTACCTAGGAAGTATAATATCATCAAATGGTAAATCAGAAGACGAGATCGAAAATAGATGCACCAACTGATTGGACAAATGGCATCAATACTAAAGAATAAACATGTGTCAATAGCTACCAAGAAAGCACTATACAAAACAATCTTCCTACCAACTCTATGGTACCAATGCCAAACCTGGTCAATGACAGAAAAAGAGAAAAGAAAAATCACAACAACAGAAATGAGATTCCCGAGAAGAATACTCAATGTATCAAGAAGAGATAAAATCAGAAATTAAGAACTCGGGACTAAAGTGGGGGTTATAGCAGCGCTAGATTGTATTAGAAGGCAACAAGTCAAACGGTTTGGCCATGCAACTAGGTTACCAACTAACAGTATACCACATCAAGCAATGATGTACAGACGAGATGGAAGCAGAGGAAGAGGCCGACCACATAAACGATGGACGGAGGGAATAACAGAGTCCATGGGAATATCGATACATGAAGCCCATAAGCGGGGACTCTCCCGCTTCTTATATTTCACCTCGACACAGCAAGGTACAAGAGGATCATGACGAGATGATGAGAAGACCTGTCAGTACTATATGGTACATCCTACGTGAGTCACACACTATCCAAAAATGTGTGTTTCCGTTATTTCAATATACAAGACTCTGATGAGCGCGTTTATAAAAATAAATGCGTCCTGAAACAGGAAACCCAGGAGTCGTGTCGTCATGAAACAAGAATCGACTGGCATGACACCCGCTCGCCACAGCAGAACTAATTGCAAAATGAAGACTAATGCCTCAGGATCATGTTTATGATACCCTCTTGGAAGCCAAACTGACAAAAACATGGCCACTAGAAATGTCAGCCAATCAATTTTATGGATGCCGAATGGTGCAGAGATCACGTGAGACTCCCGTTTTATATGCCTCTTGAATTTCAGCATGTTTTTATTCTTTGTTTATCTGTGGCATAACTACGTTGAGGCATGTGGGGGTGGGGTGTCTCTATGAGCAAATATGGGGGATACAAGTCTGTCTGTCTGTTCGTCCGTCCGTCCATCTGTCTGTCTCTGTCTGTCTGTCTGTCTGTCTGTCCGTCCGTCCGTCCGTCCGTCTGTCTGTCTGTCTGTCTGTCTGTCCGTCCGTCCGTCCGTCTGTCTGTCTGTCTGTCTGTCTGTCTGTCTGTCTGTCTGCCTGTCTGTCTGTCTGTCTGTCCTTTATAGGATGACCTGGCATTCTGAGAAAGGTGTAGGCTTGTACTAACATTTTCGTATCACTGCGTTGTCTGTGGTTGTATCTTCCTCATCTTCTACACCTCCACTGCCGGTGTCACCTCAACCTCCCACGCTCACACTCCCATTGCGGTGACTAAGAGTGCTTGGTTTTGCCCATTGTTCAGCTCTTGCGTTGTGGTGTTTGATTACGAACACCATGCAGTTGACTTATATTTCTGGTATGACCGTATGGTCTGTTAATAAACTTTGCAAAGTGTGTATTTATTTTAATTGGCTCCCGCATGTGGTTCCACTTAGTATTCTCAGGATGGCTATATTCCCCCTTTCTTCTGTTGCTGCCCTGCTTATGTGCTTTCGCCAAGTCAGGATGTCATCCAATGTGACTCCGAGAAAGTATGGTTTATCTTCTCGTAGGGGTATTCTATTTATCTAGATTACGCCACCGTTTTATTTGAGGGAGTGGGTGAAGAGAGGAATATTACACTGTCCTGTGTTTATGCCTGAGCACCATGTGTTAGTCTATACATCTAATACATCTAGAGCTCTTTGTAGCAGTTTGGTGGCCAATAAGCTAATACAACTATTGCTCTTTGTAGCAGTTTGGTGGCCAATAAGCTAATACAACTATTGCTCTTTGTAGCAGTTTGGTGGCCAATAAGCTAATACAACTATTGCTCTTTGTAGCAGCTTGGTGGCCAATAAGCTAATACAACTATTGCTCTTTGTAGCAGCTTGGTGGCCAATAAGCTAATACACCTATTGCTCTTTGTAGCAGCTTGGTGGCCAATAAGCTAATACAACTATTGCTCTTTGTAGCAGCTTGGTGGCCAATAAGCTAATACAACTATTGCTCTTTGTAGCAGCTTGGTGGCCAATAAGCTAATACACCTATTGCTCTTTGTAGCAGTCTGGTGGCCAATAAGCTAATACAACTATTGCTCTTTGTAGCAGCTTGGTGGCCAATAAGCTAATACAACTATTGCTCTTTGTAGCAGCTTGGTGGCCAATAAGCTAATACACCTATTGCTCTTTGTAGCAGTCTGGTGGCCAATAAGCTAATACAACTATTGCTCTTTGTAGCAGTCTGGTGGCCAATAAGCTAATACAACTATTGCTCTTTGTAGCAGTCTGGTGGCTAATAAGCTAATACAACTATTGCTCTTTGTAGCAGCTTGGTGGCCAATAAGCTTATACAACTATTGCTCTTTGTAGCAGTTTGGTGGCCAATAAGCTAATACACCTATTGCTCTTTGTAGCAGTTTGGTGGCCAATAAGCTAATACAACTATTGCTCTTTGTAGCAGTATGGTGGCCAATAAGCTAATATATCTAATGCACTTTGTTGCAGTAAGGTGGTCAATATGCTAACACAACTATTGCTCTTTGTAGCATTCTGGTGGCTAATAAGCTAATAAGTATATTGCTGTTTGTAGCAGTCTCGTGGCCACTGATGCATGGAGATTTGTATACCATATTATCAGGTCACCAGATTTTAATGACACTTTAATTCCATGGGATAGTTCAACAATTAGGTCGTTGATGTAGAGTAATAAATAATTTCCTGGATGATGCTAATGACACTAGAGCATAATATACAACTATAAGAAAGAAACGAACAGCGTTCTGTGGTCACGGAATGGGAAAATAGGCAATGAAAACAATATTTTAATGACTGGAAAGATTAGTGGATGAACAAGCAGAGGTAGACCGAGATAAATGATGCTGTATGAACTTAGGCGGTGAAATGGAGGATACTCATCAGTTAGTTAGTTAGTCGACAGATCATCCTCATTGTACATCAAACCATTCAATCCATAAGTGCTCGGATCCCCTCCTCAGTAAATCCCGCAGCGTGTAGCGGCTCACGAAACCAGTTCTGTGTTGGTTTATTACTCTTCTTTGGCTTCCCGTGTAGTGTTCTTGTTTGGCCACAACTCTGTTAACTTGCTGTTCTCGCAGCCTGACCATGGTTGTAGATTCCCATTAATCGCCTGATTCTCGTAAACGACTTACTTATCTTAGAGCATTCAGAATGGCTGCATTGTCCATGGCTCGTCCGCTTTCCACAGTAGTAGTACATCTGGGTCTCTACTAGGGGGTTTGAGGTATGAGGTATAGAGGTATAGAAGGAGGAGCGGGAGGAGCCGGAAGGAGCGGTCGTTTTTAGTTAGCGCAAAGAAGGATGAGCGGGGGACCATAATTTATGCATAATCGATTGGTATGTGCTGGCTGTTACCGTTTATTGTATTCGTATCTTTGTTAAGTTTGCTGTACATCTGTGACCAAAACGTCGATATTGCACTATAGTACCAGGAATAATGTGTATTTTAAATTACACCTGTCAGCGACAGGTGTCGTTTTTAATCAGATCATCGTTATATATTAACAATGAGAAATCAATTGAGACACGTAGCTAGTTGGTACCACAGTCGCATTGCAGATGGTGCAATATCCGGTACGGTAGAGTGTGGTGGGGTATCATCAATATGTAAAGAGGGTGTCCAACTGGCCTAGATTGATTGATTGATTGATTTACGAATCGACATCACAGCATTCGGGGCATTCCCATAAGCGCTCCTTCCACATCCTCAGCAGCCATCGAAGAGTTCCAACACCAATAGTACCAGTAGCAATCTGATTATATGTCCGTCTCGCCTTTCCTCTGGGCGTTGAGCATCAGCCAGATCCCATAGTCACTCCTCGCTGTCTCATTCTTGCCAGACCATGGTAATCCATTTGCTCCTCCGAGGTGTACACGTGCTCCCACAAGGCCGCAACCACGGCTGCCTTGTCATGTATCAATACTCCACCAAGTTCTGCAGAGCCAGCCAATCTGTCCGCCTGTTCATTTCCCAGCACACTGGCATGCCCCGGAGAAAAGATCCCACCAAACCTACAGGTCTCTACAGATCACTAATAACCGCTATAGGAAAACTGGCGCTATGGGCATTACAGAGTTAATCGCAGGTCAGGTAACCTCTCCCGCCTCGGTCGACACACGATTCAGTCGAGCTCTCCTTTGATAAAATATAATAGTGATATGATTAATAATACCAACTGTCGCCAGCATAATTAACTTACAATACACACTATTTCTGCTACTATACTCCAGTGGACAATATTGATATTTTGGTCACAGATGCTGTAAACCAACCTTAACAAAGATACGAAACACGTGAAACCAATGTAACTTTAACAGGCTTGGTACCTATGTTGACTATAGTTACCAACCACGCGCATTATTCGAATCACCAATGATACCTCCTAGCTCCGTTACATACTCACCCACTGTCACACTACCCCACAACACAGTAGGATTCGAAACTGTCAAGCGCAATGGCAGCAATTAGACACCGCTGTTATGCAAAGATGAAACCCCTCTGACCAAATAGACACCTCCACAGGCTGTTGACCGATAATCTTTAATAAGAAAATGTACCGAGATTCGAACCCGACACCTACAACCACGATACGGAGAACTCTTAGTAGACCTTTAAAAAGGCCGGCCTATATTGGCTATAGGTATCTACCAGGGGCGTGATTCGAACCGCTAATAGTACCACCTAACTCCGTTACACACTCGCCCACTGCCACACTACCCCACCACATAGTAGGATTCGAACCTTTCGAGCGCAATGGCAGCAACTAGACACCACTGTTACACACTGATGAAACCCCTCTGACCAAATAGACACCTCCACAGGCTGTCAACCGGTAATCTTTAACAACGAAAATGCACCGAGATTCGAACCCGACAACTACAACAACGATACGGAGAACTTCCGACTCCTCACCTCTAAACCCTCACCACCCCTTAGTAGACATTTGAAAAGACCCCGTATAGGGTGAACACTGTTATCGACCAGCATCGGGATTCGAACCTCACACGACGCCAACGCTACCACCTAGCACCGTTACATACTCCACCACCACCACCACCACACTACCCCAACCACACAGTGAGATTCGAACATGTTGCATGGTAGAGAACCCACTATACACCCCAGTTACACATTGGTGATATCCCACCAAACCTCCTTATGACTAACCACGCACCCCCATATGCTGCCGACTAAAACTTTACCAACGAAAAAGCATCAAGATTCGAACCCGACACCTCCAAATGAGGGGGCCTAGGGTACCAACTAGGCCAGTTAGACACCCATTTTACACACTGACGATACCCCACCATACTCTACTGTATCGGTTATCGCACCATCTGCAATACGTCTGTGGTACCAACTAGCTACGTGTTTCAATTGATTTTTCATTGTTAATATATAACGATGATCTGATTAAAAACGATACCTGACGGTGTAATTTACAATACACATTATTTCTGGTACTATACATGGGTAGTATCGACTCTTTCGTCACAGATGTACTGCAAACTTAACAAAGATACGAATACAACAAACGAAAACAGCCTGCACATACCAATCGATTATGCATAAATTATTTTCCCCCGCTCTTCCTTCTTTGCGCTTACTAAAAACGACCGCTCCTCCCGGCTCCTCCCGCTCCTCCTTCTATACCTCTATACCTCATACCTCAAACCCCCTAGCAGAGACCCTGATGTACTACTCACAGTAATCCTACCTGCAAGCCTGTCAGCCTGCTCATGCCCTTGTACACCCGCATGCCCTGGCACGAAGATGAAGCTAATCTTTAGAGGCAGCAGCCACTCTCTTCGGACCCACCCCATCGCTACCATCCTGAGCATACTCATTGAGTCACTAAGGACACATGCCCGATTGAAAGTCTGTGTATCGAGCCATGTTATTGCTTTACTTACTGCCTTGACTTCCATAGTCAGACTACTTATGGTCAAAGCAAAAGTGCCAGACTCTTCCTTCACACTTTTCCCTCAGGCCTGAGCCGTAAAGGTCCATGAACTTCTAACTCCTCGGACGACCGACCCATCCGTGTAAATGACCGCATCATCCTCTAACAAATTCTCGAAGATAAGAGCCTGTACTTCCGCCGGATAATCATCAGGAGAGTTGAACCAGAACAACAAGGATCGAGATCATCTGAGAGACATGAACACATTGTCAATTTACAGGACACATGATGATATGAGCCCAAGAGCCACTTCCAAATGTGGGGGTTTGATTTTTTTTTCACAGCAGGAATTTGCGATGGGGCATTTTTCATTTTTGTAACCAGCGAGAGATTTATTGCCACATAAATGCCTTGAGTAATTTCAAGTCAAAGATTTGGAAAAGTCACGACATTTCCTCCAATCTTGAAAAAAAAAACAACTTGTCCCTGCAGCAAGGATTTTCCCCCAGAATACTGATGCTCCGCAAAGCAGCATACTTATGGTGACAATTGACACGATTTGTCATTTAGTAGGATTATTGATCAATGGGGAAAAAATAGAGAAAATAGACGTAGACAGCCACAATTTCTTGTAGACGTTTTGTGAAGAATTAAACTAGAAAACCTGGTGACAACTGGCAAGATTGAGGGGACGAAAACATTGCAGAGAAGTAAATATCTGGATTGTTATACCACGTGGCATGGCCGAGACAAGAACACGGAGCTGATCCACGACTCTGGTGATCATGTAAGATGACGAAACATGATCACCCACGCTTTTCGACATGGCACATGATGACAATGATGAATGAACATTTAGGCAGATGTATGATTTTCAGGGCATCATCTACCATGATTTTTAAAGTAAGCTGATAAGTGTCATAGGCTTTGTATTTTCTGTTCACTTCATTTCTGAAGGCCCACTAACTCCAAGATCACAGAGTCATCACCGAGCCTGCTGGCGCCAAAGATATGGTGCAAGGTGTCCATATTTAAAAAAATAAATTAAGTTGCATGTCCTTTACAGGACGTAGCAGTCAACCCCAGCATTTTCGCTGTTCGTGATTCCTGGTCAAATTTTACGTTCAGTAGTTTGCCATTGCTTTCTGAACGACCGGCTCCTATCCTATACCTTTTTCGAAATAAAACAGCACCGCTGCGTTTCGAACCCGTGTATACGGGCTCACAAACCACGTTCGCAAGCCCTTAGTCACAGAGACCGATTGTATTCTCATCTAGAACACAGAGTTAAGGAAGAGACATTCCCTTCTAGAACACTTTGACACACAGAGTTAAGGAGGAGACATTCCCGTCTAGAACACCATTACGCACCGAGTTAAGGAAGAGACATTTTATTCTAGTGCACATTTACACAGAGAGTTAAGAATGCGGCATACCCGTCTAGAATACCTTAACACACAGAGAAAAGGAAGATGCATTCCCGTCTAGAACGCCTTTACACACAGAGGGAAGAGACACTCTCGTCTAGAACACCATTACACACAGAGTAAAGGAAGAGATATTCTCATCTAGAATACATTTACACACAGAGTTAAGGGCGAGACATTCCCGACTAGAACGCCTTTACACACAGAGTTAAAGAAGAGACTTTCCAGTCTAGAGCACCTTTGCACACACAGTTAATAATGCGACATTCCCGTCTAGAACACCTTTACACACAGAGTTAAGAAAGCGACATTCCCGTCTAGAACAATCTGTCTTCCTTGTAATTCGTCTCACCGATGCAGCCCATTACTTTACCACACAGCTTCCTGCCCGTCCTAAAAATGTCAAGCCCTGAAACGCAGAAGAGCTCCTAGTTATTTCGTTTATTTAGCATCTAACTTTCAGACCCGGTGCACGTGCTCGTGCATCACAGCCTCGTTGGAGCACTCGACAAATGAATCTCACCTGACAATGATCTCCCGGCAATGAGCTACTGGCGCGTCGGCCTTAATTGACAGCGGTCTATATGTAAGATGGGCTTGGTGGGGGTGATTATCCCGGGCCTGGTGTGGCGGCGAGTTTTCTAAAATGCTGTTGGTGCAGATAATAACGACGATGTTGAGGATTCTAATGATGAAGGTGGATAAGATAATGGCTGTGTGAGGAAAGATGATCAAGAATGTGTAACGGGACACATCATTATGCTCCATTGAAAGACATAAATTAGGTAACTTTAGCTTATCCTTTGATTGGTGTCAAATTAAAATGATGTTATAAACTTGCGTAATTTACATTATTTACGAGTGCAACTCGTTTGCATCTTGATATCCAGAATCTACTTGCCTTTTGACTGTCTATGTCTCTGGGAGCCGCGGTGATGAGTGGGTAGATGCCTGCTGTCGGCCCAGTAGTCAGGGGTGTGAATTCGTATCATGGCGGATTGAACAAAGAATTGACATGGTTCTCCATTCATTCATTCATTCATTCATTCATTCATTCATTCATTCATTCGTTCATTCATTCATTCATTCATTCATTCATTCATTCATTCATTCATTCTTCTTCTTCTTCTTCTTCTTCGTTCATCCGTTTTTTTTTTCCGGATGTGATTGCGTTGTGCCTGTTTACAGCAGAGCTGCGTTCTTGCGCCGTTAGGCCGACACATCCTACTTCTGCGGGCATTTGTTGACGGGGTTAACCTTCCCGGGGCATTCATTCATTCAGTAGCATGTCCTTTGCAGAACCTTGCTTCCATAACAACCTTCCGGAAAACCTCTCGAGGATAAGCAAGATGTCCCGCGTCCGATACACCCATCTGAAGACCATCCGCCACATCCTGCACCCATCTTCTCTTTGGCCTTCCTCTTCCTCTCTTCCAAGGAAATACCCCTCCATTACTGTTATCTCCAAACTTTCGTGACGTTTCAAGTGACCAAAATATTTCAATTTTCTTTGTTTTATCGTCACAAAAGCAAACCTTCTTCAATATTCAGGTCTTGAAGTATGGATTCATTTTGTCTTTTCTTTATCCAAGATATTCTTAGAACTCGTCTATAAAATTTATATTCAAAGGCATTTTTGCGCTGTTCAGCTTGTTTAGTAAGTGTCCAGGTCTCACAGGCGTATGTTGCAGTGGGAAAAATGCATGCTCTTAAAAATCTAATTTTGGTAGTTCTGTCTGTCCTACTCTACAATTTATTCAGTTGTTTTAGCCTTTGAAGAGCAATATATATTTGTCTTTTAATTTCTGTCATTGTGCCACCAATGTTTGTAATCAATGACCCAAGATATTCGAAATTATCCACCACCTCCAATTTTTCCTCATTAACATATATTTCTTTCTCCATAGTAGTTTTTTCTGTATGCATTATCTTTGGTTTTGCTATGTTAAGACATAGGTTGTGATTTTCACTATTCAATTTGATTGAGGTTATTAGGTTTTCTATGCCATTCTGTGTTGTTGAAAGCAATACTGTATCATCAGCACATCGAATCTCTGGTATGTCATGACCACCGATATTTAGGTCATCATATCATCATGTTTATATCATCTCTTACATTTCTCAATATATTTTCGGCGTACAGGTTAAACAAATAGGGTGACAGCACGCAGCCCTGACGGACTCCTTGCTTGATGTCAAACCAATCTGATGTCTCGCCATCTGTTCTAACCGCTGCTTGTTGGTCTAGACAGAGCATTTTTATGATTTGTATTACATGTGATCGAAAGCCCATATTCCTCATGATTTCTCAAAGTTTCTGATGTTGTACACAATCAAATACATTTGAATAATCCACAAAACATGAGAATAGGTTTACATTAAGTTCTCTGCACTTCCCTATTATTAAACGCATGTTGTGTATCTGATCTCTTGAACCTCATCCTTGTCTAAATCCAGCTTGAACCACGCTTATCTTTTCTTCCAGTTTCTTACGAAGTCTTCCCATTATGATTTTTAGTAGAATTTTACATGCATGACTGATCAGGGCAACAGTTCTATAGTTGGTGCAAAATTCAGGTTGCCCTTTTTTGGTATTGGAATAAAGATAGTTCTCTTCCAACCTTTTGGCCATATACAATATTTCTATATGGTTTACATAATACGTAATAAATGTGTATGCTTTCTTCTCATCCGGCTTTCATGGTTGTTAAGGTACAGGTTAAGGTTGTTAATGTTGCATTACATTAGTACCAGGAAACGTCTTGGGAAGTAAAGACGACAGGCCCGATATTGACTGTATCACCAACTGGGTGCTGATTGCTTTATGTAAATATGGTTCTGGTTCCATCTGCCTAATGCTCCTTAAGGGGTGTACAGGGGTACTTTCATATTTTCTTAAAAACTGTCTGTCTGTCTGTCTGTCTGTCTGTCTGTCTGTCTGTCTGTCTGTCTGTCTGTCTGTCTGTCTGTCTGTGTTACGGAATTACTGGAGATGCCGACCAGAATGATAGATTGACAGACAATCGTCTCTAAGCCGCCGCGACTCTGTGTGGCTGGAAAATATTTCCCGGATCAAACGCCAACCAAAATTCTTTGAATACAGGAGGATTTTCCCGGATCAAAGGGGGACAAGTCGGCACACCGTTTACCCCGATCTAAAGAATGAGAGAAGGAGAGGTTCTCGGAACCTGGCTTCTTGCCAAGGCAGTGACGTCATTCAGACACACAGTTCGAGGCAGGGGATAAACATTTTGCAATCAGTGTGCAGGCTGGATTAACACGAAATGGAGTGTAGATCTGTTCCAGTTCCAAATAAGAAAAGAAATCACGGTGTCTAGTGTTGTTTAAAGGCGACAGAAATTTGTCAATGATGTGACTTGGTGGTTTCAATTCTAGTAACGGAATAGCTTACATAAGGTATTTAATTAATAAAGATTAGGAATCGAGTGTAGTGATGGGGCGTTGTGTGAACCTATTCTAGGAGCGTCGGCCGCAGCCGGCTGATTCATTGCTTAAACTTGGTCGAGTGATATATCGTTTCACTCGGCAGGGTAAGACTAATGTCGTGGGAGGATATTCAGCGAGATTGAGAGTGGTTGGGGGGATAAGGGAAATGTCAATGGTAGGATCTTCCGGTAGGGTGTCTACTGGGGTTTCTTCGCATTCCTTTAGTCTTTCCTTTTCTTAACACATCTCAGGCCAATGTGATGAACTCCTTTGCTTTATGCCAGAGTTTAGTTCTATGTTCATCAGGATATAAATATCTGAGTACGGCCTTTGGCCTACACTCACATATAGTAGGTCTGAATCGGGTTTCTCTCACCGGGTGTTCTCTTTTCAACAGGTTCTACTGTTTATGAGTAATGAAGGACAACCCAGAGATGTGGGCAATGGCAGTCACACCGAGTGCAGTTTTGTTAAATAGCCTCTGAAATTGGACACCATTCAAACACCAAATCATAGTCTCCTTTGAGGCAGGATTGGTTATCATGAAAGGACTAGTGTGTCAGTAGTTGAGTGCCCAAAACAGATGATATTAAGGAACTATAAACACCTCCAGTGACTATAACAGTAATCGGTAGAGAGGTTGAATAGTGAAGAGAAACATTCATTAACATTGTCCACAGAGACAGAAGGTATTTTTTTAGATCGTGTGAGATATGTGAAAGTGTTCCTAGGTCACAGGATTTCTATAGATATATCAGATTACATCGTGTGTTCCGAATTCAAGGACATTATTCTACAATATTCATCATTAGTAACCAGGCACACTGACTATCCACGAGCAACTGGAAGAAGTCGACCCCAGGCGGGAGAGACGCTTCATTTGGTGAGCTCCCGCTGAACTTACGGTGTTGTGATGTTGTATGGCCAGAGTACTATGATGCAAGCGGACTCTGATCTTGAACTGACTGGTCTTATCTCGCATACACAATAGACTATACTACAGACGGTCTATACACATACATTGCACACACCTGACACTTTTCGTTATTAAATTAATGTCTCATTTGTTAGAAGCCAGAGTTGTGTGGGTATGTTCTGGAGGAATATGATGAGGGGTATTGTCCCGTGGTAAGAAGAGAGAGAGAGAGAGAGAGAGAGAGAGAGAGAGAGAGAGAGAGAGAGAGAGAGAGAGAGAGAGAGAGAGAGAGAGAGAGTGATCCATAGACTGAAGGGGTTGTGTAGACAAAGGTCAAACTAGATTCCAAGGTTGATGATTATAGAATTAAAAGAGTGCGCTTGTTGATTCCTCTCACCCCAGGGACAACAGGTGACAGTCTGTCTGTGGGGTGGGAGATGTGTGTGTGTGTGTGTGTGGGGGTGTGTGTGTGTGGGTAAGTGTGTGAGTGTGTATGTACTTTCTAACTCTCAGTGTTCGCTATATTAATCAATCATGTGCCATGCCGAAAAGCATGGGGGTGGGGAGTGGGTCATGACTCGCCATTTCACTTGATCACCAGAGTCGTGGATCAGCTCAGTGTTCCTGTCTCCTGTCAATGCCATGTGGCCAAGCCATCCAGGTATTTTCCTCTCGGTTTTCCTCTTGATCTGTTCCCTCCGATCTTGCCAGTTGTCACTAAGTTCTCCAATCCATTTCTTCTCATAACATGTCCAAAAAATTGTGACTGTCTACGTCTAATTTCTCTAATCAATTTACGATTTTCATTTGTCCCCTGTAGTACTTGGTCATTGGTTTTTCTGTCTGTCCATGGTATTCTTTGCATTTTCCTCAGAAACCACATTTCTGCAGCCATCAGATGTTTTTCAGCTTGACTGCTCATTGTCCAAGTTTCACATCCATCCAAAAGAACAGGCTCTATGTATCCCCTCAACACTCTTTTTCTCGTTTCAATTGACATCTTTTTATTGGTCAAAGTGTTTTTCATCTTGCTAAAGGCTACTTTCGCCATGGCGATTCTTGTTCTAATCTCAAGGCATCGCCCATCAGATGTTATGACTGTTCCGAGATAATTGTACCGATTCACTTGTTGAAGACTATTCCCATTTACTTGTATATTACATTATGGCACTTCGTTCTTCCTAGTGACGACCATAACCTGTGTCTTTTTACAATTTAATTCTAACCCCAGTTGCTCAATGTGTACAACAACCGCTTCCACTAATTATTGCAGATCCTGCGCATTGTCTGCAATCAATACTGTATCATATATTGATGTTTCGTCCTCTAATGCTGATTCAATTTATATCCTCTACATTTCTGAAAATATTTTCACCGTATAGGGAAAAAAGATCTGGAGACATTACACATCCCTGTCTAACACCTCTCTTAACAGGCTGATATTGACCTACTTCATTATCAATCCTTATGGCAGCTTGTTGTTTTCAATATATGTTTTTTATAAGTCTAATGTCTTTCCCATCAATTTGTAGATCTGCAAGCATATCCACCATATTGACATGTTTAACTCTATCAAAAGCCTTTGTGTAGTCAATAAAGACCTGACACTTTTCTAATCATCATTACAGTGGCAAAAATCCGAAGACAGACGAGCAAGCGGTAGACAGCGATAGACGTGAAGGTGTGGACACACAGCAGTCTGTCAGAATGTGTGTGCAACTAGGGAGAGAGTCAGAATACTGCAGATTCATTGCAGTCATATTCATTTCGAGGTGGAAACTGAGTGATACACGCAGGCACACACACACACACACACACACACACACACACTCTCTCTCTCTCTCTCTCTCTCTCTCTCTCTCTCTCTCTCTCTCTCTCTCTCTCTCTCTCTCTCCCTCTCACATACATACATACAATCAGACAGACAGACAGACAGACAGACAGACATGTAACAAAAAATATGTTCGGCTAGACATGAAGGAACGCAGGTTGCCTCATTACCAAAATTACGCTAAACGGCCCTGAAAAATCACTATGCAGAGGAGCAACTAAAAAAAGAAGTGGTAACAAAATACCCATTAGGAGATTCTAATGAAATAAAGGCAGTCTGTCCCACCCCGTTGCCACAAATTTGAGCTCGTCTATTAAGCAGACCAAGTCCTATTGTGTGCCTTTATCTGCCGGTGAGTCAGGTACAAGTAATCAGCATGCTCTGGTATTGTCCGCCCTTCTTATTCTACAAACCTCTAGCTACCCCCTGTTTATAGATCCTGTGATAACGCCCCTGGAGTCCAATCTACGGAAACGCCAGCGAGTCGCTAGTGTTTCTTTTCGTGGAAATAATGGCATGAAATAAGGTCTTTCCGTTCAAGGACCCCATTGTAGAACTCTGTTTGTTCTGATCCCCGTCTTTCGCTGGGGTGGGTTATCTGTGACATATCAGAAGATATCTCTGACATATCTGCAGATGTTATCTCCCAACAGTCGCCACTTTCTCGGTGAATCAATTATGCTCGGGTGTAAAAATCATCATTATGAGGCGGCTGTGTAGGCAGGCCTGGTGTTGCACTGGTCGTTAATGTGTCAAATCTTACACGTGCGTCAAGTCTGTTCTTTTCTGTGGAGTCTTACTTAATTTTCATGGAGTTTTTGGGGTTTCAAGAAACTGTTGAGAATGATTGAGGAGGCTGTTGACATACTGGAGTAAGCATTCCGAGGATGCTGCTGTGATCATTCTACACCCAACAACATTTCCTGGTGAACACTGGCTCCGACTGCACGCTGTTAGTTTCTTGCCAGACTATAAATCAAAACCAGTCGTCTTAAAAATACGTGTTACTAAATAAATACTGTTGTTGTTGTTGTTGCTGTTGTTGTTCTTATACTACTACTACTACCACCACCAGCTCCACCACCACCACCACCACCACCACCACCACTACTACTACTACTACTACTACTACTACTACTACTACTACTACTACTACTACTACTACTACTACTACCACCACGACTACTACTACTACTACTACTACTACTACTACTACTACTACTACTACTACTACTACTACTACTACTGCTGCTGCTGCTGCTGCTAATATATTTCTTCTGCTACGTCCTTCTATGACTCCTCTTTTATATTTCTCCCACTCCAACTTCTTTTTTCTTTTTGACCCATTCTTTCTTCTCATTCTTCCTTTGTTGTTGTTGTTCTTCACCCACCTATACCTGTATACGTCAACCTGAATATATTTAGAAGATGTGAGGTGTCATTGTTGACATCTTCCCAGACTATCCTGATATTATATTCGTGTATCTAATATGTACCTCGTTTGTTTGACATTCTTCCCGAAACAATGTTTACCAGTGTTTTAGCAATTTCATAGTTGCATGCGTTAGTAACTCTCATGTTGAGCTCGATGACCTGATGAAATACCAGTTGTTTTTTTTTCTTCTTAACTAATATACACATATTTTTACTTTTAAAATTGGCAATCATCATATCATGTGCCCTGTCAAATGACGAAGTCGTTCACGCATCTCCGAAGATCTCAGTCATCATTTCTCTGACCCTGACTCTTTCCTACCACTGAATTATTCAGTCTTACAGTATCTTCCAATGTCAACATGATTTGCCTGCATCTTATATTTGTATATACATCTTTACTTTCAGTAGCCTTTTCCACCCACTCTCTATTAGTTATTCTGGCAGTCCAAGGTGCACAAGATGTCTCAGCAACCACATCTCCGTTGCCTCCGCGTTCTTCCTAAATTGTTGAATCATGCTAGATTAATAGATGATTCAATGTTATACAGCAGAACTGGTCCTATGTAACGTTTCAATGCTCTCTTTCTGACATTCATTGAAAGTGAATTATTGCATATTCAGGGTAAAGAAAAGAGGGTAAAGAAAAGAACAAATGCTCCCATACTTCAAGAGCTGAATATTAAAGAGGGTTGGCTATTAATGACGATAAAGCAAAGACAATTGATATATTTTGGTCACTTGAAACGTCATGAAAGTTTGGAGAGAACAGTCATGGAGGGGTATGCATGGGAAGAGAGGAAGAGGGAGGCCAAAAAGAAGATGGGCGCAGGATGCGGCGGATGATCTCCAGATGGGTGTATCGGACGCGGATATCTTGCTTATGATCGGGAATTTTTCCGGTAGGTAGTTATGGGAGCGAGGTTCAGCAAAGGATATGCTACTAAATGAATGAATAAATTATTGCATAAAGGTCAGTATGGCCGATGTCATAGGTTGAATTGTACCTCATGTTATAGTGACGAAAGTCACTCAGAAGGACGTGACGATCGTTGATCGTGACCTGCGTGGCGAGCGAGATTGTCACCGGAGCGAACACACGTCATTGCGAAGGTGACAATGGCATTGAGAATCATCCGAGTCGTGACTATTAGCGTGATCGGACCCACCACGATGCAGAAGATGGTGATGGCCACAGAATGTGCCCACCTTGTCATTATTTGTGTAGACATGTTTAGATTGTGATCTAGTGTTGTATATTTCTGTGCTCAAGTGTCGAGTCTATATTGTATATTAGATGCCTAAATAAAAAGCAGAAATTCGCACGGGCGTTGTTTTTAAACGAGGTATGAAGTTGAAGAGCGACAGAAAGAAAGAGGTTACAAAACAAGCCAGGGGAGGACTGAATGTATATCACACCCTTAGAAAGTTGCCACTCAATCAAAGAGAAAGATTGTCCATCAGGACTTATATATCGGTATGCTGGCATTCGATATTATTCGTCATTCCATCTTTGCCATTCAAACGACATTTATGTCAAATAGTTAACTGCCACTATACTTCCTGACAGCCGAATGGATAAGAACGGACAGTTGGAATAAAATGTTAACAACTCGTCCTTGACTATGAGACGTAAATAACAAGTACACCTGAAGTCGGAGTGGTTTCGCCTGATGGCGAGGGACACTGTTAATATAGAAAGCTAATCCACGCGCAAAATTAAGTCCAGCACTACCAGAAGTAGTGTGTATGGACTACGCTTGAGTTCAAAGAAGAAGAAGAAGAAGAAGAAGAAGAAGAAGAAGAAGAAGAAGAAGAAGAAGAAGAAGAAGAAGAAGAAGAAGAAGCCCTTGTACATCACGATCTTCTCAGTTACAGACATTTTATGAGGCAGTTATTAAATTATGCTTGCATCTGACACTTCCCTACATCCGCTGAAGATCTCTAATTTACATATTCCAAGGCTACTCCGCCCGGTGGAGTGCCCCATCGCCGTCCATGTAACCTTGTCAGCGACAGTAAATCACTTACAAATCTATGAGACGAAGAGCAATTACTGGCATGCACCAGGACTTCACGGAAGACAACTGTCTGAGGCGAACAAGGAGAAGTTGGCGGGACTCTCAAGCTCTGAAATCATCTCGATCTCCTGATTATAGTAGTTATCCGCCATTACAAGCTAACTCGCCAGACTGGGGCGCATTAATTTCCGGGTGGTTGTGATCCCTGCTTGCTGCTATAATTATGGGTTTTCATTAGAGGAAGACAACAAACCACTGAGAGACACACTGGGAAATTGTAGCAAATCCCAGGCAAGATCTTCTTCACATGGAGTAAGGGAACGGATGTACTAAACAGAGGAGATCCTTTAAGGTATCTGGCAATGATGTTTTCTGTAAACTGAGCTAAACTTAACCTAAGATTGCAGAAGTTGTGACTGAATATGCAAATGATAATCTAACGTTTAATGCCATACAGTTATACAATGTCTGGTATTGTTGCATTTCTTAAATATGACATAAATCAAGACAAAAATAAAGTATAGTTTATTCAGTCTAATCCATCAATTAACTCTCTAGTTTGATGGTGTGTCCAACAGTGGGTCACATGCAGATTAACGGGTGACAGCCATGTACAGAAGGCACGACTAGTGCACCTTAATATACGTAAACAATATAAAATAACACAAGGTAATGCAGCTTTACATAACACAGTTATGAAAAACACAGGTCGTTGTGGCGACTAGCCATCATCAGCAACAAAATACAAACACAAAACACAACATATAATCACGGAGAAGACCCTCCAGTGACTACATTAAGGGATAAGCATGAATAAGAAAATGATGAACATGAAGAGAAAATGAAAATATGAAAACAATTCGCTTCTTATCTCAGATACACTTATGTAAAGGACCATTCAAGTGCCTTTCTCCTTCTTCTTCTGCTTTAGTCCGAAATGTTGTTTTAAACGTAATTGTGTTGTGCCTTTTACAGCAGAGCTGCGATACTGATACTTGCACCTTTCAGCCGACACATCCGACTTGTTCAGCCATTTGTTAACCAGGTTACCTTCCCGTGTGTTTCGTAGGAGGTTCGACTCTCACTGTTGTGGGTTATCCCCATCCCAGCTAGTCCATTTAGTACAGGTAAAGACATCCCAGTCAGCCGTCAATCGAAGGCAGGGGCAGACCATGGGCATTCCCCGCCATCCAAGAAGGCTTTCATAATTGCAGAGCCGACACATAGCGCTCTGGTACTGGGCTCACCCAAGGAATCGTCACGTCTTGCTGCTTAGCCTCACTTTCGTACATTGGGCCTTCCGTTCACCACAGACTGTTCTTCCGGAAACCAGAAGAATGCAGTCTGCAGATGACATCCACACAGTGAGCTTTCGATTCGGACTTTTCGCGTAATGGATTTTGCTATTCGAGTATATTCCATTTCGTGCCACTGGGATTCGTTTTCCACCTTTGATGGCACCCACACAATGAGCGTTCGATTCGGACTTTCCACGTAATAGATTTGCTATTCAAGCAATACTCCATTTCGTGCCAATGGGACGCTTTTCCCACCATTCAATCAAGGACCCGTTACACACCATGGGGGATATTGGGCATTTGGTGCTAGATCCATATTTATACAGACCAGTCGGCATTCGGTTGGTGATGTGGGCAGTATCAAGAATCCCGCCTTTACTTCCTGACACATTTCCGGGTACCTATTTAAGTCTTGGTTGACCTGTATGTTCAGGTCAAAGTTTAAAATTCTAGTCCTTCCCAATGTGGATTGAACCCATGACCAGCGGACAAGCAGGCGAGCGTCTACACACTACGCTCTCGAGGCTCCCAAGGTTCTCGCGGCTCCCAAGTCCCCCGCGCCATGGGTGATGTGTCAATAACAAGACGGCCGCTTTCAATTCCCATGACGTTTTATGGTACTGATTGTAAACTGGATCGACCTCGTGAAAACCCGCATCCTTGTGACTTGGAACGTATGACCGCCATACGCGCGTCTAGCCACTGTGCTACTGCGGGCTCCCTGACTTCATCATCATCAAGTACAATGCCGGTAGGCGTGGACGGTCATGGTTCGCCATCTCACACGGTCACCAGAGTCACGAATCAGGTCTGTGTTCTAGTCACGACCAAGCCATGCTGCGAAACCATCAACGTATTTATCTCTTTTGTCTTTCTCTTGCTCTGTTCCCATCAATCTTATCGGTGGTCACTAAATTTTCAGGTCCAGTTCTCCTCATAACATGTATGGAACCTTGTACACGCCTGCAGACGCATGGGATATATGGTGCTAGACTCACGTGTTTATAAACCAGTCAACAGTGAATGGGGTGGGGTCAGTGTCAGGACTCACACCTACTTCCCGAGACATTTACCCTTACCCGTGTCAGGCTAGGTCGACCTTTGGAGAGACCAGGACAGTTTTAAACATTCGAATCCGCTCCTTAACCATAACTGACTATATTTATGGCAGGAAACATAACTGAGAGAAAGAAGTAACATAAAATTATTTTAAATAGGCATTGTAATCTTTAGTTCTGTTTGTGTTATTGGTGGGAGGGAGAGAGAGAGAGAGAGAGAGAGAGAGAGAGAGAGAGAGAGAGAGAGAGAAAGAGAGAGAGAAAGAGAGAGAGAGAGAGAGAGAGAGAGAGAGAGAGAGAGAGAGAGAGAGAGAGAGAGAGAGAGAGAGAGAGAGAGAATTTAGATCTCGCTCATAAAGGAATGAAAATGTACTCATTGTAAAATTGCTTCGAAACTCAAGTTTGAAAAACTATTGTATAAGAATTTATAACCGACACACATAGCTACGGAGCATCAATGTATACAAAATATTTTACCTGACAGCTCATACCACTGGTCAGTGTGTACACATATTATGGCCACTGATTAACTAGCGCCAATAAAAGCTCGTCTTCATACCCTGTAGTCATGTATTCGAATCCTCAGCTTACATAATTTAAAAAGCAATGACATGGGTTCGTAGAGAGAGAGAGAGAGAGAGAGAGAGAGAGAGAGAGAGAGAGAGAGAGAGAGAGAGAGGGGAGAGGAGAGGAGAAGAGAGATGGAGAGAGAGGACAAGAGAAGAGAGATGGAGAAAGGGAGAGAGGGGGAGAGTGACAGAGAGGCAAAGGCAAAGACAGAGAGAGAGAGATTGAGAGGGAGAGAAAGTGTGTGTATGACAGACAGACAGACAGACAGACAGACATGAGGCTAAGAGTGTGAGAGAGCGAGATGCAGAGAAAGAATGAGAGAGAGAGAGAGAGAGAGAGAGAGAGAGAGAGAGAGAGAGAGAGAGAGAGAGAGCATTATGTATAGAGAAGATTGTCTACACCAGCATGGGGTCCTATTACGTTGGAATATAAACAATGGAATTAAAGTAGAGACTGTCAGGTAGCTCAAGTGACTGATTGTTCTCATGGATCCACAGATGACTGGTAATGAGCACAGGGGTCATGACGGGTGGTGTGAGTGTCCCGATGCGGTTATCGTTGGACGTGTGCGCGGTAACAGACTGGCTCGGTTCAAAGTGAGCGGTAATGAACCGGCGAAACATGGGTCGCTAAACCTGTCGTCTGCTTCTCTACATGCCGCCATTAAGCGTTCGCTGCGGTTGTCCGGGATAGTTTAGACTATCTCATTTGGGTGCAAACCTGTTTCAGACTAAAACATGTACAGTTAAGTTATCGTTGGAAATGTGAAGAAAAACGAATTTTCTTGTTTTCTTAGTGTGACATGGTACATATGATTCTAACCTACATTCTGTTCACTGATTCAGTGGCAGACAAAATAAAGTAGGTTTGTACCAAACATGGCACACAATCAAATCTTCTCTTCTTCTTTCGTTCGCCTGAACTATGTTTATAACTGCAATGTTGTCTCTTGTATGAATCTAACAATCAAATGAACAAGTATTAAAATGTAACTTCCGTTCACTGAGCATTAAAACTGGAAGATACGAGAAAAAAATAAATAACACACACAAGACACTAGTTTGAGGATATATCATCCTTCTCTCGAAATGGTAGGTCACAATTAGCGATATAGTATCCTTTGGCAATGAATCTTCTTCTTCTTCTTCTTCTTCTTCTTCTTCTTCTTCTTCTTCTTCTTCTTCTTCTTCTTCTTCTTCTTCTTCTTCGTTCATCCGGAATGTTTTTCGGACGTGATTGCATTGCGCTTGTTTACAGCAGAGCTGCGATACTGCGTCTTAAGGCAGACACATCCGACTTCTGCGGGCATCTGTTGACCGGTCTAACCTTTCCGGGTGCACATAATCTGTTAAATAATTCTTTAGCAAACTACACCTACACAAGAAAGGTATCAATATATACAAGATTGCTGTACCAGAATAGAGCAATATCATAAGACTGGAAGAGATTACGAAATGTTCAAAGAAATGAAGTTATTGACAAGAAATGTTCAAATCAATCGAATGTTATTTGTGACTCGATGGGAAATACCTTAACAGAATCTAGACAAATTCTAGAAAGATGGCAGGAGTACTGTAGTGGTATGTATGATATGAGTGACAGTGAGGATATGAATGAGATACATGAGCCAACGAAAGCAGAGACAGAAACTGAACCCTCATTAGATGAAATTGCATGGGCAATAAAGAACCTGAAGAATGGTAAATGACCTGGATGTGATGAGATACCAGCTGAGCTAATTAAAGCGGGAGGAGAAGAAAGCATACACATATATCATGCATTATGTAAAAAGATATGGAAATATGGTATACGGCCAAAAGATTGGAAGAGAACTATCTTCATTCCAATACCAAAAAAGGGCAACCTGAAACTATGCACCAACTATAGAACTGTTGTCCTGATCAGTCACGCAAGTAAAATTCTTTTCTAAAAATCATAATGGGAAGACTTTGTAAGAACATGGAAGAAGAAATTAACGTGGTTCAAGCTGGATTTAGACAAGGAAGAGGAACAAGAGATCACATTCTCAATATGCGTTTAATAATAGAGAAGTGCAGAGAATTTAATGTAAACCTATTCTCATGTTTTGTGGATTATTCAAAGGCATTTGACTGTGTACAACATCAGAAACTTTGGGAAATCATGAGGAATATGGGCTTTCCACCACATGTAATACAACTCATAAGAATGCTCTATCTAGACCAACAAGCAGCGGTTAGAATAGATGGCGAGACAACAGATTGGTTTGACATCAAGCAAGGAGTCCGTCAGGGTTGTGTGCTGTCCCCCTATTTGTTTAACCTGTACACCGAAAATATAATGAGAAATGTAAGAGATGATATAAACAGGGAGCTATATGATGCCCTAAATATCGGTGGTCATGACATACCAGAGATTCGGTATGCTGATGATACAGTACTGCTATCCACAACACAGACTGGTATAGAAAACCTAATAGCCTCAACCCAAGTGAATAGTGAAAATCACAACTTATATCTTAACATTGCAAAAACAAAGATAATGCATACAGATAAAACCACTATGGAGAAAGAAATATATGTTAATGAGGAAAAATTGGAGGTGGTGGAAAATTTTGAATATCTTGAGTCATTGATTACCAACAACGGTGACACAATGAAAGAAATTAAACGACGACTATCAATTGCTCTTCAAAGACTAAAACAACTGAATAAATTATGGAATGGGACAGACAGAACTGTAAAAATTAGATTTTTAAGAGCATGCATCTTTCCCATTGCAACATACGCCTGTGAGACCTGGACACTTACTAAACAAGCTGAACAGCGCATAAATGCCTTTGAATATAAATGTTATAGACGAGTTCTAAGAATATCTTGGGTAAAGAAAAGAACAAATGCATCGATACTTCAAGAGCTGAATATTGAAGAAGGTTGGCTATTAAAGACGATAAAACAAAGAAAATTGAAATATTTTGGTCACTTGAAACGTCATGAAAGTTTGGAGAGAACAATAATGGAGGGGTATATGCCTTGGAAGAAAGGAAAAGGAAGGCCAAAGAGAAGATGGGTGCAGGATGTGGCTGATGATCTCCAGATGGGTGTATCGGTCGCGGGACACTTTGCTTATGATCGAGAGATTTTCCAGAAGGTTGTTATGGGAGCGAGGTTCTGCAAAGGACATGCTACTGAATAAATTAAACTACACCTGTCTCAACACTATTTGAACCCTTAGAATAATGGCCTGCCTCTGCATTTCTGATGATTCTCCGATGTTCCTCTTACAGTCATTTTTGTATACTTACACTATTTCTTATAGTCTATGACATGTGACGTTGGTGATCATGTCCACCCATAGCCTTCTGTCCATTGTGCTGAGCCATTTCTGATACTGATGTTCCTGATGATGATTTCATGATTTGAAAATGCCAATCATCATCTCTCTTGGTCTCACTCTGTATCTTATCCAATCCAGCTTTCTCGTTGTGTAGACATTTCCAGTTTTCCCTTTCTTAATACATGCCCAAATAATGTGAACTGTCTTCTTCTGATGCAAATATCCAGTTTTCTTTGTGAGTTAATTTCTGTTAAGATATCTTCACTGCTTTCCCTATCCGTTCACGGTGTTCTTTTCATTCTTCTTTAAAACTACAAGCAGCTACCACATAATTCCTTACGTGTCTGTTAATTGTCCACGATTCGCACCAAGATTGGCTCCATGTATAGCTCTTGAGAACTTCTCTCCTCATCTAGATTGACATAGATACATTGCAAAGAATATTCTTCACTTTGTGGAAATCTATCTTTGGGATATTACACAGATGCCTTGCATATTATGTTTCTATCTTTACACATTTCTTTCATGAACCGGGAGAAAACTATAGCGAGGAAACAAGTTGCACGACTTTTACGTACTCCAGTTTCTTTAAAGCAGCTTTGTGCTAATACCGTCTATCATTTAGTGTCCGACATGTCCCCCCCCCCAACACACACACACACACACACACACACACACACACACACACACACACACACACACACACACACACACACACACACACACACACACACACACACACACACACACAAAGTTTAATGTGATTATTTTCCAGCAAGTACTTCGTGAATGTTAAAATTACCGTAAGATTATACTATCATGAAGTGATTATAAAATGTATAACATCTTACATAATCATCCTTGGTAATTAGACAATTTAATAAAGAAATCTTGCTGGCTACCAAGATGCAACTTGGACATACTTATATAAATCCTGAACAATTAGCAAACAAGCAAGAAAATTACATGAAGCTAGAGCTAGATTATTTCACAGAAGAAGCTTACAAGTTTCACTGACAGTGCCAACTTTGATACTTGAGTGCTCAGAAAGACACCAAGACACAATGTGAGTCGTCAAAGACATTAACAGCAAACAGTGAAATTGTTTTGCCTCTATCGTAAGGAGAGAAAGATTGAAAGATATTGTGGCAACTGTGATTATTGTGATTAAGGGTATAAAGATCGCGGAAAGCAGAAGGAGAAGAAACTGTACACTTTGGTATCAAGGCGTGAGAGGATACGAGCGAAATGACACATAATGTCAGGGATCAAGAGTTGCCGAGAGGAACAATCACCAGTGTCAAGTAGCAAAGTCAGCCATCCCAATGGGTAAGGGTTCGAACCTCATTGGGGTGGGTTCTAATTGTTAACAAATGGCCTGGGCTGCCAGGTTGACTCACCCAAACTACAATGAGTACCTGGAAATATCTTGGGAAGTAAAAGTGGATGGCGTGATTCTGACTACATCATCATCATAAGCCATGCCGACAAGCGATGGCGGTCATGTTTCGGCATCTCACACGATCATCAGGGTCGTGGATAAGCTCAGTGTTCTTGTCTCGACCATACGACGTGGGCAAGCCATTCAGGTGTTCTCCCGTTGTTCTTTTCCCTTCAATCTTGCCTGTTGTCACCAAGCTCTTCAATTTTCATTTATTGCTTGTATGTTTTGGTCATTGGCTTTTCCTTCTGTCAATGATATTCTTTGCATTTTCTTCAGATACCACATTTCCACAGCCATCAGATGTTTTTCAGCTTGTCTGCTCACTGTCCACGCTTCACATCCATACAAAAGTATAGGCTCTATGTAGCACTTCAATACTCTTTTTCTCGTTGCACATGACATCCTTTTATTGGTCAGTATGTTTTTCATCTTGCTAAAGGCCACCTTCGCCATGGCGATTCTTGTTCTAATGTCTTCAAGACATCTCCCATCAGATGTTAAGGGTGTTCTGAAATAATTGTTAGTTAGTTCCATATCCGTTACAGGACGTAGCAGTTAACCCCTGCAGTTTTGGCTGTTCGTGATTCCTTGGCAAGTTTACGTTCAGTAGTTTGCCATTGCTTTCTTAACGACCGACACCCATACCATTTTCTAAAATGAATCAACGCACTGCGGTCTGCTGCCAAATCGCCCACAGCTGTTCTTCGAACGCGGTATTCGGGATTACGAACTGCGTGCGTAACGCCTTCGCCACGGAGCCGGCAGAGATAATTGTACCGATTCATTTATTTAAGAATATTCCCATTTGCCTGTACATTACATTATTTCTTTCTTTCTAATGACGACCATAATCTGTGTCGTCTTACAATTTAATTCTTAACCTAGTTGTTCACTGTGTGCAACACCCGCATCTACTAAATGTTGCAGATCCTGCTCATTGTCTGTAATCAATACTAATACTGATTACGTCACCCATGAATAACTATTGTTCTATAAAATTATGTATCTAGCAAAATATGCCGAATGCGCAGTAGACACGAACAAGAGACCTTTATTTTTAAAAACAAATTTAACTTATGTATGCACTGGTGCACTGAAGGTAACTGCTTAAGTTATCTTCTGCTTCTCGACTGCCGTTAAGCGTTGTGAGGAGCTGGAGATTTCGCTCTTCCGACAGGTGAAAGCACTTGATGTATTGTTATTGTTATTATTATTATCGTCATCATCATTATCACATGTTGCTAGGGAAATTATGAATCACACAGCAATTGAACATGTGCAGTTAACACGACCAAATCACGATCAGAAAGAACAAAACAAAACAGAACCCGTTAATTACGTCGAACGACATTACTTGTAGCACGAGTAATCGTGGAATGGAATAATCAAAATTAAATTTCAAATTCCACCAGAAGACCCCCGGAAAACAGGGCTGGCAACTACTTAGTGTTGAACATGTATACATAGGCTAGGATGAGTTCATTATTTTCTCATTGACACAGGCACCGAGGCAGATCGTTCACGCGCTCTTACTGAAATGTTTCACAAAAAGTTCTGCGAGTTCACATTTTTTCTTGCAGGTTACCGCCATTTTCGCGGAGAAACGCCGGGTTACAATCTACCAGACTAAGGTGTAGGAATGAGAATTGTAGCGGGGAAAGCTACATGAAAATACAATCGAGATCAAATTAAACGTTCAACAATGCAACTTATGTCAAAGCAAGACAGATGACTATTGCCAATAGCATGGTTGACTTCACCTAATGACACACGCAGCATGAGCTGGATTGATATATACGTGTAGCTGTCTTGTTCCTCGGGAGTCCGTTTTGAATGAATGGATTTACGCTAAAGCTGAATACACCATTACTCTTGTTTTCACTACTTTTTTTCTGTTTCCTATATTTTCAGCCACATTTCCGTGATAATTCAGTTGCACTGTGATCTTATTTTTATTTTTAAAAGTAAATACAATCTTTACGTAACATTTTTTAAAAGCTGCTTAGTTCTTGCGATAAGAACATAATATATTTAAAATGCTTGTCCTCTATCTTATGTTTTATATTGCTTTGTATGTTTTGTTTTTGCGTTCGATTGCTTTGACTTCAATCTTAGTCCACACACGCACTGCTACGTTTAGACTGCACTACACTCAGACTGAGCTTTCCCAATATCAGAGTCCCTCACCATCTAGAAAACTCACTCCGACTTCTGAGGTACTTGAAATTTACGCCCCAAAGTCAAGGATCAGATGTCAACAATTTATTCAAACTGACCGATGTAGGGATTGAACCCTCTACCCCGGCATCAACAGACCAGAGGGTAAGAGCGAGAGCCCTTGCCCATTCAGCCATGCTGACCTCTGTTACCTTACATGATACACTGTAGGGTGTCTTAATTCCCGTTCGTCAAAGTACACTTGCTCCTTCAGCGAGGCGCTGTCGTCACGTGAAGGCGACAGGTTCGAATCCTGGTGTACTTATATATTTCATCGTATATATTGTCTAGTATGTCCCACAGATGTGTCAAATAGACCTGCGCTACCACGTCAACCCAAGCAAAGATGGATGTCCGGAGTTGTGGTGGGTAGTCAAGGCGGTCGGCGTGATACTGACCACTTCACCAGCGAGTGCCGACTGGTCTGTACAAATATCTATACAAATATCTATACAAATATCTATACAAACATCTATACAAATATCTATACAAATATCTATACAAATATCTATACAAATATCTATACAATTATCTGCACAAATGTCTATACAAATATCTACACAAACATCTATACAAATATCTATACAAATATCCATACAATTATCTATACAAATATGAACCTGGCCCCATATGCGCCTTACAAACGTGTCTTTTACTTTACTTTTACCGTATGCCCAATGCCCTTGAGGCACACGAAAGGATCTTTTACTTTTTTTTTTTTTAAGCATATCCTTTACAGTACTTAGCTGTCAACACCAGCATCTTTCAGATGTATGTTGATCTCTTGGCAAGATTACGCTCAGTAGTTTTATTTTACTTTACTTTTACTATATTCCCAGTGCGTTTAGTGCCCTTGAATGGGTCTTTTAACATATTCCCAATGCGCTTAGGCGTGTAAAAGTGTCCCTTACTTTTGTGTTTTTTTAACTAGTGTGTCCAACAAGAGAGGACTGCATATTTTCTCCATACCTGGTCAACATTTTTGCAGAAAATGGAACGAAAAACGTCAAAAATGCTGAAACCAATGACTACTGTTTCACTCATCATCTGCTGTAAACCTGTTCCTTAACTCAGAAACGCTGATGTCGCGGTACTTCTCTGAAACAGTGCAAAAGGATTTTTTTTTTCGCATATCCTTTACAGGACATCGCTGTCAACAGCAGCATCTTTCCGCTGTCTGTTGATTTCTTGGCAAGATTACGCTCAGTAGTTTGCCATTGCTTTCTGAGCGGCCGGCTCAGTTATCCCGCAAGTCACCAGCGGGGGTCAAACGGCTTCCAGCTCTCGTCCGCTACGAGACACTGCGTGATAAACGGGATTACGGAGAAAGTGTTGTAACCCCTCGGCCAGAGAGACCGGCGCAAAAGGATTAGAACAGTTAATTCCATCTGTCTAAAGATACAATAAAGCTCACAGTTGTGTTTTGTGAGCTTAAAAACATGTCCACAGACAAAACTACTTGTCAGTCAAAAACTAAAGCCAACTATAATAAAATTTAAAATCGTACAAACTTTGAATCAGCATCATCTTATGCCACGCCGAAAATCGTGGGCGGTCATGTTCCGTTATTTCACACGATCATCAGAGCCGCAAATCATATCTATGGTTTTGTCTCGATTAAGCATATGGCCAAGCCAAATTTACCTCTCTGCATTCCTCTTGTTCTCTTCCTCTCAATATTGCCAGTTATCACCAATTTCTCCAGTTTACTTCTTCTCATAACGTGCTTAAATATCTTGGAATTCTTGGAATCCAGCCCACAATAAGTAAAGTTTATATTTATATTTTCAAGTGTGTGTGCGTGTGTGTTTGTTTTCTTCCACCATGTAGTTATATTGATGTGTGTTTGTGACTTCTGTGCTGATGAATGTTTTGGCCGCCACGTCCATTCTATTACTTATGATCGTATTCAAGTATTTAAAGCTTACTCTCTACTTTTCGGTTTTTGCTGATTTATCGATACAATCTGGACAAACTTTGAATATATGCGTTCTATAATTGACAACAATCTCGACTCCAAAAGTGACCAGAAGGATAGTGACCATAGTAATTCAGCGGTGAAACGATATTTAGGATATATGACACAACACCAACAAACATTAAAGTAAACATTTAGACAACTTGCATCTTTGCTCCGTCAGCAGTCACAGTGAACCCGCGCGATGGTGGACACAGAACATTAAAGGCATCTGGGGCAAACAAATACGTTAGCAGGGAAATTGACCAGGATCGAGAGTCTTTCAGGCGGGCCTTGATGGCAGCGGCGTTCAGTCAAGGACCTGCCCCATGATGGTGATAATAAATGTTTATGATCTTCAATTCTTTCGTCTACTTCTATGAGCGCCAATCGTTACATGCGAATTTGCTTTTCAGGCAAGTCATAGCTGGAAAGCGTACAATAGAGTCAGGGAGACACAACTAACTAGCGTCCGGAACTACTCGTAAGTGGTGGTTCTGGCCTTAAGTTGCACGACGCCTGACTCGTCAAGACAACACACCTGGTCATGGAACGTAAGCTTAGGCTCTTCTCACCCAACGCTTACCGGCAGGGAGTCTCCGAGGCGAAGTGGTTTCATCACCTACCTCGCTCCCCGAAGTCCGTGGGTTTGATTACCGGATACATCGTTCGGTTCACGAGCGCAATTTTCTCAGAGACTCCTTGGGGGTCGTCACTGGAGTATGTGCTTTTGTGCGACGCTTTCGGTTGGTCGCCCTCCGGAAAGAACCGATTCATGGGGGATAAAACCCGGTGTAATGAAGTCTATCCTCTGGTCTATTAAACGCCTATTAAAATCTTAACGGCAAACGTAGAGTAGAAACACCGTCCTCAGTGGCTAAATGTTACGGACGCGATTTGTAATCCCATATACCTAGGTTCGAAACACAGCGGTGCTGGTCTTTTCAAAAAAGGTATAGGTGACGGTCGTTCAGAAAGTTATGGCAAACTACTGAACGTAAAATTTGAAGACGAATCACGAACAGTCGGCATACTGGGGTTGACTGCTACGTCCCTTGAAGGACATTCAACTATTTTTTTAAAGAGTAGAAACAGATACATCAACCACCGGAGGCTAGATAATAGACAACATAAAAACTATTTATAATTGCCCCGGAACTCTTTCTTCCATTACCGCCAGAACCATCTCAGCTCAGTGAACGGACTCTGCAGCACAAATGTGAGACCCAGTGTATGTATTTTCTGCCACACTAAACAATAGTGCTCTTCACAATTTTTACCATGAGCAACACATGATATCGAAGTCCACAGTAGGTGATTTGGGATAAGATTTTTTGTCCCGAGAGGTTTTCACTATGTTATGAGCGTCGTTCATTCAGAAATCAAATCCTGCTGCTAAAATTACCTACAAAATCACAAACAGCCATTAAATACGGAAGTTAAATGCGACGTCATGTAATATACACGCAATGAATTTTAAACAAAGGCTCTCCAATTTTTCAAACTTGTCTGAGAAGGTTATGCATCTGATTTATTACTCCATGATCAGGGAAAGCGATGACATCACCAAGTTAATCCGACAACACTGTTCTCATGATATTGTCCTTCATTAGTTTTGAATACGATACTTTTCGATACCGAGGCAGGAGACCTGTCAATAATTAATGAACGGGAATCATTAACATTAACCGTGGCTAGTCCTTTTGTCTGTCGTTCCGGTCCTCATGAACATTAGCTGTGGCTAGTCCTTTTGTCTGTCGTTCCGGTCCTCATGAAAATTAACTGTTGCTAGTCCTCTTGTCTGTCGCCCCTGACATCATGAACATTAACTGTTGCTAGTCCTCTTGTCTGTAGTTCCGGTCCTCATGAGCATTAATTGTTTTGAGTCCTCTTGTGTGTCGCTCCTGTCCTCATGAACATTAACTGTTTCGAGTCCTCTTGTCTGTAGTTCCGGTCCTCATGAACATTAACTGTGGCTAGTCCTACTGTCTGTCGTTCCTGTCTTCATGAACATTTGCTGTTTCTAGTCCTCAAGTCTAGCGTTCCGGTCCTTATGAACATTAACTGTGGCTAGTCCTTTTGTCTGTCGTTCCTGTCTTCATGAACATTTGCTGTTTCTAGTCCTCAAGTCTAGCGTTCCGGTCCTCATGAACATTAACTATGGCTAGTCCTATTGTCTGTCGTTTCGGTCCTCATGAACATTAGCTGTTTCTAGTCCTCTTGTCTGTCGTTCCAGTCCTCATCAACATTAACTGTTTCTAGTCCTCCGTCTGTCGTTCCGGTCCTCACGAACATTAGCTGTGGCTAGTCCTCTTGTCTGTCGTTCCTGTCCTCATTAACATTAGCTGTGGCTAGTCCTCTTGTCTGTCGTTCCTGTCCTCATGAACATTAGCTGTGGCTAGTCCTCTTGTCTGTCGTTCCGGCCCTCATACGTTTGGCTAACGTCAAAGTGTTGATTTATCTGGCCAGGGCGCACAACTCACCAATACGAATTCATAATCACTGATCACAAACACTGTTGTACCACCATATGCCGAAATGCACAGAATGGGACAAGGGGGCCTTAAAAAGAGAATTTTCTTCATATTTCGAAGAGCTGCATTTGCTTGGGCTTTTCTGCATTTAATTTAAATCTGCTGCTATTAACATACTCAAATACTTAATTACATTGATTGCGTTGTTGTTGTTGTTACGACTAGTTCCATACTCTTTAATGTTGCATTTAGGTAGTGTGTATTTATCATAATAATGATCTTTTTTTTTAATGTTTCCTTTTGGCAGACGCTGCGATCCTATTCGACTGACAGAACTAACAAGACTTGAAATGAAGTGAACAACATTCGAAATAAACCTATGAAAACTGTTGATGAAGTGAACAATACTACACAGCAATGAGATAATTAATAAATTAATGTGCATATTTTAAATGACATCTCAAATTGACGACGCCATTTCGCAGAGCAGAGACGTTCATTTTGCCTCACCGTGGAGCTCACAATATATCTAATTTGTGTCTATACATTTCCTTCTCATGAAGACCGAGTGGCTAGAATGACAGATTCTCTTTCAGGAGACCCGGATTCGAATCCTCGGTAAGGTGTTGAATTTTTTTTTTTCTGTCGGGGGCAAAGAGAAAACTCTAGTCTGCACAATTCGCGGCGTCTGCACTATCCACGCGGCCTTACTTCCTCATTCTCAAGACCCCCCCCCCCTCCCTTACCATACACCGCAAGGTACTATATTGGCAGTAAATGACAGTTTTGTTGTTGTTGTTGTTGTTGTTTACATTTCCTTCTTTTTCTTATCTTTATTGTGACATCTGCTTCTTTCATATCACGTGTTTCGTTACTCAGTTAATATGAATTAATGGGCATTAATTAATAACTCAATAATTAATAACTAATTAATAGATTATATTTTAATACAAAGAAGATGGAGATCAAGCATAACATTTGCAAAAACCCTACGAAGTGCAGACTGTGATACAGATCATCAGTTATTAGAAGCAGATCTGAAATAAAAACTCAAAAAGCTTACCCGAGGAACAAGGCCACTTCGTTTTGATCTCACAGAAATACCAGATGCATACACTGTAGAAGTTAAGAATCGTTTTGGGGTCTTGATGTCTGTACAAGAGGAAATGACACCTGGTGAACAGGCAGTACTAGCTAGAGATACCTTAATACCTGCGGCCAAAGATTTAATTCCGACCAAGAAAAAGCAACTTAAGCCATGGATTACATCAGACACATTAGAATTAATAAAACAACAAAGGGAACTGAAACAGAAAGGAGGTGAATCCGATAACCGCAGGATGAAGTATAAATCTTTAACTCGAGAAATAAGAAAGAACACAAGAAAGGACACAAATCAATATATACAAGATTGCTGTACCAGAATAGAGCAATATCATAAGACTGGAAGAGATTACGAAATGTTCAAAGAAATGAAGTTATTAACAAGAAATGTTCAACCTCATTTGAATGTTATCTGTGACAGGATGGGAAATACCTTAACAGAATCTAGACAAATTCTAGAAAGATGGCAGGAATATTGCAGTGGAATGTATGATATGAGTGACAATGAGGATATGGATGAGATACATGAGCCAACGACAGCAGAGACAGAACCTGAATCCTCATTAGATGAAATTGCATGGGCATTAAAGAACCTGAAGAATGGTAAATGACCTGGATGTGATGAGGTACCAGCTGAGCTAATTAAATCGGGAGTAGAAGAAAGCATACACATATATCATGCATTATGTAAAAAGATATGGAAATATGGTATATGGCCAAAAGATTGGAAGAGAACTATCTTCATTCCAATACCAAAAAAGGGCAACCTGAAACTATGCACCAACTATAGAACTGTTGCCCTGATCAGTCATGCAAGTAAAATTCTACTAAAAATCATAATAGGAAGACTTCGTAAGAAAATGGAAGAAGAAATTAACGTGGTTCCCGCTGGATTTAGACAAGGAAGAGGAACAAGAAATCACATTCTCAATATTCTTCTTCTTCTTCTTCTTCTTCTTCTTCTTCTTCTTCTTCTTCTTCTTCTTCTTCTTCTTCTTCTTCTTCTTCTTCTTCTTCTTCTTCTTCTTCTTCTTCAGCGTTCCGAACCGTTGAGGTTCTTTACTGCAGATACAATCCGTCTCCATTCGTCTCTCTGGTTGACCTACATTCTCAATATGCCTTTAATAATAGAGAAGTGCAGAGAATTTAATGTAAATCTATTCTTATGTTTTGTGGATCATTCAAAGGCATTTGACTGTGTACAACATCAGAAACTGTGGGAAATCATGACGAATATGTGCTTTCCACCACATGTAATACAACTCATAAGACCTATCTAGACCAACAAGCAGCGGTTAGAATTGATAGCGAGACATCAGATTGGTTTGACATCTAGCAAGGAGTCCGTCAAAGATGTGTGATATCCCCCTATTTGTTTAACCTGTACACCGAAAATATAATGAGAAATGTTAGATATGATATAAATAGGGAGCTATATGATGCCGTAAATATCGGTAGTCTTGACATACCAGAGATTCGGTATGCTGATAATACAGTATTGCTATCCACAACACAGACTGGTATAAAAAACCTAATAGACTCAACCCAATTGAATAGTGAAAATCACAACATGTATCTTAATATTGCAAAAACAAAGATAATGCAAAAAGATAAAACCACTATGGAGAAAGGACTATATGTTAATGAGGAAAAATTGGAGGTTGTGGAAAATTTTGAATATCTTGGGTCATTGATTACCAACAACGGTGACACAGTGAAAGAAATTAAACGACGACTATCAATTGCTCTTCAGAGACTAAAACAACTGAATAAATTATGGAATGGGACCGACAGAATTACAAAAATTAGATTTTTAAGAGCATGTATCTTTCCCATTGCAACATACGCCTGTGAGACCTGGACACTTACTAAACAAGCTGAGCAGCGCATAAATGCCTTTGAATATAAATGTTATAGACGAGTTCTAAGAATATCTTGGGTAAAGAAAAGAACAAATGCATCAATACTTCAAGAGCTGAATATTGAAGGAGGTTGGCTATTAAAACCCATAAAACAAGGAAAATTGAAATATTTTGGTCACTTGAAACGTCACGAAAGTTTGGAGAGAACAATCATGGAGCGGTAAATGCCTGGGAAGAGAGGAAGAGGAAGGCCAAAGAGAATATGGGTGCAGGATGTGGCGGATGATCTCCAGATGGGTGTATCGAACGCGGGACATCTTGCTTATGATCGAGAGGTTTTCCGGAAGGTTGTTAAGGGAGCGAGGTTCTGCAAAGGACATGTTACTGAATGAATGGATTAGTTAATAAGTCCTTCAACTTCTTCTTTTGGTTTATCCGATTATTTTTTTAATGTTGTTGCTGTTGTTTTTATTATTATTATTATTATTATTATTATTATTATTATTATTATTATTATTATTATTATTATTATTATTATTTTTGTTGTTGTTGTTGTTGTTGTTGTTGTTGTTGTTGTTCTTCTTCTTCTTCTTCTTCTTCTTCTTCTTCTTCTTCTTCTTCTTCTTCTTCTTCTTCTTCTTCTTCTTCTTCTTCTTCTTCTTTCTCTCCCCCCTTTCTTCTTCTATTTCTCCTTTCTCTCCTCCTTTCGTTATCCTCCTCATCATTCTCCTCCTAATCCTCTCTTCCTCCTCCCCCTTTTCTCCTCCACCTACTTTCCTCCTCCCACTCCCCTTCTTCTTCTCCTCCTCCTTAGTGTTTGTTCTTATCCAATAAAGCTTTATACCCGATCTGATACCCACAAGATCAGGTGTCAGTACAGCATAATTGGAAACAAACAATTCGTGTCAGCACTTTCCAACCTTGGAAGTAAACCCAGTAAGTTCCGCGGCAAAGAGAACAGAAACGGTCCATATGAATTCGAATAACTCACACAAGGTGGTCTCATTAATTCCTGTCATCCCTCTGGCCGGAAGATGAGCTTCATTAATCATTGCTGTCACTTCAATCTGGGTACTATGTCAGAAAAATGTGCGTACCTGCTTGGAATGTGAAATAACAGCAATGTCTGCTAATTCACTTTATTGCCGAGGTATAATTAACAGTACAGCCAATTCCACAAGGAATGCGACCGTCATTGCTTGGAGAGTAGGTCAGCATGGCTGAATGGATAAGAACGCGTGTTCTTAAACATCTGGTGTGCTGATGCGGAGGTAAGGGGTTAAGCCTCTACACCGGACAGTTAGACTAAAATGTTGACCTATCGTCCTTGACTTTGGGGAATATATTACATGTACCTCTGAAGTCGGAGTGGGCTCGCCTGATGGCGATGGGCATTGTTAATAGAGAAAGCTAATTCACATGCAAAATTCAGTCCAGCACAACTCGAAGTAGTGTCTACGGACTACGCCTGAGTTCAAAGAGAACGAGTGCCCCCCCCCCCCCCCCCCCCCAAAAAAAAAAAAAAATTGCTTGGAGAGAATTATGCGGCAAGAATTAGCACACACCCATTTAGTTCAGTAACCGACCGGCCGCCATTTTTTCTGAACGTGCATCTCACGATACAAACAACCGCGGACAGATGTAAAACCACTCCACATGAATTCCACAGCCCACAGTGTCGCTCCACGCACTCAACTCAGTATCTGGGCGACGGAACCAATGTGTAATAGGTATATGGTGCTAGCCCCATCAGTTTATAGACCAATCGTAACTTGACAGATAATGTGGTCAATATCACACCGACCTCATTTACTTCCCACGACCTTTTCTTGTATTAAGTTTAGGCTGGGTCGACTAGAATGGGTAAATTACAAAGACAAAATCACCTCAATAAGGATTTGAACACATTTATGCTAAAGAAGCCTGCAGTATTCTGCGGTCATCATCATGCTTATGGACTCCTCCCTCTTCTTCCAGGCACCTTGCCTTCCGTCACTGCTCTCTTCAAACCACGGTGAAGTTACTCGTAACATGGCCAAATTATTAGAGTTGTCCAGACCTTATGTTGTATAAGAGCCAGAGCTTTCCATATTAAAGAAAATAATATTCTGATATTTAATCGTTATGGTGCTAATCCCGTGAAGTCCCATCAGGCGGTGATAGTGCCGGGCCCCCTGCCTCGAGGGGGTCCACCCATGACTACTGGTGGTCACCTTCCCCTGTGCTGTGGAGTCAAGGCACAGAGGAGTAGGTTAAGAGCTATTGACCAAATACCAAGGACACTCAACATACTACAGTGGAATGCCGAAGGAGTTTATAACAAGAAAGAATCCCTGACACAGCGTCTTCATAAAGATAGAATAGATGTGGCATGCATTCAAGAGACACACCTCAACGCCAAGCACAAATTTTCAGTCAGGGGATATCAGGCCACACGTTTCGACCGCGAAGGACATAAAGGAGGAGTTCTAATACTTACACGAAATACAATACCTTGCAGCGAAGTATCTGTGATCTCTGACAACCAAACAGAAATTATAGGTGTTGATATAATGATAAAGGACGTGAAAATAAGAATTTACAATCTTTATAGCCCAGCAGATAAGGATCTTACACTCTCAAACATGAAAATAACTGACACAAATTGCATTATTGTCGGAGACTTTAATAGCCGTTCAGAAAGATGGGGATACCCAGATACTGACAAAAGAGGAGATGAAGTGGAGGACTGGGAAATAGACTCAAATCTCCATCTACTCAACAAAGCGGATGACACACCGAGCTTCTACTCCAGAAGATGGATTACCACTTCTACTCCAGACTTAGCTTTCTGCACAGGAGACATCCTCCACAATATCGATCGCCATGTGGTGGACCAATTAGCAGGTAGTGACCACAGACCAATCAAGCTTGTAATGAATATGGAGTATGTTCCACAGGAGCAAAAGCCCTTGCCCCGCTGGAATTATAAACGAGCAGATTGGGACAGATTTGCCACACTAACAGACAAATATTGTGAAAACATAAATACACGATATGGCAACATGAAGCAAATGGTGGAAAGTCTAAACAGAGCAATAATATAGGCAGCCACTGAGTCCATTCCAAGAGGAGCGAGGAAAAATTACAAACCATACTGGACTGAAGAACTACAAAGTTTGGAGGACAAAGTTGAAGATGCCAGGAAGACAGCAGAGAGAGAACAAACAATTGAAGCGAATACCACTCTCAAAGCCATCTCAGCAAAATATAAAAGAACAGTAAATCAAACAACAAGAGATCGTTGGAGGGAAAAAACAGAAAACCTGAATCTTGACAGGGATGGAAACAAACTATGGAAACTAGTGAAAGCCATGAACAATGAAGGACCTAGAAACAAACAAATAACAAGTAAACACGGAAATGCCTTGCTTACAGGAAAAAAGGCTGCAAATGCACTAATGAAACACTATGCCAATGCAAACCACATTGATATTACAACTGAACAGAAGAAAGCAATCAAAGACAAACAGATACATCATAGAAATACAGAGACAGCAGCAGAATATATGATGGCAAATCTTACAATGGAAGAAATGGAACAGGCAATGAATACCCTAAAAAAGAAGAAATCACCAGGAAAGGATGGAATCACAAATGAAATGCTAATAGGACTAGGCACCAAGGCAAAGAAGAAACTACTAGCAGTCCTAAATAACAGCTGGAAGAGAGGAATAGTCCCACAGGCATGGAAGGAAGCTATACTAATACCAGTCCCAAAGAAAGGAAAAGACCTGGAAGAACCAAATGGCTATCGACCTATCAGTCTACTTAGCTGTGTAGGAAAATTAATGGAACGCATTATCAATGGCAGGCTAACATGGCATCTGGAAGAAAACAAACTCTTAACACCACACCAAGCAGGATTCTTCTTCTTCTTCTTTGCGTTCATCCGGAGTGATTTTTTCAGATGTGATTGCGGTGTGTCTGGTTAGGCACCTTCGGGTCGAAACCCTCAGGCCAACACATCCGACTTTTGCGTGCATTTTTGACCAGGTTAGCAATCCTGGGAGACTCTCACTTTTGTGGTACTGTCCACCTCCCAGCTGGTAAAGTTGGAAGAGTCGGAGACTGCACGGTCATCCCTCAAATGAAGGCAGGGACAGTCCATAGCATTTTCCGCCATCCTGGGTGGCTTCCATAATTGCAGGGCCGGCACATAGCGCCCTGGTACTGGGCACACAGAGGGAATCGTCACGTCCTGCTCATGGCTGCTTTAATTCCTCACTTCAATGTATTGGGCATTTCGTTCACCCCGAGCCTTTCCCGCACAAACCAAGCTGGACTGCAGTCAGTATCCACTAAGCGAGTTTTTCGGACATGTGCTTGTCGTTGTGTCCGTCAGAGCTGTTCCAGACACGTCGGACATTCGGAAACTACCTAGTCAGAGCTGTTCCGAACAAGAGCGGCATTCGGAAACTAGGTAGTCAGAGCTGTTCCTAGCACAAGAGACAATCGGACGAGACAATTCACTCGGACGTAATTGCGTAGTGTCAATTTTTAGTTTGCCACCCGTAGGCCGACACTTCCGACTTCCGGCGGGCATTTTTTAATGAGGTTAGCCTTCCTCTGGTTTCGTAGCACGTAAGACTGTTGTGATGTCGCCAACATCTCAGCTGGTCAAGATAGAACGATCAGCGACATCGAGGTCGGCCCTCAAGGGAAGGCAGGGGCAGACCTTGGGCATTCCCCTGCTATCCAAGGAGGCTTCCATAATTGCAGAGCCGGCACATATTGCTCTGAGACTGGGCTCACCCGAGGAGTTGCCACGTCCTGCTCATGGCTGCTTTAGTTCCTCACTTCCATGTGTTGGGCAACCCGTTTGCCACTGATCGCTCAAACACACACCAGGAGCGGTCAGACTGCGAGCGACATCCACTCGGTAAGCTTTTTATTTTGACTTCAGACCACGCAATAGGTCCGCTCGCCGTGCGTTCCATTTTGCGTGATTGAGACGTTCTTCCACTTTTGTCTATACTCTGTGAGCTGGATACAGACAGTTTTCGTAGCCATTTCCTTCGACTGGGGCACTTTTCTGACTTTTCGTACTCGCTCACCAGGTAGGCTACATGTGCTGCCGGCTCAGCACCTTACCTTCGTGCAGCAGTGGACGAGAAACGGCCTGGCCCTATCATCCGGGAATCTCTCATATTCCCCAGCTGAGAGCCTTCGAACATGTAATAGAACTGGGCATGTAGCTTGCTCAGTATCACGCTTCTATTTTTCGGTAGGCGGGTATCGGCCTGGCTCTCAGATGTGAGGGTTTGTGGCTTAGAGGCGTTCAGCCACAGCCCTCGACAGGTAGCCTTAAGAGTTTTGTCCAGACCAAAAGCGTCTGCCTTCGTGCCTTCGTGCACCTTTTTAAACTTTTGACTGCTATCCTCAGTCACCTGCAGAGCAGCAGGTTGTGTCTCTCTTAGTCTGGTCTCTATCCCATATGCTGTCCGATATGTAGTTTTTTCACCCATCGGTAAGCACATGAGGTCGATGGGACACGCAAGCTCCCCCACCACGGCAAGGTGGAGACACATCGGGGGAGAAGCAGGATTCAGAAAGTACAGATCCACTGAAGATCAAATAACCTATATAGCTCAGGAAATAGAGGATGCCTTCCAAGAGAAAAAGCACACACTAGCAGTCTGGATAGATTTAGAAAAAGCATTTGATAAAGTATGGAAGGAAGGACTGAAAGTAAAACTGCAAAACATGCATGTTTGTGGAAAAATGTATAAATGGATCAGCCACTACCTTGAGAACAGAACTGCCAGGACAAAAGTACAAGGACAAACAAGCAAAATGATGCCCCTGGAGCAAGGTGTCCCCCAAGGAGGAGTTCTTTCACCAACATTATTCCTAGCATATATAAATGACATCACAGAAAATTTTCCAGCCAGAGTACACACATCCTCCTTTGCAGATGACCTAGCCATATGGACATCTGAAGAATATATTAGCACAGCTAACAGCAGAATACAGCAAGCCTTATTAGCGCTAGAGGACTGGTCAAAATCATGGCTAGTGAAGATAAGTGAGGAGAAAACAACATGCACAGTGTTCTCCCTCTCAAATAAACCTCAGCAACCTAAGCTGGTATTGAATGGAAAAATATTGCGCCATGAAGAAAATCCAAACTATCTAGGAGTCACCTTTGATCGTCGCCTGACATGGAAGACACAGGTTGAGAAAAATCGAACAAGAGCAAGGCAGAGAATGGCAATCATGAAAAAGCTTGCTGGTACAACGTGGGGAGCAGATGAGAAAGTTCTCAAGAAGTTATATACTGGACGGGTGAGGCCAGTACTGGAATATGGCATTGCAGCTTGGGCAACAGCAGCTAAGTCAAACTTTAACAAAATAAGTAGATTCCAAAACCAAGGAATGCGAATCATAACTGGAAGCCTGAAGACAACGCCTATTAATGAACTAGAAAAGATCACTTGTTTACAACCAATGCAGGATAGAAGAGATAGCAGAGCCCAGCAACAAGCAGAAAAATTTAGAAGATTGACAGACCACTCTATGTACAACAGATTTAATGGTTTTGGAAAGGGAAGACTGAATCGTAGCAACTTTGTAGAAACTGCAAAACGAAGGATTAGGGCAGATCCTATTCTTAACATATCAACAGTCAAGCCCATACACAATGCACACAAGTTCCCAGCTTGGCGACAGCAGCAACTGCCTGAGATGATAGAAATCATTCCTGGTATTGAGAAAAAGAACACTCAGCATGAAACCGAAAGAAGAGAAATAACCCTAAACTACATAAAAGAACATTACCCAAGCAGGAATTGGACCCATGCATATACAGATGGATCAGCCAAAAATTCAATAGAAAATGGAGGAGGAGGAGTTCTCCTAAATTTAAAAAATGGAGTGAAAAAAACACATTCAATGGCAACTGGAAAATTTTCAAGTAACTTCAAAGCGGAGGTAGAGGCTCTGAAAACTGCAGCAGAAATGCCTCTGATGGAGGAAAATAAAGAGAAGCAAATAGCTATCTTCACAGATGCAAAGTCAGCTGTCTCAATACTGAAGAGCAATAACAGCACAGAACTAACTGACCTAAGAGCAGCACTCCATGGTCTATGCCAGAAATCCAAAAAAGTTGTAATACAGTGGATCCCATCACATTGCAGTATACCTGGAAACGAAGAGGCTGACAGACTGGCAAAAGAGGGCGGACGACTACCACAGCCTGACATAGACATAACCTATAATGAGGCAAAGAGGTTGATAAAAAGCACTTATAGAACCAAATGGGAATCAGAGCATCCAGGCCATCAGAAGGATGATGCATATTACAAACTCGACCGATGAGAACAAGTAGCAATCTTCAGACTGCGCACAGGACATAACAGGCTGAAATACCACTTGTTCAATAAACTAAAGATAGGAGATACAGATGAATGTAATTGTAGAACTGGAAAAATGACAGCAAAACATTTGCTGCAGGATTGCCCAACGTATGCAGAACAGAGAAAGATATTTTGGCCCACACCTGCTTCATTTGAGGACAAGCTCTATGGAGATATCAACAAGCTCAAGTTGACCGCAGCTTACTTTAACTATATACAGGTTGACATTTAAAGGTGCATGAAGACCCAGAGGCATGAAATGGAATATTGCTTGGATAGCAAATCCATTATGTGGAAAGTCCAAATCGAAAGCTCGCTGTGTGGGCTTCATAAAAGGTGGAAAAGTGTCCTAGTGGCACGAAATGGAATATTGCTTGGATAGCAAATCCATTACGTGGAAAGTCCGAATCAAAAGCCCATTGTGTGGGCTTCATAAAAGGTGGAAAGGTGTCCTAGTGGCATGAAATGGAATATTGCTTGGATAGCAAATCCATTACGTGGAAAGTCCGAATCGAAAGCTCACTGTGTGGATGTCATCTGCAGACTGCATACTTCTGGTTTCCGGAAGAACAGCCTATGGTGAACGGAAGGCCCAATATACGGAAGTGAGGCTAAGCAGCCATGTGCAGGACGTGACGATTCCTTGGGTGAGCCCAGTACCAGAGCGCTATGTATCGGCTCTGCAAGTATGGAAGCCTCCTTGGATGGCGGGGAATGCCCATGGTCTGCCCCTGCCTTCCCTTGAGGGCTGACCAGGATCTTTGGCTGTTCTATATGGACCAGCTGGGATGGGGGATAACACCACAACAGTGAGAGTCAAACGTCCTAAGAAACCCCCGGGAAGGTTAACCCGGTCAACAAATTCCCGCAGAAGTCGGATGTGTCGGCCTAACGGCGCAAGAACGCAGCTCTGCTGTAAACAGGCACAACGCAATCACATCCGAAAAAAAAAACTCCTGATGAACGAAGAAGAAGAAGAAGAAGAAGAAGAATATTCTGATATTGTAAAATGTTAATATGCGTCATCGCCTTGGTCCACAATATTTTAGAATTTGAATATGTGTCTTCTTCTTGCTCCACGCCGGTCTCTCTGGCTGAGGGGTTACACCACTTTCTCCGTAATCCCGTTTATCCACGCAGGGTCTCGCAGCGAGGCGAGAATTGGAAGCGGTTCGACCCGCGCTCGTGACTTGAGGGATAATGAGCCGGCCGCTCAGAAAGCAATGGCAAACTACTGAGCGTAATCTTGCCAAGAAATCAACATACAGCTGGAAGATGCTAATGTTGACAGCGATGTCCTGTAAAGGATATGCAAACAAAATATTTCTTGCTCCACGCTTTTGTAGAATGTCAATATTTGTCTTCTTCTTGCAGCACGATATTGTAGAGTATTAATTTGTTGCTTCTTCTTGTTCCGCGTTATTGAAGGATGTCAGTATGTGGCTTATGTTTGGTCTACAATATTGTAGAATGTTAATATGTGTCGTCTTTTGCTCCAGGCTATTGTAGGACGTCCATTTGTTTCTTCTTCTTGCTTCACGATATTCTAAGAACTGTTTTGTAGCATTTATGCTCACCAGCCCCGATCCTCTTCCTTATTGATTGTCAGGTGGTAAATTACTTACATCCGTATGTTACCATAAGAAAGATACATGTTCTCAGGAACTTTACTTTCTGTTCTGGTATGTTGCCTTACGTTCTTCGTACTTCTGCATTGATATGGAAGTCTACCTCTGACATTTTATAAGTAGTCCGCATTGTTGTTGGTTACAACAACAAAAAACAGTCACACCGGAAGGTTGGGTTAAATGTTGACTTCTCATCCTTGACTTTGGGACGCAAATTACAAGTACCTCTGAAATCTGAGTGTGCTAACCTGATAGCCAGGGACACTGGTAATAGGGGAAGCTACTAGAAGTAGTTTGTATGGATTACGCTTAGGTTCAAAGAGAGCAAGCAAAAACAATAAAAATAACCAAACAAACAAACAAACAAACAAAAAACAAACAAAAAAATTTAAAAAATAAAATAAAAGACACAACAACAACAACAAAGATATTAAAAGTGTGCGACATCTTAAATATCTTCCTTGTATACTGTGATTTGTGGTTAACATGACGTTTTGTCTGACATTTTTACTGCCATTTGGCCATGCTGTGTTAGTATTTGTTGGTCAAACAATTAGAAAAAAAAAAAAGATGTTACATTTCACTGTGTCTGCTATAGTTGAGTAATACAAAGAGGATTATTTAGAAAGGCTTGTCAACTATTTTTCAACTTCATTTCTTTCTTCATCATTCCATTTCTTTCCCTGTTCGTTCACGCATATCATTCTCTCTTTCTTCTTTTTGTTTCATGTTCAAAAGACAATTTTGGAAGTCTCGCTAGCAAATGGAGGCTAAGTACAGCTTAAATCAATGGAAAAGGACGGCC
>JACEFZ010012422.1:460000-520000 GCA_014155875.1 Cepaea nemoralis
TTAGCGGGGACTTAAACAGATCATAAATGTCTTTGTTACTTCTTCTTTTCCACTCTCCACTTTGTGTATCCCTAATGGGTCCAAAGATGCGTCTTAAAATTTTGTTCTCAAAGGTTTGTAACAAGGCTTCGTCTCCTTTCGTTGTACTCCAGGTTTCAGAGCCATACAGCACAACTGGTCTGATCAGTGTTTTGTATATTGTGATTTTGGTGTTACGAGATAGCGCCTTTGATTTTAGTAGATGTTGTAGTGCATAGTATATCTTATTTCCAGAGTTGATTCTAGCTTGTATTTCTTCCCTTATGATGTTGGAGCAGTTGAAGATTGTACCCAGGTATTTGTATGTTTCCGTTCTTTTAATGGTCATATCATCTATTTGTATGTGGCCAGAGTTTCTAGCCATTCCGTCTCTTGAAATTACCATATATTCTGTCTTATCTTGGTTGATAACCAGCCCCATCTGTTGGGCTTTTCCCTTTAAGTGAGTCAATATTTCCAACGTCTTTTGTTCACTTTGCCCTATAATATCTATATCATCTGCATAACCAAGCAGCTTGGATGTTCCTCCAATATCACATTCCTCCTTTACCTTCCTTAAAACTTTCTCTAGAGCCAGATTGAAGAGTAGCGGCGATAGTGCATCACCCTGTTTCAAGCCAGATGTTATTTGGAAGGGGTCTGATTTCCTGCCTTTATATGTTACTATATTATAAGTATCTTCCATGCATAGTCTGGTCATGTTGATTAACTTCCTTGGTATTCCAAATTCCTGCATAGCATTCCATAGACTATTCCTATGGACACTATCATAAGCCTTTTTAAAATCCACAAAAATGTTATGGAGATCTCTTTTATATTCCCAATTTTTCTCGGCTATTTGTCGTAAGATAAATATCTGATCTATTGTTGATCTGTTTTGTCTAAAACCCGCCTGGTAGTCACCTAATATGTCTTCTGAATATGGTTTTAGTCTATTTAGTAATACTGCGGATAGTATCTTATAGCTTGTGGACAGTAGTGATATTCCTCTATAATTTCCACATTGGAACTTGTCTCCTTTCTTAAAGATAGGTATCAATAATGACTCTTTCCAGTCATGGGGTAATTCTTCTGTCCTCCAGATTTTTATTATTAGTTCGTATAGCTTTAGATGTAATGCAAGGCCACCTGCCTTTATAAATTCAGCAGCAATTCCATCAGTCCCAGTTGCCTTATTGTTTTTAAGTCGTGTGATTACATATAGGATTTCTTCAAATGTAGGTTCTTCAATTTGTGGTTCGCATGTTAGAACCTCTTCCTGTGGGAAAATGTTACTTGGAGCTTCACAATTTAGTAATTCAATAAAATATTCTTTCCATGTGTTGCACATTTCCTCATTGGTATTTATCATATTCCCATTTTTGTCTTTTAAACCATGTGTTGTGTTTGTGCCCTCGTTTCATTGACTTCAGTTCTTTAAAAAATTTTCTGGATTCATTTTTCTGGTGATTAGTTTCCATATCTTTGATTATATTACTCATATATTCTCGCTTCTGCTGTCTGACTATTTTTGTAGCCTCTTTACATTCATTTCTATAATGCTCTTCCTTTTGGATGTTATTGATGTCATTTAACCATACATGTCTGGCATTCTTCTTCCTAATGACAGCTTCTTCACATTTTTGATTGAACCATCTGTTCTTTCTATGCAATGCTATGCTATTGAGATAATGTTATTTTTTTTTAGTAACATTTAATTTCACTGTGCAAGTTCTGTCTTAATGTCAGTGACATATTGATATACAGAAACTCAAATCTACCATCGCGGTAAGAGAAAAATTACCGATAAAGAAATCAAACAGAATTTAGGAATAAAGATGAATGAATACACGAGACCAACGCGTGAGAGTATTATTTCTATGGTTAGTGACGTGTAGCGCTGGTGATAATGTCTGCCCACAACCCCCTAACTATTGTACTTCGAATTACAGCAGAGCTTCGATTAACCGTCACCGTCTGTACCAGGGCTGGAACGGATAACCGAACAGACAGACAACATAAATATCTTCACACATATGTACCGTAACGAGATTTCACTGCAAGCTTTGAACGAAAATACAATGAAAATGAAATCATTTAAAAGTGAATAACATATACATATTGTAAATAGATTTACAAAACGATCAATATAACCTTCAATATAAGAGTAGTAATGTACATAAATGTATTGCAATACTGTAAACCTGCGTTTCTTTAAAATAATCTGTCATCTACTTCTGTGTCTTTGAGGCTCGAGCTTTCTGAGCGGCGATGTTCCGTGTCTTACGTGGAAGTAGGATCTGTGTAGCATTTGCCTGCTCTTGCATTTCAAACCAGTCGATGCACTTTGATAACATTGTTTCTGCTTCTGAGTGGCTAGTTGTAGGTTTTTTGTTAAAAAACTTATCCTTCATCATCATCAATTTCTTCATATTCAATGGTAGTCACACTAGAAACAATTTCATCATCGTTCAAAAATTCAAAGCCTCCATCCATTTTGTCATATTCCCACCAATCTGTTACTTCTTCTTGCGCAATGTTTTCAATGTTAAAAAAAAAAAATAAGAAGAAGATGACCATGACGGATAACATAAAATGACGGGTAAACGAGCAACGGTTAATCGAAGTTCTACTGTATTTCTCATACCGACGTTCCTCCATGTCACGGTGTCAAACTGTCCAGCATCTTCTTTCTATGCCTCCCACATCTTCGCTTCCCCTCTAACTTTCCTATTGTGACCACATACTCCACCTTTCCTCATTTTATGACATGCCTAAAGAAAGTGAACTGTCTTCTTGTGAAGTGAGTAACCATTTCTCTTTGTGAGTTAACTTCTTTCAAGATATATTCATTGCTGTTTCTATCTGTTCACGTTGTTCCCATCACTTGTCTATAAAGCAAGTGTATGCAGCTTTCACAAAATTACTCACTTGTCTACTAATTATCCATGATTCGCTTCCGTACATCAGGATTGGCTCAATATAACTCTGAAGATTTCTGAAGATCCCCACTCGATTGTCAAAGATACATTTCAAAGAATATCATGAGCGTATGAATAGACTTAACATCTAAGGTTTCCCATTAGAGGGACAGGTAAAGGCAACCTTGAAAGGGGAAACGACGTTTGAATGGAACGGTAACACTGAAACATTGACAGGACTAAAATGCTGCTGAAAAGTTAGAGAATGAATGAGGTCCCCTCCTTCCGTCTTAATTATGAAATGAAAATGACAACTGTCTTAAATTCCTACTAGTATTAAGCTGTCTATAGAGCCCTGTGGTATGATAATTGGGGCAATTATCTGCATAGACAGTGGTATGTCAATTTTAATAATAATATATTTAGAAGTTTAGTGATGAAGTGTTCTCTAATATTTAATAATAGTCTTCATTTCCTACACAAGTAGATATTTCTTTGATTCTTATTTATTATCTTATTTCAGGTTGTATGTTCAGATATGTGCAAACTGTCTACTGCTGTATCCAAGTGATTGCAGTGATAGACAATAACTGCATATTATATAACATAATCAAACTAGATACAGTAACGATTTGAGAACAGTCATCTTTTCTGCAGCAGCATACGGAGTGCTTCATTGACCATTTGACAATGACTAAGGAAGAACACCGGAGCTTTTGAATTTACTCGTAAATGCTAGTCTTGGAAATGCATGAACCAAAACCGGTGGAAATTGCTGAAATTCTATGAAATCTCAACATCAGAGACAACTACTTGTTAGGCATCATGTAGTCTTGGAAATTAAAAACGATAGCCATATTAAACTTCCCAGCTGTTTCTAAAGAATAGTAATAGAAAGCATCACCCCCGAAGAAGAAGCAGGGGTCGACCGTGAAGACAAGGGATACACTGAAAACACCTTGGGCATGAATAGGCATTAACCGTGGGAACTGGAGCAGGATCGAGAACCTTCTCTGCAACCGTGATGAGAGCAAGGCTCTGCAATTTGTAATACATGTTATATTTAGAGATATAGATTTCAACTGGCTCAGGAAACAAGTGTACTTCATTAGTCAGTACATGCTCTCCTCGACGTGTATCTATCCATCTATCTATCTATCTATCTATCTATCTATCTATCTATCTATCTATCTATCTATCTATCTATCTATCTATCTATCTAGCTATCTATTATCTATCTATCTATCTATCTGTCTATCTGTCTGTCTGTCTGTCTGTCTGTCTGTCTGTCTGTCTGTCTGTCTGTTTATCTATCTATCTATCATCATTATCGTCGTCATGATTATCATCATCGTCATTATCATCAAGTACCATGCCAGCTGGCTTAGGCGTTCAAGTCTCTGCGTATATCTCTGTCCTGGGTGCTCTGGATCAACTCTGCTGCTGATATTCCTCCATGCCACTATCTCAATGCATTCAGTACCATTTTTCTTGTTCGGCATTTGCCTCTCTTCCCCTAGATCTTTCCAGTCATCGCGATGTTTTCCAAAGCCTCTCTTCTCATCACATGATTAAAGAAAGCTGTTTGCCTCTTTCGTATTGTTGTATATAATGCTCAAGTTTCATTAACTTCTCTCAAGCAATCGTCTTTAGTTACTCAGGCAGTCCAAGGAATTCGCAGCATTCGTCTTAAGAACAACATCTCTGTTGCATACATTCCAAGACTCACTGCCATACAGCAAAACAGTTTCTATATAGCACTTCAGCACTCTCTGTCTTACATTCAAAATATAAAAAAATTTCCAGACGTCTATACACTCTTCATCTTTCCATCTTCTTCTCTGAGCGTATTTGAATTGATTTTTAAATAATAATCATCATTTGAAGACACGAGATTACGGCGGTGAGTCACGCAGCCGCCGCCCGGCATCGAAACATAATGATAAGTGGCTTTATGAACATAAGTAGGGCCAGCAAAACGGCCTAGTGCTAGAGCAGACAAATGGTTTTCAAACTTAAAAGCGGCGTTAAAAAGATATCATGCTATCGGCGAAAATGTTGAAAGAAAATCTGCTAACATAAATGTGGGGATAATTGTTTCTTTCGTTGTTTTTCTTTATAATTGACAAAACAGCCTCTTTTATTATAGTGTTTGTATTTTAACTTTATTGTATAAGAAAAAAAAATAGAATCCAAAGCAATTTTTGCCACGTGAACTGTTTGACAGGAAAGCGGGGATGTTGCGTGGAAGGGGCGTGGACAAGGAGTTTCATTTTACCAATCCAATATTTCATCAATGGGGCTTCTGAAGCCCAAGAGGATCAAGCTTCCAGACATGTTATTAATTTCTGAGGTCGGGGTAAAACGATACCTCACCAGAATCGAATGGGCCGCTTCCAAACACGGACCCATTTTGTTGTTTCTGGACCAGTCTATTGTTGCCAGGGGAAGTGGAACGACTACCGGATTCAAAGACGTAAAGTACACCGAGATACAAGAAGATGTAGAAGTGACAAGCGACATTTGAAATCTCCGCCTCCTGTCAGCTTGGTGTTAGATCTGTCAGATGCTGTTTCACCCAGGCGTGGAGGCGATTTTTCTTAGGGCATCCTCGTCCGGTAGGGACAGTCATGAGCCACAGGTGACACCAGACCGTCATCCAGCTACTGATGGCAAAATCTCAACTAAAATAAATAAATTTAGAGTAGGAACATGGAATGTTAGGACATTAAATGAGCTAGGAAAGTTGACCAATGTTCTAAGAGAGATGGATAGCATGAAAATGAATATACTAGGCGTTAGTGAGATGAGATGGAAGGGATCGGGCAAAATTATAGCTGACAATCACACAATAATTTATTCTGGAGGGGATACACATGAAAAAGGTGTAGGAATAATATTAGACGAAAAAACAGCCAAGTCAATTAATGGATACTGGTGTATTTCAGATAGAGTTATTATGGTAAAAATCAAAGGCAAACCAATAGACATAAATATTATACAAGTATATGCGCCAACAGCAAGCAGTAGTGATGAAGAAATACAACACTTTTACGACGAAATAGAAATGGCGATGGCTCAAATTGGATCACAAGAAATAAAGATAATACTTGGTGATTTTAATGCAAAAGTAGGAAAGGGAAATATGGAGGATGTAGTGGGGAATTATGGTTTAGGTACAAGAAATGAAAGAGGGGAAAAGCTAATAGAATGGGCAAATATCAATGATATGATAATTGGAAACACATGGTTTAAACACCATAAAAGACGACTGTACACATGGATAAGCCCTGATAAGAAAATACGCAACCAAATTGACTACATACTAATTAATAAAAGATTTAGAAATGCTTTAATTAATGTAAAGACAATGCCTGGTGCTGACTGTAATAGTGATCATGTACCACTATGTGGACAAATAAAAGTAAGATTAAAGAGAGGGAAAAAAATGGTTAAGAACATGAGACTTAATAAAGAGGTTCTAAAAATAGATAAAGAAATGCAAGAACAATACAGAGTGACTGTGAAAAATAGGTACAATGCAATAACTAAAATACAGAGTATAGATGAACAATGGGAAATGTTAAGGGACTCCATTCATCAAACTAGCAAAGAAGTATTACCAGAGAGAGGCAAAATAGCTAAGAAAAAATGGATGAATGAAGATATCTTAAACCTGATGGACAAAAGAAAACAGTATAAAAATGACAAACAAGAATACGCTAAGATAAATAAAGAAATAAAAGATAAATGTGGAAAGGCTAAAGAAAGTTGGTTAAACGAGCAATGCAAAAAAATTGAATTAAATTCCATTAAAGATACAAAAAATATGCACAGACAAATCAGTGAGCTTACAGGAAAAAAAAATAAGAATAAATACAGGGTGTTTGAAATCAAAAACAGGAAAGATAATATTAGAGGAAGATGCTATAATGAAGAGGTGGAATGAGTATATAAGAGAATTATATGAAGGAGAAAGGGCAGAATTAACAGAAGATAGTAACTTAGAAGGTCCACCTATTCTGAAAGAAGAAGTCGCTGACGCTATGAAACGTATGAAGAAAGGAAAAACAGCTGGGCCAGATGAAATCACAATAGAAGAATTAGAAGTTTTGGGAGAATTTGGAGTAGATATATTAACCAAAATGTTGAATGATATTTACAGCAGTGGATATTTACCCAGTGATATGCTGAAATCTGTATTTATAGCTATACCAAAAAGACCAGGAGCAATTGATTGTGAAGATTTTCGTACAATTAACCTTATAAACCATATCACTAAGCTTCTACTCAGAATCATAATGAGAAGAACCAAAAAGAAAATAAAAATGGAAATTAGTGAAGAACAGTATGGATTTGTGGAAGGAAAGGGCACAAACAATGCAATTTATACATTGCGGACACTAATAGAAAGGTCAATAGAGAAACAGAGGGACATATATTTGTGCTTCATAGATTATACTAAGGCATTTGATAAAGTAAAACATGATGAACTGATTAAAATGTTGGAAGATATCAACACTGATGGAAAAGATTTAAGAATAATAAAGAATATTTACTGGAACCAAGTAGCAGCAATTAAAATGGGAAATAAAGAGGGTAGTTACGAACAGATAAAGCTAGGAGTACGACAAGGGTGTGTCTTGTCACCAGATCTTTTCTCCCTGTATAGCGAAGTAATAATGAGAGAGATCAAAGAGATGCCAGGAATACTAGTTGGAGGTTATAATATAAATAATATACGCTATGCAGATGACACAGTATTGGTGGCGGATAATTCAACAGACCTACAACAATTATTAGACGTTGTAGTAACAGAGAGTGCAAGGAAAGGACTCAACTTGAATATCAAGAAAACAGTAACAATGGTAATATCAAAGAAAATGGTGACACCAAAATGTGACATAGAAATAGAAGGGAAAATCCTTAACCAAGTTGATAATTTTAGATACCTAGGGGCATTTATAACATCAGATGGAAGATGTACAACAGAGATTAGGAGCAGAATAGGGCAGGCAAAAGCCGCATTTCATAAAATGAAGAGTATCTTATGCAATAAGTCACTGTCACTGAATGTAAGAAAGAGAGTGCTGAAATGCTATGTAGAACCAGTTTTGCTGTATGGCAGTGAATCTTGGAATGTAAATGAACAAATTAAGAAGAAATTAGAAGCAACAGAGATGTGGTTCCTGAGACGAATGTTGCGAATTCCTTGGACTGCCAGAGTAACTAACGACGACTGCCTGAAACAGGCTAATGAAACTAGAACATTATATACAACAATAAGACAGAGACAAACAGCTTTCCTCGGTCATGTGATGAGAAGAGAGGCATTGGAGAACATCGTAACAACTGGAAAGATCGAGGGGAAGAGAGGCAGAGGTAGACCAAGAGAAGTGATGCTGGATGGATTGAGACGGTGGCATGGAGGAATATCAGCAGCAGAGTTGATCCAGAAAACCAAAGACCGAGATCTATGGAGAGCCATGAACGCCTACGCCAGCCGGCACGGCACTTGATGATGATGATGAGGCTCCACGAAAATCCCTTATCTCCTCCAACATGGCAATACCTCTACTTAGGTCAAACCGATATCTGCCACTCTTGGTCATTGTACTCCAGCACAGGATGCCGAGCGGAAGGTTCGATAAACCCAGGGACGGAGGAAAATGGTAGAAGCTTGACGTATAAGTTCGTGTCAGACACATCCAAGGGGAATATAATATTCCACATTTTATGACATTTTGACCTATCGATAGGGACTCTCTGTTAAAAGTCTTGCCCGATAATAATTCGGTATGTTACTTCATTATAGCGATCTAGTGTCATCTCCATAGTCAAGGTTGATGGTAATGGCAGTCCAGCCCGAGTCTTTGCTTTATATTCTTCTAATCGTATCATGATCATTAGCTTGATGGCATCTGTACATTTATATTTTTGATGCTCTTAGCTCCTTTGTTACAATTTCCTCATTCTGGTTTTTGAGATGGGGAGGTGAATTACAAGTACCATAGATGTCGGATTGGGTTCGCCTGATGGCGAAGGACACTGGTAAAAGGGAAAGCTAATCCACACACAAAAATCAGTCTAGTGAACTAGACGTAGTAGCACGTGTATGAACCACTTTTGAGTAAATATGTGATTGAAAGCACACACACACACACACACACACACACACACACACACACACACACACACACACAAACAGAGCAATTCCTCACTCTATTGTGGTTTTCAATAGATTGTCGTTTGATGTGATCAAAGTACTATATCTTTGACATATTATTATCTTCAGTCGCGTTCTGTCATTCTTAGTTTGCAAGAAATTCCGAATTGTATTCCTCATAGAACTCACGATAACCCCTCTCGCTTCCAACATGGCATTACATCTACTAAGGTAAAGATTTTTGCATGTTACATAGTACTAGTCTTTATATATGGGGTGAATCCTGGACAATTAATAAACCGAAAAAAGAAATTTAAAAAAAAATAATAAATGAAAAATATCTCGAGGCCCCAAAGAAGTGGTTTTACAGAAGAATGTTGAAAATTCCTTGGACAGGTAGCAGGATAAATATGTAGAAAGAGACTAAGACACAGTGATGACTTATACAAACATAAAATCATAAAGAAACAGTCATTATTCTTTGGTTACATTATAGGAAGCTGAAACCCAGAACATATTGTCCCAACTGGGAAGATTTGTGGAAGACGAGATAGAGGAAGACAGCGAGAAAACCCAGAACATATTGTCCCAACTGGGAAGATTTGTGGAAGACGAGATAGAGGAAGACAGCGAGAACACATTCTTGACTTCCTTTATTTCATGGCACGGAAGGGTGTCAGCGCATGTCATGACACATGCAGTTGGAGATCGCGAGAAGTGGAGAATCCAAATCGCCCACGCCAGACAGCAATCCCTATCGTATCGAAGCAAATGTTTTAAAACTTGACCTGCAATCCTAGATCGAAGCATCCTACAATCGGTGCCAGGAAATGTCGTGCTGGATATTGAGAACATCGCCCTTAGGACAGTGACTGATACATACAGAGTCGAGAGAATCGACTGCATTGCCCCAGGGTTTATCCCATACGGACCTGCCGAAAGCGTCGCACAAATCACGAACTCCGTAGCTCCAGCGATGACCCCCAGGTCTCTGAGAAAACTGCACTCATGAGCCGAAAGACGTAGGCCGGAATCAAACCTACAATCTTCGGAGCGCGAGGCAGACGACTTGACCACTTGGCCAAGGAGACTCCAGTGATCATGGTCTATACACAAGTGGCTAGGTCCATGTGCCTATTAGATCTGACCTCGCGGGACAGACTCCTTTGTTCTATATTTTCCACTTTACTCTCCAATTTAAGAAAGTATATAAACACATAATAATCAACAACGACATATAGACATGTCTTGAAAGACATAGCGGTCAAAGACATAGACACATTTACAGCTGCTTATATATCACGCTGCAGCCGCGGTAGAACAGTGGCTAGACGATTGTTTCCAGGCCCGGTGCTCAGGTTGTCCATGGCATCTTGGTGGGGTCATAATACAAAAAACGGACCTGGGTTCACATATTGACCCAGTTTAAAATGGGCATCAGAAAATGCCTTGGGAAATAAAGGGAGTCGGTGTGATAGTGGACACATGACCCACCAAGTGTCGACTGGTCTCTTTTAAAAAAAAAAATGGGTCTAGCTTCATATGCCCAATTCGCCTTAAGGTGTGAAAAGGGGCCCTTTACTTGCGATAAAGAGTGTATTGGTAATGACTGTGTAGTGTTTGAAAATATTGCCTGTCAAGTTGTGTATTCACCTTCTGTAAAGTTCATGCAACATAATAGGTAAATACAAAACTTGGACCGGCAATATTTTTAAACACTGCACAGTCATTAAAAATACACTCTGCACCTCACTCGCTGCTTTATCATGGTATCTTACCGTTATCTGAAACATTCGTGACGTTGCATGTTCTATGCGGACGTTACCATCAACCCCAGGTTGATGTTACATGCAATTTTATGCTCAGTTGTTTGCCATTACTTTCTGAATTTGAAGTTAACATTACAGTCCAACTTATCGGTGTAGGGAAAGAACAACACTGCCCCGCTATTAGAGCAAAGGAAGTTTAAGAGCGGGGACTCTTAACACTTCGGTCACTCTGACCTTTGTCTGAAATATACAAGAATTAAACAAAGTATAAACACAAAATAGAGACAGCAAACTTATAAATGATACTAGGGTTAAATAAAATGAATACACATGCACACAAGATATAAACTGTAACAATGCTAAATGCAATATTTGTCATCAAATTTACAAGGTAGACAGATATTTTTTTTTGTTCGCATATCCCTTACAGGACATCGCTGTCAACACCAGCATCTTTCAGTTGATTGTTGATTTCTTGGCAAGATTACGCTCAGTAGTTTGCCATTGCTTTCTGAGCGACCGGCTCACATACCCCGTCAGTTACCGACGCGGTTTACGTATAATATATTACTCACTCTTGCTAAATGGAGAGTGATATAGTTATTCAAGCTTTGTAGACATTATAAAATAACACAAAGTAACGCAGCTTCACAGAAATAATTACGGAAAACACAGGAAGTTGCGGCGACTAGCCTTCATCAGCAAACATATTCATACACACCACACAACGTATAATCATGGAGAAGACAATAAAGTGACTACATTATGACATAAGAACAGGATGAGAAGCATGAAAACGTAAAACAAAAAATATCAACAATGAAGAGAATGTAAAACAAATAAAACTATAAAAATGTGCTACATAACTCAGAATCCCAGGTTGTGATCACATTGTTCTCATGTCTTTTATCTGTTCATTCTTCTCGTGCCATTCTTACGCCTTGTTGTAGGCTCTCTAGTGTCTTCCACGTGATTATACTTTGTGTTTTGTGTATGTATTTGTTTGCTAATGAAAGCTAGTCCGACAACGTCCTGTGTTTTCCGTAATTGTATTCTGTAGAACATTACTTTATGTTATTTTATATTGTTTACATTTCTACAGCTTTACCACAATTCCACTAATTTTATTCAAGCTTTGTAGACAAGTATGTTGATTGCGGGATGTGTTGTTGTTGTTGTTTGTCCATCAAGAATGATGATGACCATTCATTTCATCCAGTGGGGTTGAAGGGAGTGGAGCCGTGGGTTCTAAGATGGCTGATAAGGCCTATTTTGGCTCGAAATGTTCTTTGACAATGTGGACAAAGAATGCTTGACGTCTCTGGAGGAGGATTTCCTGCAGTGGTTTTTCTGTCCTGCCTTTTCTTCACAGCTCTTGCAGTCCTGGTTGCCTCACATATAACTGCACCTTTGCGCAATGATGCACGCCACGAATTTCGGTCTCTGGCTGCAGCCTCCCAGGTGTCATGATGAATTCCAAAAGCATTCAGTGAAATTTTCAGAGTGTCTTTAAAACGTTTCCTCTGGCCACCTTGGGAGCGTTTACCACAACGCAGTTCGCTGTAAAAAATTCGTTTAGGGAGCCTGTGATCTGGCATGCGAGTCAAGTGACCAGCCCAGCGAATCTGATTCTTCATCAGTAGAGTGTGGATACTGGGTATGGATGCTCTTTCTAGGACTTCAGTGTCTGGAATCTTGTCTTGCCATTTAATCTTCAGTAGCTTCCTTAGGCAGACTGTGTGGAAGTGGTTTAATTTCCTAGCGTGTCGCTGATAAACAGTCCAGGTTTCACAAGCATATAGCAGTGTGGATAGTACAACTGCTTTGTAGACTTTTAGCTTTGTTTGCAGGCTTATTCCAGTTCTGTCCCATACATTCTTGTACAGTCTGCCAAAGGCTGCACTGGCCTTGGAGATTCTTGCATTTACTTCGTCATCGATTGTGGCAGCTTGTGACACGGTGCTGCCAAGATAGGTAAATTTGTCCACAACGGGATGTGTAGTAGCACAATGGCTAGCATACTTGACTGTCAGCCCCTTGGTATTGCGTTGGAATCCTCATCGAGGAGGGCATTTTTATTTTTTACAATGGAAACTTTGCTACCTGCCCGACACAGCCAAAGATGGGTACCATGCAATTTTCTGGGAAATAAAAGCAGCCGGATTAATATTGATCACATTACCCTTCAGCTGCCGCTTGATCTAGGACCATATACCCGAGACAAAATGTCTTTGAAATGTACTTCTTAATTGTGACTATAATTTTTCCAGGGCGCATGTGTGTGGGCATGCATGCGTCTATTTACATGCAAATTGCGCTTTTTTCTTGTTTAAACTAACAGGAGTTTTGACTTTTTTCAAGCAGTCGTCGGATACATCAACTCTTTATTCTCAAAAGAAGCACACACGAGACAGGGGCGTGGCAGTTCCTGAAAAAGGTATCTGGTCCCAAAGGGGACGCCCTTTGACTGCGTCTACCGGTAGTATGGTCTCGAATGTCGACCTTACCTGTCGCCAGAGGAAACGCCCGATCCATTTTCTCTACGGGATAGCATTTTGCACCAGAAGCCTGGCAGACTTCCCCAGGCGACGGGCGGACGACTGTGTCGCCGTTAAAGACCTGGAGTCGTTGTTTAAAATAATGAAGAAAATCAGATACTTTTATCATGGAAATCAGGGGCATTGGACAGGAGGCATTCACCTGGCTGCCAGCTTGATTTGAGACGACATATCCTTTTGGCTTGTACACACGTCTGGCTGTCAGGTGGCTCCGGGTTCGAATCTCAAATGTGCGCGATTTGTAGTGACATAGGGATCCATTGTAAACCTAGAATTATATCTTCTTCTGCTTCTTCTTCATTCACCTTAAGAAGATTCTGGAGATGCTTGCAGATCTACAAATTGATGGGAAAGACCTAAGACTCATTAATGACATATATTGGAAACCACAAGCTGCCATAAAGATTGATAATGAAGTAGGTCAATATCAGCCTATTAAGTGAGGTGTGATTCAGGGATGTGTAATGTCTCCAGAACGTTTTACTTTGCACAGTGAAAATATTTTCAGAAATGTTGACGATATAAAAGGAATCATCATTGGGGGACTGTCATTTAAAAACTGTCATTTACTGCCAATATAGTTCCATGCGGTGTATGGCAGAGGGGTCTTTGAGTCTCAGGAATTAAGGCCGCCTGGCTAGTGCAGTCGCCGCGAACTGTGCAAGTTAGGATTTTCTTTTTGCCCCCAACAGAAGAAAATCCAACACCTTAACGAGGAATCGAACCCGGGTCTCCCGAATGTGAGTCCGGCGTTCTAGCCACTCAGCCTTGGGGGACATAATATCAATAACATTAGATATGCGGATGATGCAGTATTGATTACAGACAATGAGCAGGATCTGCAACATTTAGTAGATGCTACTGTTTCACACAGTGAACAACTTGGGTTAGAATTAAAATATAAGAAGACACAGATTACGCCAGCTGGCAGGACATTTAAAGATGATGATGTATGTTTTGCGGCGCTCACCAAACCCGACACACCACATTGTGCCAAATGTTGAGGAGTGCAATTGGGAGGGTACAAGCCTTATCCTAGTGCGAGGAAATATAACTTAAAGACTAAATGTCATGGTAGGGCAGGCCAGACCCTAAGTCTTGGTTGGCAACTGGTCTAGGATGGAAGCTCAGACAGGCGGTTGTGTGTATGAACTACGCTTGTGCTTGAGCTCATAACGAGCGAGCACCCCCCCCCCCCCCCCAAAAAAAAAAAAAAACCAAAAAAAAACAAAAACATTCCACATTCAACATATGAACATGTTTCAGAAATTCAAAACAATGTTTTCCCGTAGTGAATTTGAATAACGAAGACACAAACAATAGATTGCACGATGTATTGCCTATCACCGTGGTAGACAATTGACAATACTATGCGAAAATGTGTATATTTCAGCTTGAAGGATTTATCTAGTTATTTTACTTTATGTTGTGTGAATTCTGCAGTATGTATATGACGAGATGCAGCGAAATATGCCAGGCAATAAATCATGCAATCTATTGTTTGTGTCTTCGTATTTCAAATATCAAAATGTGTCCTGATGTAATTTCCTGTTCAGGATCTGAGGGCGATCATGCCTCTCCAAATATTGCCATCTCCGGCGGAATGTTTCAAATACATAGTGATTGAAAATTTTGTTGACAAAATATGAACTTTTGCTATACCAGACAGTAGATAATTTCAAGTATCTACAATCCTGGATAGCGGGGATTTAGGCTGTTGCTGAGTAGACATAATTGTGTTAAAGTAACAAGTTACGGACAAATATATAACACTCTAATAACAATCAGGGAGGTAGCGAAAAATGTCCGTTACAAGAGGTTGCAATCACTCTCAGCATTTAATGGTTATTTGTGATTTACTATGCATTTTAATTCAGTAGTTTGCACTTGCTTTCTGAACGACCGACTCTTATATAATCGAAATCAACCCAAGGCAGTTTTCTCCCGAATCACAAGAGTGTGGTTTTAAACCTTTGACCCAATATGTCGGGGCGTTATGACACTGCGCGTCGAACTATCCGAAAAGGCACATCAATGTTAAATCATTAAAGTAACATAAATATCAGTTGTTGGGAAGCCCCTGAGTCTATTGACATAGCATGAGGGATAATCTGAAAGGTGCCGGTAGACTGTGTTATAGTAACAGAAATATCAGTTGTTTTGAAGCCCATGAGCCATTGACTTAGCGTGAGGGATAATCTCAAAGGTACCGATAGACTGTGTTAAAGTTACAGCTGAGATACTGTGGGTTAAAGAAACGGTTATCTGAGACATACAGAAGTACATCAATTGTTCGGACTTAATTGGTTAAAGTAGTAGCTAGGGCAGAGTATACCAGCGTAATAACAGGGATAGTATGGACTGTACCAGCGTAATAACATGGATAGTATGGACTGTACCAGCGTAATAACAGGATAGTATGGACTGTGGCAGCGTGATAACAGGGATAGTAAGGACTGTGCCAGCGTAATAACAGGGATAGTATGGACTGTGCCAGCGTAATAACAGGGATAGTATAGACTGTGGCAGCGTAATAACAGGGATAGTATGGACTGTGCCAGCGTAATAACAGGGATAGTATAGACTGTGGCAGCGTAATAACAGGGATAGTATGGACTGTACCAGCGTAATAACAGGGATAGTATGGGCTGTGGCAGCGTAATAACAGGGATAGTATAGACTGTGTCAACGTAATAACAGGAATAGTATAGACTAAGTGGTAATACTAATACGAGAAAGGATTTAAATTAGTAATTTTGTCGACGTAATGTAGCAAGTAGCAAATATCACAACCAGTGTTAATGCAAAAACTGGAACATAAAGTAGACAAGTTTAAAAAAAAAAGTGTCACATCACCTGGAAAAGTAAATACTGGGGAAGTGTTGGATAGAGTAATAACACTGGGGCAGAAGGAAATAATTAAAGTCACAGTTGTCTGTTAAAAAAAAAATATAAAGCCGGTGGTCCGGGTGTATCCCCAACAAAGCAGTATTATGTATTCCCACCTAGACATCCCTGGGGTCGACCCAGATTCATAAAAATGCGTACTGTGCAATTTGCAGAATACTCTCATATTTTGTCCGGGAATTAAAGGAGACGAGGAAAGGAACAACCACCCACTTCATTACATCGTGACCTAGTATATGTGAAGACATACTACTTCACACCACAACTGCAACATCTGCTGTGGGGCTAACTTTAAATGTTGCCAGCTGTTTTAGATTGAGCCCATACCTTCCACTGGGGGAAATTGAACTCCGGGCACTGTTTTGGTAGGCAAGCACACTAACCACATGCAACCATGGCTCCAGTGGAGTAAACAACACTAGTCTGAAATATGAAAATTAATCCCATAATTTCCTATATTTCTACAAAATTCTGAGGTAACGTGACAGTAATTTTTCAATAAATAAGAATTAAGAAATTATCCAATATAAATTTCCGTTTACTAAGCATTAAAATTGCGGAACAGATCGCGAAAGGAAACAAATAACATGGTGATCAAAGTGTGACGATGTACAAGACAATGGCAGTTATGCGATATCGCTTATGGTAATAAATAAATCACCGGCATTTAATCAGTTCAAACAAAATCCGCGTGGGACAGAAACACTGACACGTTCGAATTGATAACCTGAAAGTTTAACATCTCTACAGGAGCTCGTCACACGGCACAACACCTGTTCAAAGCTGAAACATGTACTCGCGGAGCTTGAGAAAAACATCTTCAATCTCCATAACGAACTCGTGTACAAAAACAAAAACATCCCTGTGGTGCCTTATGACAAGTTTGGAGAATACGAGCCTTTAATTACAATGACCTTAAATATGATATGAACAGTAGTCATCAAGCACCCATAATCCAAAACAACGGGGTCCTTTGTGCAATTCAGTACGTGGTGGGTCGCATAAAGAAGGGATACAATTTGTTTCATGAACACAAGTGTATAGTCCAATGCAACATCTGCACAAGTAATATCACTGGACAATAGGAAACGGCCCCCGGTTTAAACAGGCGTTCATTTAACGCCAAATAAACACGTGTATAGACTCGCCTTCCATGAACAAACGCCACTGAAAATAACCAGTGTATTGAATTGCGGTTGTTTTAAATACCCAGTACTACACATACGCTCATAACATTCAACCCCTGTTGCGCTTACTATTTAGAGAGTTAATTTCGTTTGGTTTCGACTTACAAAAAAGACAGATTGTACCATCCCTTTTCTATTATCACACGGTATTGATCGTATTTGTCACAGCTCATCAGTGCATTTTTGTCCAGCCTGATGCGCGCTCACGCGCTGCTTCCGTCTTTAATTGTCTCCGACTAATGAAAATAGTTACCCATTATGCAAAATAGCCCTGTGTGCCAAGCGTCGGTACTCGCGTGCGATTTATCCTTTACCTCGTCTCTTTGTCGATGTTGATGGGACAAAAACTTCCAACCTGGCTGACTTCCGGTGATCAGGTGACGAATCATTTCCAAACGAGGCTCTAGTACAGGAAGTATGGCGGTTGTCCTGTCATTAAGGCCACCCTAGGTGCCACGGGCAGGGCGTATAAGCGAGTCAACACAGGTGATAAGTAGAGTTTAGCAACGCAATCTTCTATTTCCAGTTAGCTTCAAGGTAGAGATTAGACTGCTTCCTGTCACCAGAGAAACAAGGCTCCGGAGAAGAAGAATAAGCGATGGAAATTAATAAGAAGCGTGCTAATAATAAGGGCAATACATGAACCAAATAAGGCGACTTCAGTGGCAGATACAGAGTGTTGCAATTCTGCCAAGAGTTGTCATCGTTCATATTTCTCCTACTTCAGTGCTAAATTAGCAGCTGCAGTTCTTTTCAACTTATAGTCCATGCCCTGTGGCGTTGGCGATCATGTCTGTCCACAGCCTTATGTCTCTTGAGCTCGCTTTAATTTCTGATACCCACGTGTCTCTATGCCAGGATTTAAACTGTCAAGCACCTGCTCTCTTGGTCTCTCTCTGCCTCTCTTCCCGTTGTGACGACATACTACAGCTTTCCTCTTGTCATGACATGCCCTCAGAATATAGACTATTTCTGATGCGAGTGATCTGTTTTCTTTATGAGCTAACTTCTGTCCAGATATCTTCTTACTCTGTCTATGCGTCCACGGTTTTCTCACACGTCTTCTATAAAACCACATCTCCGCAGCTTCCACACAATTCATCACTTGTCTGCTAATTGTCCATAATTCGCTCCTGAACATCAGGATTGGTTCAATATAGTCCTTAAGAACTAATTTCTTCACCTCGATTGACAAAGATACATTGCAGATATTATTGTTCATCTTGTTAAATGGTGCCTTTGCTTTGGCTAGTCTGCAGTTAACGCCTTTAATACATCTTCAGTAAGCTGTTATTAACGTATCCAAATACTTAAATGCATTGAATCCATTTCGAATGGTTCCTTTCACTTTGATGTTACATTTGTGTATACACTTTTTCTTTGCAATAGCCATTACTTCGGTTTTTCTGTTATTTAGACGCAGTTCTTTATTTTGACTATTAGTTGCAATTATATCCATATTTTCTGGTAACTGCAGTGCATTTTCAGCGACCAAAAACCATGTCATCAACATAACGCATGTTGTTTACATTCATCATAATCAAGGAAATGTGGTTAGTCATGAAATATTGGATAATGTGGTGGTTTCACCTTAACCTTCCACATCCACATTCACATGAGGGTCTTTTACCCTTGGTTGTGACAGCCATTTCTGACTGTCAGGATAAGTGAGTGCCTTGCTTTGCTAAGCTGCAGAGTTGTCCACATATTCCGGTAGATACCCTGTCCCCAGGGCTGTGTTTGTCACACCATGATGTGTTTTCTATCCTCTACCACTAGTAGGTGCATTTCTTCTTCTTCTTCTTCTGCGTTCATTCGGAGTATTTTTTTCGGACGTGATTGCGTTGTGCCTGTTTACAGCAGAGCTGCGTTCTTGCTCCGTTAGGCCGACACATCCAACTTCTGCTGGCATTTGTTGACCGGGTTAACCTTCCTGGGGGTAGGTGCATTTGAGTTTTCCATTACATTATGTCTACATTATGCTCACAAGTTGATATTCCCGACATGTCTTGTGTGAATCTTATTATTATTTCGATGTTGAAATTGATTAGATCGGCTGATGGTGCACAACCCTGTCAAACACCATGTTGTCAATTGTCTTCTCAATAGTACAACAACAACAACAACAACAACAACAACAACAACAACAACAACAACAACAACAACAACAACAATAAAAAAAATAATAATAAAGACGATGTTCATATGTGCATTCATTATTTGGCATCAACTGAACGCTGTTTTGATATGTATACAACACTGTTGTTATTGTTACACAATTACTCGCCTAAAAGTAAATTAACGAATTAGATCCAGTGGGCTCCCTCAGGGGAGAGAACCCAATAATTTACAAATATTAGTGGCAATTTCTATGGATATGGTTAAAGGTCATAGACTAAGACGAGGCAGGTCCTGGATGGCACAGTCAGAACTTTCTATAAGTCAGGTGTGTTATCTAGAGACCATCAATCGTGAAAGAGAGTGGGTTGAAGTTCCGGAAGACATGACGGACTGGCACAATGTAATAATAATACTGGGTCGTGAGTGCAGAGAATGGGTAGCGAGCCGCACTGAGTTTGAAGTGCAACAGCTGATCCAGAGCAACACACATCAATGTGACATAGTCATCTACACCGATGGATCAGTGGTGAGAAACAAACGTAGTGGCTGGGGCTTTATTGCAAAGGCTAATGGACAAGTCTTGAAAAAGGAAAGTCTGGCATATGAGACTATGACCTCCAGCATGAGAATGGAGGTGGAGGCAGTAACAGCGGCATTCCGGTGGCTAGAGGAGACTATTGCAACACACGTTGTATTCATTACGGATCCAAAGAGTGTTTAGCAAGGTGGAGAAAGGAATGTTTCGTGTGGGATGGCTCTCGTCGCTTCAGAGGTCAAAGATCGTGAGAATTGTATGGATATTTTGCACTGGTCACGCGGGTGTACGAGGGAATGAGCAGGCTGATAGGCTAGCAGGGAGGGCACCTCTTGGTGGTATTTTGCCTATGGACAAGGGGGAGATGGTCGTGCGCTTGTGGGACCAGGTGGAGAAGGCGGAGGAACAGATTTACAACCCATATGGGAAAGAATGAGATTGCGGAGGATCGGCAGGGGTTCTGGAAGAATCTCAAAACTGAGAGGGAAGCCAAGGAGAACTTTTAATCAGGTAGCGGTGGGAACGATTAGTAGTATGATTCTTCGCTGGCTGTTGAACGAGGGGACTGAGCACGTATGGGAATGTCCTGAGTGCAGTAATGTCGGTTCTTAACTCAACTCAACACAACTTTACGGCCCTAAAGCAACCGAGGGAACCCCGCTTGTGTGACTGCTAGACGATCGCCCGGTGGTCATAAATTCGAACATGTAGAGGGCCGATTTTCAAAATTGACCTAGGCTCCAAAATCGACCCAGCCTGTAGTGAGTACCAGTAAATTATTGGGAAGCAAAGGCGACCGGTGGGATTCTGATTACATCACTCAACGAGCAACTTGGTCTATAAGATTATGGGTCGAGCGCCATATTCCTAAAGGTCCTTAAGGCGAGTTCACTGTGTTACTTCGACTACCGCGATACGTAGGGGTCGTGAAAGCTTAGGAATTTGGCGCTCGCCTACCAGATTATTTTCACAGGGTTGTAGCCCGCATCGGGGTGGACTGTTAAATTATGAACTGTTAAATAATAACCTGTTAAATAATGACATGTTAAATAAGGACCTGTTAAATAATGACCTGTTAAATAATGACATGTTAAATAATGACCTGTTAAAAAATGACATGCTAAATAAGGAATTGCTAAATAATGACCTGTTAAATAATATGTTAAATAATGACTTGCTAAATAATGACACGTTAAATAATGACCTGTTAAATAATGACTCGCTAAACAATAACCTGTTAAATAATGACCTGTTAAACAAAAACCTCCCGGGAAGGTTAACCCGGTCAAAAAATGCCCGCAGAAGTCGGATGTGTCGGCCTAACGGCGCAAGATCGCAGCTCTGCTGTAAACAGGCACAACGCAATCACGTCCGAAAAAAAATTCCGGATGAACGAAGAAGAAGAAACAAAAACCTGTTAAATAATAACCTGTTAAATAATGGCTTGTAAAATAATGACCTGTTAAATAACGACCGGTTCACTAATTACCGTTTAAATAATGGCCTGTAAAATAATGACCTGCTAAATAATGATCTTTTAACTAATTACCTTTGAAATAATAACCTGTAAACAATAAGCTGTTATTTTGTAAACCGAAGTTCTCTGTGGCGATGGCGTTGCGAACGCGATTCGTAATTCCGCTTACCTGCGTACGAAACACAGCGGTGACCGATTAGGCAGCAGACCGTGTCGCGCTGGTTTTAACGTTTAGTATGGAAGCTGGTCGTTCAGATAGTAATTTCAAACTACTGAATGTAAAAACATGCCAAGACACCAACAGTGGTGTCTTCTTCTTCTTCTTCGTTCATCCGGAGTTTTTTTTCGGATGTGATTGCGTTGTGCCTGTTTACAGCAGAGCTGCGTTCTTGCGCCGTTAGGCCGACACATCCGACTTCTGCGGGCATTTGTTGACCGGGTTAACCTTCCCGGGGGTTTCTTAGGACGTTTGACTCTCACTGTTGTGGTGTTATCCCCCATCCCAGCTGGTCCATATAGAACAGCCAAAGATCCTGGTCAGCCCTCAAGGGAAGGCAGGGGCAGACCATGGGCATTCCCCGCCATCCAAGGAGGCTTCCATAATTGCAGAGCCGATACATAGCGCTCTGGTACTGGGCTCACCCAAGGAATCGTCACGTCCTGCACATGGCTGCTTAGCCTCACTTCCGTATATTGGGCCTTCCGTTCACCATAGGCTGTTCTTCCGGAAACCAGAAGTATGCAGTCTGCAGATGACATCCACACAGTGAGCTTTCGATTCGGACTTTCCATGTAATGGATTTGCTATCCAAGCAATATTCCATTTCGTGCCACTAGGACACTTTTCCACCTTTTATGAAGTCCACACAGTGGGCTTTAGATACGGACTTTCCACGTAATGGATTTGCTATCCAAGCAATATTCCATTTCATGCCACTAGGACACTTTTCCACCTTTTATGAAGCCCACACAATGGGCTTTTGATTCGGACTTTCCACGTAACGGATTTGCTATCCAAGCAATATTCCATTTCGTGCCACTAGGACACTTTTCCACCTTTTATGAAGCCCACACAGCGAGCTTTCGATTTGGACTTTCCACATAATGGATTTGCTATCCAAGCAATATTCCATTTCATGCCTCTGGGTCTTCATGCACCTTTAAATGTCAACCTGTATGTAGTTAAAGTAAGCTGCGGTCAACTTGAGCTTGTTGATATCTCCATAGAGCTTGTCCTCAAATGAAGCAGGTGTGGGCCAAAATATCTTTCTCTGTTCTGCATACGTTGGGCAATCCTGCAGCAAATGTTTTGCTGTCATTTTTCCAGTTCTACAATTACATTCATCGGTATCTCCTATCTTTAGTTTATTGAACAAGTGGTATTTCAGCCTGTTATGTCCTGTGCGGAGTCTGAAGATTGCTACTTGTTCTCTTCGGTCGAGTTTGTAATATGCATCATCCTTCTGATGGCCTGGATGCTCAGATTCCCATTTGGTTCTATAAGTGCTTTTTATCAACCTCTTTGCCTCATTATAGGTTATGTCTATGTCAGGCTGTGGTAGTCGTCCGCCCTCTTTTGCCAGTCTGTCAGCCTCTTCGTTTCCAGGTATACTGCAATGTGATGGGATCCACTGTATTACAACTTTTTTGGATTTCTGGCATAGACCATGGAGTGCTGCTCTTAGGTCAGTTAGTTCTGTGCTGTTAATGCTCTTGAGTATTGAGACAGCTGACTTTGCATCTGTGAAGATAGCTATTTGCTTCTCTTTATTTTCCTCCATCAGGAGCATTTCTGCTGCAGTTTTCAAAGCCTCTACCTCCGCTTTGAAGTTACTTGAAAATTTTCCAGTTGCCATTGAATGTGTTTTTTTCACTCCATTTTTTAAATTTAGGAGAATTCCTCCTCCTCCATTCTCTATTGAATTTTTGGCTGATCCATCTGTATATGCATGGGTCCAATTCCTGCTTGGGTAATGTTCTTTTATGTAGTTTAGGGTTATTTCTCTTCTTTCGGTTTCATGCTGAGTGTTCTTTTTCTCAATACCAGGAATGTTTTCTATCATCTCAGGCAGTTGCTGCTGTCTCCAAGCTGGGAACTTGTGTGCATTGTGTATGGGCTTGACTGTTAATATGTTAAGTATAGGATCTGCCCTAATCCTTCGTTTTGCAGTTTCTACAAAGTTGCTACGCTTCAGTCTTCCCTTTCCAAAACCATTAAATCTGTTGTACATAGGGTGGTCTGTCAATCTTCTAAATTTTTCTGCTTGTTGCTGGGCTCTGCTATCTCTTCTATCCTGCATTGGTTGTAAACAAGTGATCTTTTCTAGTTCATTAATAGGCGTTGTCTTCAGGCTTCCAGTTATGATTCGCATTCCTTGGTTTTGGACTCTACTTATTTTGTTAAAGTTTGACTTAGCTGCTGTTGCCCAAGCTGCAATGCCATATTCCAGTACTGGCCTCACCCGTCCAGTATATAACTTCTTGAGAACTTTCTCATCTGCTCCCCACGTTGTACCAGCAAGCTTTTTCATGATTGCCATTCTCTGCCTTGCTCTTGTTCGATTTTTCTCAACCTGTGTCTTCCATGTCAGGCGACGATCAAAGGTGACTCCTAGATAATTTGGATTTTCTTCATGGCGCAATATTTTTCCATTCAATGCCAGCTTAGGTTGCTGAGTTTTATTTGAGAGGGAGAACACTGTGCATGTTGTTTTCTCCTCACTTATCTTCACTAGCCATGATTTTGACCAGTCCTCTAGCGCTAATAAGGCTTGCTGTATTCTGCTGTTAGCTGTACTAATATATTCTTCAGATGTCCATATGGCTAGGTCATCTGCAAAGGAGGATGTGTGTACTCTGGCTGGAAAATTTTCTGTGATGTCATTTATATATGCTAGGAATAATGTTGGTGAAAGAACTCCTCCTTGGGGGACACCTTGCTCCAGCAGCATCATTTTGCTTGTTTGTCCTTGTACTTTTGTCCTGGCAGTTCTGTTCTCAAGGTAGTGGCTGATCCATTTATACATTTTTCCACAAACATGCATGTTTTGCAGTTTTACTTTCAGTCCTTCCTTCCATACTTTATCAAATGCTTTTTCTAAATCTATCCAGACTGCTAGTGTGTGCTTTTTCTCTTGGAAGGCATCCTCTATTTCCTGAGCTATATAGGTTATTTGATCTTCAGTGGATCTGTATTTTCTGAATCCTGCTTGGTGTGGTGTTAAGAGTTTGTTTTCTTCCAGATGCCATGTTAGCCTGCCATTGATAATGCGTTCCATTAATTTTCCTACACAGCTAAGTAGACTGATAGGTCGATAGCCATTTGGTTCTTCCAGGTCTTTTCCTTTCTTTGGGACTGGTATTAGTATAGCTTCCTTCCATGCCTGTGGGACTATTCCTCTCTTCCAGCTGTTATTTAGGACTGCTAGTAGTTTCTTCTTTGCCTTGGTGCCTAGTCCTATTAGCATTTCATTTGTGATTCCATCCTTTCCTGGTGATTTCTTCTTTTTTAGGGTATTCATTGCCTGTTCCATTTCTTCCATTGTTAGATTTGCCATCATATATTCTGCTGCTGTCTCTTTATTTCTATGATGTATCTGTTTGTCTTTGATTGCTTTCTTCTGTTCGGTTGTAATATCAATGTGGTTTGCATTTGCATAGTGTTCCATTAGTGCATTTGCAGCCTTTTTGCCTGTAAGCAAGGCATTTCCTTGTTTAATTGTTATTTGTTTGTTTCTAGGTCCTTCATTGTTCATGGCTTTCACTAGTTTCCATAGTTTGTTTCCATCCCTGTCAAAATTCAGGTTTTCTGTTTTTTCCCTCCAACAATCTCTTGTTGTTTGATTTACTGTTCTTTTATATTTTGCTGAGATGGCTTTGAGAGAGATGTTTGCTTCAATTGTTTGTTCTCTCTCTGCTGTCTTCCTGGCATCTTCAACTTTGTCCTCCAAACTTTGTAGTTCTTCAGTCCAGTATGGTTTGTAATTTTTCCTCGCTCCTCTTGGAATGGACTCAGTGGCTGCCTGTATTATTGCTCTGTTTAGACTTTCCACCATTTGCTTTATGTTGCCATATCGTGTATTTATGTTTTCACAATATTTGTCTGTTAGTATGGCAAATCTGTCCCAATCTGCTCGTTTGTAATTCCAGCGGGGCAAGGGCTTTTGCTCCTGTGGAACATACTCCATATTCATTTCAAGCTTGATTGGTCTGTGGTCACTACCTGCTAATTGGTCCAGCACATGGCGATCAATTTTGTGGAGGATGTCTCCTGTGCAGAAAGCTAAGTCTGGAGTAGAAGTGGTAAGCCATCTTCTGGAGTAGAAGCTCGGTGTGTCATCCGCTTTGTTGAGTAGATGGATATTTGCGTCTATTTCCCAGTCCTCCAATTCATCTCCTCTTTTGTCAGTATCTGGGTATCCCCATCTTTCTGAACGGCTATTAAAGTCTCCGACAATAATGCAGTTTGTGTCAGTTATTTTCATGTTTGAGAGTGTAAGATCCTTATCTGCTGGGCTATACAGATTGTAGATTCTTATTTTCACGTCCTTTATCATTATATCAACACCTATAATTTCCGTTTGGTTGTTAGAGATCACAGATACTTCGCTGCAAGGTATTGTATTTCGTGTAAGTATTAGAACTCCTCCTTTGTGTCCTTCGCGGTCGAAACGTGTGGCCTGATATCCTCTGACTGAGAATTTGTGATTGGCGTTGAGGTGTGTCTCTTGAATGCATGCCACATCTATTCTATCTTTATGAAGACGCTGTGTTAGGGAGTCTTTCTTCTTGTAAACTCCTTCGGCATTCCACTGTAGTATGTTGAGTGTCCGGGGTATTTGGTCAATAGCTCTTAACCTACTCCTCTGTGCCTTGACTCCACAGCACAGGGGAAGGTGACCACCAGTAGTCATGGGTGGACCCCCTCGAGGCAGGGGGCCCGGCACTATCACCGCCTGATGGGACTTCACGGGATTAGCACCATATCGATTAATTTTGATTTGTGACATCATGAATTAAGTTACGTTGCACTGCTTTGTCAAGCCTGTGGCTCAGTACATCCGATTTCGACAAGCATTTATTCGGGATGCTTTCCCTAGCCTTTGACTGTCCCCAGTCTACCTACAAGGCAGCAGGTTTCACGTTGCACTGCTTTGTCAAGCCTGTGGCTCAGTGCATCCGATTTCGACAAGCATGTATTTGGGGTGCTTTCCCTAGCCTTTGACTGTCCCCAGTCTACCTACAAGGCAGCAGGTTTGTGTGTCTCTTCGTCTGGTCCCTCTCCCTTGACCTGTCCGACATGGGTGGCCCTACCAGTAGCTGTGCTACCGTCGGCATAGCTCTTGGGGTCATTGGGACGCACAAGCCCCTCTACCTCGTCACGGTGGACACACAGCAGAGGGGCAACAGTGGTGTTAAAATGTTAATGTTGACTGCAGCGTCCTGTAAAGGATATGCAAATTTAAGAAAATAATAACATGTGAAATAATGATCTTGAACTAATGACCTTTTAAATAATGACATGTTCAATAATGACCTCTTAAATAATAACCTGTTAAATAATAACCGGTTATAAAATGACTTGTTGAATACTGACCTGTTAAATAATGACCTGTTGTTTAGCCCATACTGAATACTGCTTTCGTATCAGCGATACTTTTGTCATCAACTTCACATAACATCTATTGCTGTAGTAATTTACCGAAGTAATTACAGCGAGAATCTTCAGTGGAGCGAGCACAATAATATCTCGTAAACCAACAATCTTGACACAAAAACACCATCGGAAAGAACATGGCTTGTAGAGACTACAACAAGAATCGATATGGTAACACCGGCTTCTTTCCAGAAGAAAAGAAACAATAACAAAAAAGATATCTGTTACATTGATACATGCAGAATGTCATAGTGTTGTATCGCCTATAATGTTGAATGCATGTTAAGCCTTCTAGGTCACGGCATAATGAGTTGAGGTCGTCAGTTGTCTTTCTCACTGTCTTTCCTTCCCAGGCAATGCTTGAAACAATATGGCAACAACATGTGATCCTGGTTCGATCCCAGAATTTTAATATTCACAGAAGCAGGTCAGCATGGCTGAATGGGGAACAGCTATTACAACTATTACATCAGGACCGCTATTACATCGCGGCCACTATTACATCCTGATCACTATTACAGCAGAACCACTGTTACTTCAGAACCACTATTACATCAGAACAATCAATTACATTATGATCACTGTTACATAAGAACCACTATTGCATCTTCACAACTATTACATCAGAACCACTATTACATGAGAACCACTATTACATCAGAACAATCAATTACATTATGATCACTGTCACATAAGAACCACTATTGCATCTTCACAACTATTACATCAGGACCACTATTACATCAGAACCACTATTACATCTTCACAACTATTACATCGGGACCACTATTACATCAGGACCACTATTACATCTTCACAACTATTACATCGGGACCACTATTACATCAGAACCACTATTGCATCTCCACAACTATTACATCGGGACCAATATTACATCGGGATCACTATTACATCAGAACCACTGTTACTTAAGAACCACTATTACTTCAGAACAATCAATTATCATATGATCAGGACTACTATTACATCAGGACCACAATTACATTCTGATCACATTTACATCAGAACCACTATTACATCGGGACCACTATTACATTAGAACCACTTTTGAACCAGAACCACTATCACACCAGAACCACTATCACACCAGAACCACTATCACACCAGAACCACTATCACACCAGAACCACTATTACATCAGGACCACTAGCACATCAGAAACACTATCACATCAGAAACACTATTACATCAGGACCACTATCACATCAGAAACACTATTACATCAGAAACACTATTACATCAGGACCACTATCACATCAGAAACACTATCACATCAGAAACACTATTACATCAGGACCACTATCACATCAGAAACACTATTACATCAGAAACACTATTACATCAGGACCACTATCACATCAGAAACACTATTACATCAGAACCACTATTGCATCTTCACAAATATTACACCAGGACCACTATTACACCAGGCAAACTATTACCCCAAGACCACTATTACATTGGGACCACTATTACAAAACCAAATATTTTTGCCTGCTATAAATAAGACGTCCAAATTGTAAGGACGTATTCTTAATATCTCCGATCACTAAAGGCAAGCTAGAGACTTGTTACGCACATTGCAAATCTGAACTAAGTTACGCTGCACATGCGCATAGTCTGCTTTGATGATCGACTATATCTTCTGGGAATGCGTTGTGTACACAAGCCTGAGAGTACGTATTTGTGACATAATTATAAACTTATTCTCGGTAAGATAGTGTAATGGTTTCCTCTTGATGTCCACATCCGCATGGGGTTGAGAAGAGGGATGTTAACCCTCCGCTTTCAACAGCAATTTTCGGTAGTCGTGATTGCCAAGCTGTAGGTATAAATTTATGAACTCAACAGCAGGTATCAATAGATTCGGCTCAACGACAACTAGTCAAGGTGACAACAACTGGAGCCTCAACTGTGAACTCAAAAGAAGAAGTAACTTTTGGGTTGAACAATACGAGCGCTGTTTTAATCTGACAGCTGACACTGGTGGTTGTAACAAACATCCTGTTGTACATTTAAAGTGCCTGTTATTGCCAGGCGCGCATTTAAGTTATAGGTGCACGAATATATATTTTCAAATACAATAAAACCTGCTAAAAAGTGTTCGCCATTGTTGTTATGCCTCTGTACATATCCTTCTTTCATTCACACAGGCTGGCTTCGCTGCTGCATAGATTCCGTCTAGGTTCCTGCCCGCCGTTTCTGAATATGTGGCTCTATTAATCTTCTATAACATCCTTCCATCTGTTGTTATCTTTATAGCCACTGATAAATGCCAACAAGTCCTTAGCCACACTAATTTGCTCCAGAAACAAATTCACGGCCTTCTCTGTCGAGAACTCCACAAGGTCAGTTTGTTGTTAATTGACGTCAACGTGACGTTTTCTCTGTTGACAACTTGTCTCCTAGTTTCTCTGAGCTTTCGGCTTCTAGGATTCTCCACGTACTTTCTGTGACGTAATTCTCGGGCACCAGCTATATGGCAATGATAAGTGAGTGCTCCACTTTGTTTTGGGTTCAGAGTAGGCATCTTAGTACTGGACTCCATTACGTTTGACCGGTGGGTTCCAGAGATAGGACTTCTAGTCATGCTATTATCATGTTTTCTCAATGCGTGTCTTATTCAGCGCCAGCGTCTGTTCATCGCCCATTGCTTCCCCGGAATCTGTCTAGTTAATGTCGCTAAGCCCCGCTTTAGTGACACTTATACCGCTTTAGTCCTTCTGTGCTGAGCACGAAATTAACTCCTCTCTGGCAATAATTAACAATTAAAATGCACATACAGTAGAATATTTACAATATCTACAATGCTGAGAGAAGGCAACCGTGATCAAAAACATAATATGCTGCTGAGGTCGCAAATGTTGACCTAGAGGGCAAACAACGTAGCTGAATTTTAACAAACCACAAAGTCAAACACTTGTTTTTCATTAGGAACAGGCAAGAAGAAGAAAGATAAATAATTTCAGTGAATGATTTTCACTATGGTATAAGTATCGGTCATTCATAAAGCAATGGTAAACTCCTCATAATCATCAAGTGCCTTGCCAGCTGGCAGATTTCTTTCTTTGGAGTTCTGAGTCAACTCTGTTGGTGATATTTCTCCATGCCACCGTCTTAGTCCATCAAGCACCATTTCTCTGAACGTAAAATTGCCGAGAAAATCACAAACGTTAAAAATCAGCTGAGGTTCATTACGACGTCCTGAAACGGATACGCAACTAACTTAAATCAAAGAATGATATAAGCCAAACACGTTAACATCATTCTAGTGAATTGCTATGTAAAGATAGCATGGATTGAGCATCATTCCAAAGGTGTTAAAATGCCGTCTGTGTTGAAGAAAGTATGTGAAGTTACAACAGAGAAAATGCTCAACCTAGTTAATTATTTCTGATATATGTAGTGGAAGTTTATACTTCACCTCGACACCGCAAGGTACAAGAGGAACATGATGAGATGAGATGAGTAGTGGCAATCACACAGATGAGCAAGTTCTACAAGAAGTAAATGAAAACCGTAAACTGGTTAGAAAAATTAGACGCAGATAGTGAAACAATTTTTGGGCACGTTATGATAAGACATAAACTAGAGAAATTGGTGAGAACGGACACAGTTGAGGGGAAAAGAAAGAGGGGAATGACGAGAAGTAAATATCATGATGTCTTGTCTACATCGCATGGTCGAGACAAGAACACAAAGCTTATCTACGACTCTGGTGATCGTGTGAGATGGCGAATTGACAGCCCACGCTTATCGGCATGGCAAATGCTGATGATGATGAGGAATCGCAACGTCATATACAAGATGCGTGACATAGTTTAAGAGTAGACCAGGCCAATCAAAATCTAAATTTTAGACTATTAAAGTTATCTTATGTAATAAGTCACTGGCATTAAATGTCAGAAAGAGATTGCCGAAATGATATGTAGAACCTGCTCTGTCGTATAGCAATGAATCTCGGAATGGGAAGAAACACGCACTAGAAAGCGCTTTGAAAGCAATGGAGATGTGGTTCCTGAGACGAACATTACGAATACCTTGGACTACTAATGTAAACAACAACAAGCTATCAGAAAAGGCTAATGAAAGTAGAACCTTGCACAACCTCAAAAAGCAATTTGCTGAAAGTAAAATTGCCTCGAAAATCTTCATGGGGTTGATCGCAATGTCCTGTGACAGACACCTAAAATATTGGGTAACGAAGAGACAAACAATGTTCCTTGGTCATGTAACGAGATCAGAAGCATTGGAAAATATCGTGACCATTGGAAAATATCGTGAAAATTGGAACATACCGTGACTATTGCAAAACATCGTGATAATTGGAACGATCAGTGGTAAAAGAGGCAGAGATAGACGGATACAACTAATGTTAAATGACCTAAGGCCATGGCATGAAACAGTTTCACCAATATATTTGACTGACAACACCAGAGATGCCTGAACGCCTAGCCACACGACAGGACACATGCGGTTGGTTATGTATAGGTAGCATCGTATTTATATATGTAATGAAACAGTCACGCCACTTTCATAAACAGTGATGGGATGTTGTATAAGTGTGTGTGTGTGTCTGTGTGTGTGTGTGTGTGTGTGTTTCTGTGTGTTTGTGTGCGCGCGCGTGTGCGCACGTGTGTGCTCGCGCATGTGTGTGTCGGTATGTTTCCGCTTGGACGTAACCCTAGCAAGATCACCAATCTGTTACTCTGCATCCATGACATGCTCGCGATAGTTGCCAACCATCTTTGTCCACGTCAGATAAGCGTGACAAAGCATCCTGAGACGCCAACTCATTTTTCCAGAGAATGCGCCGGGAACGTTTCGACGTTGAACTTTCTATTGACTACATCGTGCAGAAATCCTTCAATCTTAGTGGTTATCCAAGGAAATTAGCACATTTGGCGATGAACGTATGAATGCAGGGTGCACCAGCATATCTCAATGGCTGGAGAAGGCACCAATTAATTTAGCAAATTCCTTAGAGCTTGCTCTGCTACTTCAATTCTATCAGACATGATAACTAGATATGACAGCTGCTTGCAAGCTCCGGGAAATGATAAATTGAATGCGCTTTGGTAAAAGGCGAAAAGTTGCATGGGGCAGTTTTCTGCATTGTTAGAACTATTGCCACGTAACCCGATTGTGGATTGAAATGCTGTCTCGAAATTTAAGATTGATAACAGGGCATCATCTATTGAAACATATTAAGATATCGTGTCAGTAACAAAAATATTTTAGGTCAGACATGCCTTGAAATTACTGGTTGGGGTCAATGTCGTATTTCTATTGGGAAACAAAAATATCGGAATAAATAAATGTTCGATCACAGTATTCTAATCTTCCCATGAACCACCAAGTGCCATCTGTTTTTCTTCTGACTTCCTTCATTATAATCTTGTTCATCTCCCGAATTGTATCCTGTCTTGTTAATTAAAGATGATTCTTCTCTTTTGAATTTATGTTTCACTAGTTCTATTATTTTCTTATTCACCCTGTATCCGCAATTGGGAGGGGTTGGGGTATGCGATTAATCAACTCACTGCAGGTAATCCTTTCCTTAACTATCCCCTGCCGCTTTGTCCATGTCTTCCTCATTCTATTCATGTCTGCCTCCACTTCTCTACCCCGTGTATGTTTGGGTTTTCCTCCTATTTCTTTTGCCCAGAGGATTCCAGACAAAGGGCTTTAGAGTTAAGCTGGTCTAAAGGTTTCTCAGTGTATGCCCTATCAAGCTCCAATGTCTTTTCTACACTTCTTGATTCATTGGCATTTGTTTAGTATTCTCCATAAGCTACATGCTGGTTTCATTAGTTTTACTACTGCTCATTTATATACCAGGTGCTACAGATGTCATAGGCTATCTTCCACAGCGTATTTTCTACACCTTCTGGGTTTCCACCAGTGATGATCGCAATTTGCAGGATAACTTGTATCTTGTATAGATTCTGGTTATGTGTGAAGGCTGTCCAGTATATATACTGATTTTGTTAGGATACCCCAAAGACAAAGATTACTAAGTTTAGTAATGATTTCAAAGTGAACAGTATGCATCTGACACTTGGTGGTGGAGTGGGCAAGTACCAGCAGTTTTCCTGCGCTTTCTTTTTTCTTTTCAAAATGGCGTCGGACCAATTGACTCCAGTGCAGAAACAGCGTGTTGTGGTGAAATATTCGGTGTAACAAGGTTCAAACACCCACTGAAATTCACCATCGACTTCTATATGTGTTTGGAGAACAGACTATAACAGTTCATCAGTGTTTGCAGAGGTATACAGAACGTATTGATGTTGGAGGAATGTCATCAACAGAAACGCTCCACAACACCAAAGTCAAGATCTGCGGAGAGACACGAACGCGTACTCCACTTTGGAAGGCGCATTATAATTATGATCATAATCCACGGATCCATATTTGCAAGTTGCATACAAACAAGTGTTTGTTCTTAAAGAGAAGCGGTGACACAGTGGTTAATGAGGTTGGCTATCACGAAAGTGGTCTGGGTTCAAAACCTAACAGTAGCAAGTGTTTCGTTTGGTTTGACTTACTACGGCCGTGGAGTCGACCCAGTGTAATGACTAGGAGACCGGACATTGTTCAGATTGTCTACCAGTACGGCCGTGGAGTCGACCCAGTGTAATGACTGGGGAGACCGGACATTGTTCAGATTGTCTGAGAATTGTCCGGGACGAAAAGACAACAATGAAAGGGACTGGCCTCGCCACATATTATACTGCGGCCTAGAACATGCGAATGTCTAACACATCACACCCCAATACAACAATCTACTGTGGTAAAGTATAGGATCGGACGCCCGTGTGTATTGTTCAATCAATCAATCATGTGCCATGCCGGAAAGCGTGGGCGGTCATGATTCGCCATTTCACTCGATCACCAGAGTCGTGGATCAACTCAGTGTTCCTGTCTCGTCCATGCCATGTGGCCAAGCCATCCAGGTATTTTCCTCTCGGTCTTCCTCTTGGTCTGTTCCCTTCGATCTTGCCAGCTGTCACTAAGTTCTCCAGTCCATTTCTTCTCATAACATGTCCAAACAATTTTGACTGTCTACGTCTAATTTCTCTAATCAATCTACGATTTTCATTTGTCTCTTGTAGTACTTGGTCATTGGTTTTTCTATCTGTTCATGGTATTCTTTGCATTTTCCTCAGAAACCACATTTCTGCAGTCATCAGATGTTTTTCTGCTTGACTGCACATTGTCCAAGTTTCACATCCATACAAAAGAACAGGCTCTATGTATCCCCTCAACACTCTTTTTCTCATTCCAATTGACATCATTTTATTGGTCAGAATGTTTTTCATCTTGCTAAAGGCTACTTTCGCAATGGCGATTCTTGTTCTAATCTCTTCGAGGCATCTGCCATCAGATGTTATGACTGTTCCGAGATAAATGAACCGATTCACTTGTTGAAGAATATTCCCATTTACTTGTACATTACATTGTGGTACTTCGTTCTTCCTAGTGACGACCATAACCTGTGTCTTCCTACAATTTAATTCCAACCCCAGCTGCTCACTGTGTACAACCACATCGTCTACTAATTGTTGCAGATCCTGTGCATTGTCTGCAATCAATACTGTATCATCTGCATATCTAATGTTATTTATGTTTCGTCCTCCAATGCTGATTCCATTTAGGTCTTCTACATTTCTGAAAATATTTTCACTGTATAGGGAAAAAAGATCTGGAGACATTACACATCCCTGCCTAACACCTCTCTTAATAGGTTGGTATTGTCCTACTTCATTATCAATCCTTATGGCAGCTTGTTGTTTCCAATATATGTTTTGTATAAGTCTAATGTCTTTCCCATCAATTTGTAGATCTGCAAGCATATCCACAATGTTGACATGTCTAACTCTATCAAAAGCCTTTGTGTAGTCAATAAAGCAAAGATGTATATCCTTGTTTACTTCTAAAGCACGTTCAATAACTGTTCGCAGCATATACACAGCATTTACTGTACCCTTTCCTTCTACAAAACCACATTGTTCTTCCCCTATTTCAGGTTGTATTTTCTTCCTCTCTCTTTGCATGATAATTCGTAACAAATCTTTGTGATGTGACTCATTAAACTAATTGTTCTATGTTGATCACATTCTAAGGTTCCTGATTTCTGTGTATTGTTGCGCACGTAAAATATCTTTTGGCAGTTTGAAATCGAAAAAGAGTAGCATAACGGCGCTGCCCGGGCAAAATTTAGAGTTAAAAATCTATCCAAAAATATTTCAGAATCCTCGCCGGTGCTACGGAGTTCGTGCACTGAGCTGAGTTGTTCCAAACTCAGGTTTGAGTTAGGAGGAGAACGAAGCACTTATGGGTTATACCCGTGTGCCGTGATGTTGATCCATCGACTAAACTAAACTAAACTAAACATAAGGACCATTTGACACGACTTAAGGCGCATTCGGCAAATGGTGCTAAACCCATAATTTAATATACCAATCGGTGTGTGATCTCTAAAGTTTCACGATTTAATTTCCCTAGACATCTTCGGGTACCTATTTTAGGCTGGGCTTACCAGGTCAATTAAACAAGAAAATAATAATAATCCATCTCGATGTGGATTCGAACCCCTGGCCACATGCGTAACTGGAGAGCGACTAGCCACTATGTTATAGCGGCTACCACTGGTTAATGTGAACTTCAACATGGTGGACATCCCTCCAAGATTTGAGTGCGTTTTAATTTAGTGAAACTCCATGGGATTCTTGTTTACCTGATATTATTACTGGCTTCATTTAGGAGTTATTAATTAATAATTCAACCCACTTTGTCGTGCTAGACAACACACGAAATGAGTTGTATGAAAAATACATATAATTTTACATAACGTATATGTATTGCAGTGACTCGGTACAATTATCTCTGAACAATCAAAACATCTGATGGGGAGGTGCCTTGAAGAGATTAGAACAAATCGCTATGGCAAAGTAACATTTTGCAAGGTGGAAAACATACCGACTAATAAAAAGATGTCAATTGCAGCGAGAATAAGAGTGTTCAAGTACTACATAGAACCTGCACTTTTTAATGGATGTAAAACGTGGACAATGAGCAGGCAAGCTTAAACACATCTAATGACAGTGGACATTTACTTTCTGAGGAAAATTCAAAGAATACCATGGGTTTAAAAAAGGGGGGGGGGGGGGAATGAGCAAAAGTCCTACAAGCTGCAAATAAATATCGCAAACTGATTAGAGAAATTAGGTGTATACAGTCAAATCACTTTGGCGCGTTATAAGAAGAAATAAACTAGAGAACTTGGTGACAACTCGCAAGACTGAGAAGACAATAAGAAGGGGAATGGTTGAGAAGCAAATATCTGAATGACTTGACCTCATGGCATGGTCGGGACAAGAACGCAGAGCTGATCTACGACGCTGATGATCTGGAATGATGGCGAAACATGACCGCCCACACCTACCGGCATGGCACATGATGATGATGATGATGATGATGATGATGATGATGATGATGATGATGATGATGATGATGATGATGATGATGATGATGATGTATTGCAGCCTTACAGCATTAAAGTTGTGTGAAATATAATTTCTGCTGCATCTATAGGTGAAAACATCAATCGGCACTGATTCACACTAGAAAACATAACAATATAAGAGACTATATTAGAAGACAATTGATGTGGTCGAATTGTGAAAAAGACAAGTGCACCACGACGACAAGCTCGGAGTCTCGGTAGCCTAGTCCTAGACACTCTCCTGCCACCCGCCTGCCACCCGGCAGCCAAGGGTTCGATCCACAGCTGGGTGCCTAAAGATTAAAAAAAAATTGATCTGGCCTTCCAGGCCTGTAAAATGTCCTTTATTTATTTACTTACTTTCATATGCTGCTAATGGCAAACTACTGAACCTAAACTTGCCAAGAGATCACAACAGCCAAATAATGCTGTTGTTGACTGCGACGTCCTGTAAAGGATATGCAACTAACTAACTAACACATACTGCTGATCCCATATTTTAACAGACCAGTCGATACTCATTGGGTGATGATGCCCACCTTTACTTTCCTAGACTGTTCCTGGTACCCACTGTATATTTGGTCGACTCGGTCAAAGCTATGAGTGTATGCCTTTTATTACGCAGGTCTCCAATATGGACTGAAAGTTTATTTATATTTCAAGAGAAACAAAAATATAACACACATTTCACGTGACATCATCACACAATTAATCTCTTTCCACTGTTCTCGATTCACGATAGTTTGAGGGTCAAGGTGGACTAAAAGGTCAAGCTTCCTGCCTCGTGCTACGACGGTCGTCGATTCGTTCTGGGAATCCGTCAGTCAGTTTACCAGCGAGGTTTTAAGTGACCGGTAGGAGTGTATATGGAGGACGTGCTCTCTGAGAAGCTTTCGGTAGATCGCTCCGCAGAAAGAAGACTGAGCTATAAGGGATATAACTCGGCGCAATGAAATCGGTTATCTAGCCCATAACCCTTTTTTTCCACAAATGTTCCTGCTTTCTTTATCATACTCGCTTTGTTTTGAGACTTCTTCAGATTTATATAGAGAACATCCCGACAAAAAGAAGCTAGCCGAAGACAATGATGAGATCAGTCAGAAATTATTTGGAGGTTGTAACACTTGGTTTAGAAATATGTTGAGAACACCTTGCACTCGGGTCTCGGATAATTATGACCTGTGCAGCCGACATGAAATAAAATAAATTCAAATATATTTTATTCTCTAAATCGGAATAATAATGATAGAGATCAAAGAGAGGTAGAAAAAAGATACGTGTTGGAAGTGTATAAAAAAGATACGTTATGTAGATGACACAGTGTAGATAGGTGAAAACGCAAAAGATCTACAACACCTGTTGGACATTGTATGAATACAGAATGTAAAACCGTAATGTATGGTACATTTTACAACCACATCGATCAGCAACAATAACGATGTCTTTCCATTTACGTCAGTTAGCCTCTTGTCTACTTTCACCCTTACTCCTTTCTGTCAGTCTGCCTTCCCCTCCAATCTGATAAGTTCGCATATTCTATAACAACAATTGCACTGTTTGCTTTCCTTTTATTTTCTGCCTATTTATTTTATTTCCATCGTTTTCTCGTGACTTCGTAACTGCATTGTACCCGTGTTAATTTGACTTCCTTGATAAATATGCTTGATGCTGCAGCCAATAATTATGTTTTCACCTTGTTAGAACACGTGTGATTTCTGCAAGACAAGCTGTCAGGCATGTAATTTTGACTTCATCACGAGTTCTCAAGAAGCCACAAACATTGCACAGATGAGTGGACGTTTTGGAATCTAGTTCTGCTGTTTCAGACAACACATTACCATAATACTTCAGCCTCATTCAACGCCCACCTTTTATGTCCCAAAGAAAACTTTCAGCTATTGAGAAAGCAACACAAAATTAAATTCAAACGAGGAGCCAAAAATAAACAACTTTGAGGTGATGCGTTTCAATCTTCTTATTCCCGGCCATTCGTCTTCAGGCTTAATTAAGGAGAACGCTAAACATCCACCAGGGAACGCCGTTCTGTTCTCCTGACGTCTTCTTGTTGGCTTTTGGCCGTCATCCGTTCAAAGTTTGATGGGAAAGAGGGACTCTTGACCGAGTGGAACCAACACTCATTAGAATTTGAGGGCCCTAACTGTCACATACTAGATGCAGCAGGAAGAAGCACCTTAGCGATTTCATTGGTTGGATTCAGAGATATCGAAGATAGGGAACACAGTAGAGTTCCAAAAGCCATTCGAGTGAATTCGCCTGTTTATAAAATTATACGCATTATTTCTTTAACAATGCAATATAAAGGCAAACGTTCACCAGATCTTATATTTAGTACGCAATGTGATCCTTCTAGATAATAAAAGCTCAAACAAGATAGTTATTTTATACAAGATAATCATATATATCTATAAGCTCACATTGTCATCTAGAATAATGGCCATGCATTCAGTAGTATATGATTTTTAAGAATATGCAAATACGAGAAAAAGAACACATTAGATATTGATTAACTTATATTACATTTAACATGTGCTACAAATGCAGTAATTGTAATGGCACCAGCAGATACAGCGCCGTATTATTGCTATTATTAGTAATGGCTGCAATTTTAATAGCAGAATTAGTATTAGCAGTAGCAATAACAGCAGCAGTAGTATTATTATAGTAGTGGTGGTGGTAGTGGTGGTGGTGGTGGTGGTAGTAGTAGTAGTAGTAGTAATAGTAGTAGTGATAGTGTTACTGGCTATGCTAGTTGTGGTGGCAGCTATCACAACAATTAATGACTATTCCAACACTTCGATTGTATTTAGCGATTTGCTGTTACCGGCTTGTTTAATTTTTATAATAGAAAATATCTAATTGGCGAAATATCTACTGCTGCTGCTGCTGCTACTACTACTACTACTACTACAATGACTACTACTACTAATACTGAACAACAACAACAACAACAACAACTACTACTACTGCTACTACTACTACTACTACTACTACTACTACTACTATTAAACTACTATATTACTACTACTACTACTACTACTACTACTACTACTACTACTACTACTACTACTGCTGCTGCTACTACTACTACTGCTGCTACTACAACAACAACAACAACAACAACAACTACTACTACTACTACTACTACTACTACTACTACTACTGCTACTAATATACTACCATTACTACCACCATCACTACTGCTGCTTCTAAAACTACTACTGCTGCTGGTGATGCTGGCTTGGCTGCTACTTCAGCTAGTATTATTCATAACAACAACAATAACAGCAACCACAATACCATAGGACATTTTTCATTCTGACAACAAATATTTTCACAACAGAGAGACTGATCTTGTCGGCCTCAACGTCTCCTCAAGATTTGTTGGAAAGCAAATTATATCACGGCCGATTGAACAACCAAAGTTTGCCATGTTGGAAATTGGAGAGCTCCCGTTTCGGAGAGCAATCAACTTACAAATATTTGGTGTCTCGATGCAACTTCTGCCCACAAATATTTAACCCGCCGAGATATGGAAGAAAATTGAGCCCCCTCCATCAAGTTCACTCTTGACAGGCGAATAATGAGAAAAACGTTTTTTCTACACTCCCGCCATCTCTCCTAAGGTCAGTGGTTTGATGCGCCCCACCGAAAGTGTAGACACGGCCTGGAACTCTGAATAAACAACCCTTGACTACCCGTGATGCCTCGCTTCCGGAACTGTCTGCCACCATAGGATCCATCTTGTTTAGTTTGGTCTCCAGGGCTTCCATTATACAACGTAAAATGTATAACATATTCGTGTAAAATTCTGTGCATTCTTTATCCAACTTGTTTTTCACTCACAGTTTTCTTTCTGTTTCCTTCTGTGAAAATTGCACATCAAACATAAAGAGTTTTCAATGATATCCTGTTACATGATAACCAAAGAGAAAATGGGCGCGTCGCTGAAATCCATTTCCTCCTGAATTGTATGTATTTTCCGATTCATTTGTTTTGATTGTTTCAATATCCATGGCTCAAGTCAAAACTTGTCATGTTGTGAGAATCCACAATTACACGACTTGTTTAACAACCGATTATTTCAAAACAATGTTTTCCCGTTGTGAATTTGAATAATGAAGACAAAAGCAATATATTGAACAATTTATTTATTGCCTGGTATGTTTTGCTGTCTTTCGTCGAGTGTATCTCATCTTATCTCATCTCGTCTCATCTCATCTCATCTCATCATGTTCCTCTTGTACCTTGCGGTGTCGAGGTGAAGTATAAACATCGTGAGAGTGCCCGGTTATGGGCTTCATACATCGATATTGCCATGAACTCTGCTATTCCCTCCGTCCATCGTTTACGTGGTCGGCCTCTTCCTCTGTTTCCCTCTGGTCTGTACATCACTGCTTATTGTGGTATAATGTTAGTTGGTAACCAACTTTCATGGCCAAACCATTTGACTTGCTGTCTTCTAATTAAATCTAGCGCAGCAATAATCCCCACTTTAGTCCTGATTTCTTCATTTCTGATCTTATATCTTCTTGATACATTGAGTATTCTTCTGAGAAATCTCATTTCTGTTGTTGTGATTTTTCTTTTCTCCGTTTCTGTCATTGTCCAGGCTTGGCATTAGTAACACAGAGTTGGTAGGAAGATTGTTTTGTAAAGTGCTTTCTTAGTAGTTCTTGATACATGTTTGTTCCTTAGTATTGGTGCCATTTGTCGAGTGCCTGTTACAGAAAAAAAAAAGAAAGAATCAACATACAATTAACACTAGCGCGATGGTAGTGAAACATATGACAATATAATCTGTGTGTGATTTCAGTTGAAATAATTAATCCATCATCATCATCATCATCATCATCATCATCATCATCATCATCATCATCATCATCATCATCATCATCTTCCACGGTTGCCGTTAGCGTTGTGGAGCGGAATAGTGGCACTGCATAGCGTCATTTCATGTCACTGTATAATGTCTCTGGTGTCGTCATTCATTTTTCGACTAGGGCGTCCCCTTACTTTTGCAAAAGATCATTGATGTAGGACCAGTGCTGGTAGTTGATGGTGTTGCATTCTAACGAGATGGCGAACCATTTGGTATTCTGTCTTTCAAGATGTGTGACATACGGTGTTGATCCCATTGTCTGTCTAATAGCGTCATTTCTTATTCGGTCTCCGATTGTTAAGTTGTCAGCTATCCTCAAGTGTTTCATCTCCCAGGTGTTGATTTTGCATAAGTCTGATTTGGATAATGTCCAAGTTTAACATTGGTAGCATAGTGTTGGTGTGAATATGTTATTTTGTATCTGTCGTTTAGCGGACAAGGGTTTATATGGATGTTTAAGTATGGTTGATAGTTTATAAATAAGTACACTTGCTTTTTTTCAGCTGATTCAAATTTCTCTGTCAATTCTGTCATCTTCTGTGATCATACTTCACAGATATTTAAATTCTTTAACGTGTTTCAAGGGCGTACTATTTTTCAATATATTTAGCGGAACTAGAAATCCTCCTACTATCATTACTTCAGTTTTAGTTGTATTTATATTCAAATTGTGTCTGCTGCATGTTGAACTCAGCTTATTAATATGATTTTGCAGTCGGCACTGATAGTCTGCAAATAAAAGCTCATTTATTGCTAGTGGATCTTGAATAACTTCGCACAGATGGTATTTCAAATCTGGAGTATAGCACAACAAGCAATGATTTACAGACAGGATGGAAGCAGAGGAAGAGGCCGACCACTTAAACGATGGACGCAGGAAATAGCAGAGTCCATGGTAATATCGATATATGAAGCCCATAAGCGGGAACTCTCCCGCTGTTTATACTTTACCTCGACACCGCAAGGTACAAGAGGAACATGATGAGATGAGGTGATAAGGTCTGGAATATATTGTGTACAGGAATTGAATTGAATTGAATTGAATTGAACTTTATTTTAAAAGGGTTACAACTTGGGCACGCATGCTCGTCTTACCTTCGGCCCTTCCAATCACTCATCTTTCGTTCATCAACAATGCATGATACATTCACATAGGAAAAAACAAACATTGTCAAATGAATGTTGTAAGCATAAACAATGCATATTATCATGTCATAAGGCACATCCCACCTCCAAAACAGACATCCCGCATAAACCCACACAGACATCCCTCACCCACTCACACATAACCCACCCATACGCACACCCCCACCGACCACACATCCCCTACCCACCACACATCCCTCCACCCACTCACGCATCCCCTCAACAACCTAGACATCTCGCACCCACCCACACAAACATCTCTTACATACATCCCCACCCACACACAAACCCACCCACACACACACACATGCTCCACCTACCCACCCATACACCCTAACCACACACATATACCCCTCCCACACACACATCCCGCACCAACCCACATACACATTCTGACCCACTCACACATCACCCACCCATACCCACACATCTTTCCATCCACACACACACACACACACACACACACACACATATAACATTTTACAGGATAGTTCAGTACAAGGGTGACTTGTTAAGATTGTTGTGTATATCTCATGTCGATCTCATGTAGGAGGTTTGATATGACATTTGATGGGACAGTTTTGTCAACGAAGAGCTGCTAGCCGAGTTGCTAGAATGCCGAATTCTCCTTCGGGAGACTCGGGTTCCAATCCTCGCTAAGGTGTAGAGTTTTTTTAAAATTATTATTATTATTATTATTATTATTATTATTATTATTATTATTATTATTATTATTATGGCCCCTCTGCCGTGCGTCCTCCTTGACGAGGTAGAGGGGCTTGCGCGTTCCAATGACCCCAAGAGCTATGCCGACGGTAGCACAGCTACTGGTAGGGTCACCCATGTCGGACAGGTCAAGGGAGAGGGACCGACAAAGTGACGCACAAACCTGCTGCCTTGTAGGTAGACTGGGGACAGTCAAAGGCTAGGGAAAGCATCCCGAAAAATGCTTGTCGAAATCGGATGTACTGAGCCACAGGCTTGACAAAGAAGTGCAACGTAACTTTATCATTTCATGATGCCACAGATGAAAATTAATCGTTATGGTGCTAATCCCGTGAAGTCCCATCAGGCGGTGATAGTGCCGGGCCCCCTGCCTCGAGGGGGTCCACCCATGACTACTGGTGGTCACCTTCCCCTGTGCTGTGGAGTCAAGGCACAGAGGAGTAGGTTAAGAGCTATTGACCAAACACCCAGGACACTCAACATACTACAGTGGAATGCCGAAGGAGTTTATAACAAGTGTCACTCGTTTAAATTCCAGAGAGAAGGTTGGACTCAACAAGCACATCTATAAAACTGATTATCTGTTGGGGTTATTGCCTGACTTTGGTCTACACTCCTCTCTTCTGTCTTCCCTTCCATATATCTACTTCTGTCACTCTCTCTATTATTCTCTCAACACATACTCCGACAACATTTCCCTTCAACATATAATAAAAGATTTATTAATAAAGAAAACTATGTCCGGTGTGTGTATGGATATTGTCTGTGTAGTTGCTATTGTATTCTATGGTTGTGGACAGAATGAACTCAGAATGTCTATCAGCTGTATCTTCTCGCCAGTCATTCTTCACGATTACAGGACATCACATCAAACAGGACAGAGCTCACCCGGGATGATCCGTAGGCTTGAATCTGATGGTAAATCCGTTAGTGAAATGAAAACAAACTGTTCACCACTGATTCACCGTATTGCTATAAAAGTCCCGTAAGTTTATGACTGTGCCCAAATCGGTTTCATGATATTAAGTATCCATCATCAAAAAAGAAAACACCACAGTGTCAATGTTCTTCCTATTGTCTATTATGATTATCACTATTGTCTTTGTCTATTCCTTCTACCCTATGTATGCAAGTCGTATGTAGGTTGAAGTCTCTGCTTGCCCCACCTTAACATCTTTTTCTGTTTAGGAGCCCCCCGTGGTATATGCGTGTTAGCATACAGTCTTCTGTATTTTACTTGATGTTAGTATTTGTTCATCTGAACGAACTGTTTAGGTTCTTTCTGGATCTAAGTATGTACTTTATTGGTTCACGTAGAGTAGGTTTTTCTTTCTTCTCTAATGTCCCTAGAAACTGGGAACCTGTGGATGAATATAACAAGTCGAGTGGTAAGCGTCCGCCCCTTACTCCTAACTTATGCAAGTGTCCTTCTCCAGCCATAATGACAAGGCTTTCGAAGTCACCATCCGCATAAGACATAAGAATTCACCTCAGTCTAAAACACCCCCTAATAATATGTAATGATAAAGGTAATACACGCTCATCTATATTCCTATTCTAAAACGATATTTTAATATACCTTATACACATCTATGTTCCTTTATAGAATTAATGTAGATCCACGAATCGAAATTACTCCGCAGCCAAGCACTTTATCCCATTATAAGGGAGGATATTTCTTTTCATTACAGGACACATAATTCTATCTTTCCGTCCAGTTGGGGAACACACACTAAACTGACACAAAGACGTGGCCACTCTCTTTAGATCATCTTTGTCCCATCGTCCTTGACATTGCTGGACAAAGCAAATTCAGACTTCATTATCCCTGGTCAGTGGAAAATTCCAGATCTGGGCTTTTCCGTATATCCCTACCTCCAGAACGCAATAGACTGATCCATGATGCTGTCTCTCTTTGTCGCTACCCAAATTTTCCACTCGACAGTTACCTGTCCGGTTAGTCGGCTATTCCTGTCTTGACCCACATACACATGCGCTTGGTCACTCCTTGGTTAACCCTTCTCCTACCTGGGTATTCTGATCTGTAAGTTATCAATGAATCATTAACCTGCAGTCTTTTCCGTGACATAGGCCCCCTCTTAAGAGATTAGACCGCGTCGAATCTTTCTCGCTGTAGGTTTGATTCCCATGATCCACAATCCTAATCTTCTTCCTCCAGAGCTGGATGTCTGGATAAAAAATCTGCTCCTACATTCTCCTTACCAAAGTATTCCACTGTGAAGTCCCGTTGCAGCAACAACTTCCATCACATCCATCGTGCGTTGAGCTTCTGCGAAGTAGCTATTAACATCACGTGTTGATGATATGATTGGATCCTCACATGCTCACTTCATTATCCAGTAGGCGCTCTAATTGACACCCTACTATACTACTAACGACTGAAACTAGTGTTGGCTCCTCGCTCCTGTACGTTCAGTCGACCTACTTTCGACTTGCGTCAGCGACGGCTCACAATACAAACGGATTGTCCCATCCTGATTGTAACACTGCTTCCATGTCCTCTTGGTTTCCCCCGGCTTTTCCTCTGGGGATGTTCCGCCTCGTCCTCGTCGGACCGAGTCGTCTTTCCCAAACCTCCTGGGCTTTTGCTTCCAGGACCATCTTGGGCGATGTTGTATCTGGTCAGCCAATCTTTGGTTGGAGTCCTGGGTAATTCTCGCCTTTCCCGACGTTACCCACCCCTTCTGAACTTGGCTACCGGTGAAACTTTCACTCTTGTCCTTTCCCTGACTTGTGATTTCCCTCCTCCTGTCGTTGGGTAAATCTGACCTATCACGTACTGTCCCATAGGCCCTCCTATGTTGTACTGGCGATCTCTGGTCTTCGTCTGGACTGGTAACCGTTGTCCTAATGGCTGCCATCACCATAAAGTGTGAAGCTTTGCTCCCGGATCTCTCCTCATATTTCCTAATGAGATGTCTAGGGAGATTTTTCTTCTCTTCCCCGATCCGTATTTTGTAGATGTTTTTGGACACCACCTTTTCCACAGGATAAGGTCCTTTCCATCCTACTTGGAGTATATTGGTCTCTGCTGGACTCCACACTTCCACTTTGTCTTCCACTTTAAGAGCTAGTTTCCTCTTAATTCGCTTGTTGGGTGGTGCTCTCTGGCACTCCGAACAAGACTTCACCCACCGGCGTACATCTCCGGTCATTCCTGGCCAGCAATAATGGCCGGATATTTGCTGCAAGGTCTCTCTGACACCCATATGTCGATTCTCGCCTATGATGTGTCCACTCTGAAGAATGTGAGGACGGTGGGTCTCTGGAACCACCCACTGCTCATGCAGGTTATCTCCCCTCCCAGCTCTCCGATAGAGTAGTTGATTCTTCAGAAAGTACTGTCCCCGTTCTGGTGGCTCAGCACTTCTTTGCAGCTTCCTGTAGCAAGGATGCAACGTAGTATCCTTCCTCTGGGCAGTATGCAATTCTCCTATCTCCGAGTTGTCGCATAGTGTCTCTGCCTCTTTTTCCTCCCCTTGAGATACACTGACTACTGTTCCCTTGTGGGCTTGCTGTTTGGGCATCCCCAAAAAGACATATTTCGTGCCAATGATCATTGGAAATAAGGAGTCAGATAATACAGCAGCTGGAATAATGCCCGTGACGTACCTGGATTTGATCTCCACCTTGGCGATTGGCAGCGTCATGGTAACAGCACTCCTCATTGCCGGCTGTATCTCTATGGTCTCCCCTGTAAATTGGTCTGGGCTTACTAAGCTGGCGTCCACCACCGCTTCCCCATCCAAACCGGTATCGTAGAGACAAGCAACCTGCTGGCCATTGACTTCAATAAGTTCAACCACAGGTGGTCTCTCTTGGTCCTGAGTGTCTTTCATCTCCTTGACCGTTTCCTTGCCTTCCTCTTTTGATTCCTCGAGGTTGGTTATGCAATTGGCGTGTTTGGCCTTGCATCTGCAGTCCACAATATTATGTGTTGTCGACTGGCAGTGTGTGCACTCTGTTCCCTTCCTAGGTTTCCGTGTGTCCTTTTTGTTCCTTTCTCCTTCGCCGACCTCAGCCTTGTCTGTGATCACCGATGTAGGAATCACCTTGCATGCTGCGAAGTAAGAACTTTTAGGTTTCGATCTGCAGTCTTTTGTGTTGTGGGATGCCGCCCTACAAAATGAACACCATTTCTCCGACCATTGTCGTTTCGCTTGAGAATTCGAGGTGCTCTGGTTTCCTACCTTCACCTTCTCTGAACTCTCCTCTGTGTGCTTTATATAAGGTTCCCCTTTTTCTCCTTCCCAGTTTTTAGGTTTCTTTTTCTCTGTTTTCTCCTGACTTTTGGATTGTGTACTTAGTTCCTCCGTTTCACCATGTACTTCCACGAATCGTTCCGCCAGCTTATTCACCACATCAATCCGTTCCGCCCCTTGTTCTCCCAAGAAGGTTCTGAGAGGTTTCGACATTTGCTTTCGCATTTGATCTACCACCATCATCTCTTCGAGACTCTCATAATCCCTCTGGAATTCTGCCAAGTCCATCCATTTCTGTAGATAGGATTTCAGCCTCAGACTGTAGGCGGCGAATAGTTCTCCCGGCTCTCGTCTAGACGATCTAAACTTCTTCCTATACGTTTGTGCGGTGATGTCATAATGCTTCATCAAAGCTGCTTTTAATTCCTGGTAATTATTTTCCTGTCCTGGTGGTAAGCGTGTGTACACGTCAAATCCCGAACCGATTAAACCCTGGGATAGTTTAAGAGCCCATCTGCCCCTATCCAGCCCCATAGCGACTGACATTGCTTCGAAACGAGATGCGTACTGGTCAAAGCGTTCCTTAGACTGATCGTAGACAGCTAAGGGAAACTTCATGGCATGGTAACCATGTCCACTCATATGGGTTGCACCAGGTGACGAAGAATTTCCTTCCACTCCATCTATTTCTCCCTTAGTTTGTGTCTTGAGCTCCAGTTCTCGCATGCGGTATTCATGTTCCCTTATCTTGTGGGCTTCTTCTGCTTCCAACTGGGTCTTTCGCTCCTCCCTTTCCGCTTGACGAAGTTCTCTCTCTCTTTCTTGTATGTAATCCGTTAGCTCGGAACCAGCTAAACCAATTGCCTCCCCGTTGGCCCTCAGTTCAGCTGTAGTTACTTTAGGAGTTGCCATAGTTACAGCAGATAAGTCAGCACGTTGATCAAAGACACCTCCAAGCAGTAAAGAATACTCACTATAAACCGATACTCTACCTAGAACCTATATCATTTATCTATGTCTATTAAATATTATAAATCTCCAACACCATACAGTACATCACAACCACTCTCTCATCCACAAGAGGAGATATAGGATAAAGACTTATGTAGACGTGTGACCGTGTGACTAGGTATGTAATGTCTTACCACCTATCCACATTCACTCTGTCTGGAACTTTCTCACTGCAAAGTCACCAGCCTTAATGAAATGTTTCTACCATAAATGTAATGGCACCATATATCCCATGGACGTCCTTCCATTAAAAGTCATCAATGTATACTTCTTTTTATTCCAATCAGTATGTCCCAACATGTATGTACTCCGCTATGCCTGTGCCAATATGCAGGTCATATGGGTATAATGTATGTACGTATCCCGCTCGCTCCACCAATTATGTCACTCGTTTAAATTCCAGAGAGAAGGTTGGACTCAACAAGCACATCTATAAAACTGATTATCTGTTGGGGTTATTGCCTGACTTTGGTCTACACTCCTCTCTTCTGTCTTCCCTTCCATATATCTACTTCTGTCACTCTCTCTATTATTCTCTCAACACATACTCCGACAACATTTCCCTTCAACATATAATAAAAGATTTATTAATAAAGAAAACTATGTCCGGTGTGTGTATGGATATTGTCTGTGTAGTTGCTATTGTATTCTATGGTTGTGGACAGAATGAACTCAGAATGTCTATCAGCTGTATCTTCTCGCCAGTCATTCTTCACGATTACAGGACATCACATCAAACAGGACAGAGCTCACCCGGGATGATCCGTAGGCTTGAATCTGATGGTAAATCCGTTAGTGAAATGAAAACAAACTGTTCACCACTGATTCACCGTATTGCTATAAAAGTCCCGTAAGTTTATGACTGTGCCCAAATCGGTTTCATGATATTAAGTATCCATCATCAAAAATGAAAACACCACATTGTCAATGTTCTTCCTATTGTCTATTATGATTATCACTATTGTCTTTGTCTATTCCTTCTACCCTATGTATGCAAGTCGTATGTAGGTTGAAGTCTCTGCTTGCCCCACCTTAACATCTTTTTCTGTTTAGGAGCCCCCCGTGGTATATGCGTGTTAGCATACAGTCTTCTGTATTTTACTTGATGTTAGTATTTGTTCATCTGAACGAACTGTTTAGGTTCTTTCTGGATCTAAGTATGTACTTTATTGGTTCACGTAGAGTAGGTTTTTCTTTCTTCTCTAATGTCCCTAGAAACTGGGAACCTGTGGATGAATATAACAAGTCGAGTGGTAAGCGTCCGCCCCTTACTCCTAACTTATGCAAGTGTCCTTCTCCAGCCATAATGACAAGGCTTTCGAAGTCACCATCCGCATAAGACATAAGAATTCACCTCAGTCTAAAACACCCCCTAATAATATGTAATGATAAAGGTAATACACGCTCATCTATATTCCTATTCTAAAACGATATTTTAATATACCTTATACACATCTATGTTCCTTTATAGAATTAATGTAGATCCACGAATCGAAATTACTCCGCAGCCAAGCACTTTATCCCATTATAAGGGAGGATATTTCTTTTCATTACAGGACACATAATTCTATCTTTCCGTCCAGTTGGGGAACACACACTAAACTGACACAAAGACGTGGCCACTCTCTTTAGATCATCTTTGTCCCATCGTCCTTGACATTGCTGGACAAAGCAAATTCAGACTTCATTATCCCTGGTCAGTGGAAAATTCCAGATCTGGGCTTTTCCGTATATCCCTACCTCCAGAACGCAATAGACTGATCCATGATGCTGTCTCTCTTTGTCGCTACCCAAATTTTCCACTCGACAGTTACCTGTCCGGTTAGTCGGCTATTCCTGTCTTGACCCACATACACATGCGCTTGGTCACTCCTTGGTTAACCCTTCTCCTACCTGGGTATTCTGATCTGTAAGTTATCAATGAATCATTAACCTGCAGTCTTTTCCGTGACAACAAGAAAGCCTCCCTAACACAGCGTCTTCATAAAGATAGAATAGATGTGGCATGCATTCAAGAGACACACCTCAACGCCAATCGCACATTTTCAGTTGAGGGATATCAGGCCACACGTTTCGACCGCGAAGGACACAAAGGAGGAGTTGTAATACTTACACGAAATACAATACCTTGCAGCGAAGTATCTGTGATCTCTAACAACCAAACGGAAATTATAGGTGTTGATATAATGATAAAGGACGTGAAAATAAGAATTTACAATCTGTATAGCCCGGCAGATAAGGATCTTACACTCTCAAACATGAAAATAACTGACACAAATTGCATTGTTGTCGGAGACTTTAATATCCGTTCAGAAAGATGGGGATACCCAGATACTGACAAAAGAGGAGATGAAGTGGAGGACTGGGAAATAGACTCAAATCTCCATCTACTCAACAAAGTGGATGACACACCGAGCTTCTACTCCAGAAGATGGATTACCACTTCTACTCCAGACTTAGCTTTCTGCACAGGAGACATCCTCCACAAAATCGATCGCCACGTGCTTGACCAATTAGCAGGTAGTGACCACAGACCAATCAAGCTTGTAATGAATACGGAGTATGTTCCACAGGAGCAAAAGCCTTTGCCCCGCTGGAATTACAAACGAGCAGATTGGGACAGATTTGCCATACTAACAGACAAATATTGTGAAAACATAAATACACGATATGGCAACATGAAGCAAATGTTGGAAAGTCTAAACAGAGCAATAATACAGGCGGCCACTGAGTCTATTCCAAGAGGAGCGAGGAAAAATTACAAACCATACTGGACTGAAGAACTACAAATTTTGGAGGACAAAGTTGAAGATTCTAGGAAGACCGCAGAGAGAGAACAAACAACTGAAGCGAACATCTCTCTCAAAGCCATCTCAGCAAAATATAAAAGAACAGTAAATCAAACAACAAGAGATTGTTGGAGGAAAAAAACAGAAAACCTGAATTTTGACAGGGATGGAAATAAACTATGGAAACTAGTGAAAGCCATGAACAATGAAGGACCTAGAAACAAACAAATAACAATTAAACAAGGAAATGCCTTGCTTACAGGAAAAAAGGCTGCAAATGCACTAATGGAACACTATGCCAGTGCAAACCACATTGATATTACAACCGAACAGAAGAAAGCAATCAAAGATAAAAAGATACATCATAGTAATACAGAGACAGCAGCAGAATATATGATGGCAAATCTAACAATGGAAGAAATGGAACAGGCAATGAATACCCTAAAAAAGAAGAAATCACCAGGAAAGGATGGAATCACAAATGAAATGCTAATAGGACTAGGCACTAAGGCAAAAAAGAAACTACTAGCAGTCCTAAATTACAGCTGGAAGAGGGGAATAGTCCCACAGGCATGAAAGGAAGCTATATTAATACCAGTCCCAAAGAAAGGAAAAGACCTGGAAGAACCAAATGGCTATCGACCTATCAGTCTACTTAGCTGTGTAGGAAAATTAATGGAACGCATTATCAATGGCAGGCTAACATGGCATCTGGAAGAAAACCAACTCTTAACACCACACCAAGCAGGATTCAGAAAGTACAGATCCACTGAAGATCAAATAACCTATATAGCTCAGGAAATAGAGGATGCCTTCCAAGAGAAAAAGCACACACTAGCGGTCTGGGTAGATTTAGAAAAAGCATGTGATAAAGTATGGAAGGAAGGACTGAAAGTAAAACTGCAAAAAATGCATGTTTGTGGGAAAATGTACAATTGGATCAGCCACTACCTTGAGAACAGAACTGCCAGGACAAAAGTACAAGGACAAACCAGCAAAATGATGCTGTTGGAGCAAGGTGTCCCCCAAGGAGGAGTTCTTTCACCAACATTATTCCTAGCATATATAAACGACATAACAGACAATTTTCCAGCCAGAGTACACACATCATCCTTTGCAGATGACCTAGCCATATGGACATCTGAAGAATATATTAGTACAGCTAACAGCAGAATACAGCAAGCCCTATTAGCGCTAGAGGACTGGTCAAAATCATGGCTAGTGAAGATAAGTGAGGAGAAAACAACATGCACAGTGTTCTCCCTCTCAACTAAAACTCAGCAACCTAAGCTGGCATTGAATGGAAAAATCAAAATGGAATATTGCTTGGATAGCAAATCCATTACGTGGAAAGTCCTAATCAAAAGCCCATTGTGTGGGCTTCATAAAAGGTGGAAAAGTGTCCTAGTGGCATGAAATGGAATATTGCTTGGATAGCAAATCCATTACGCGGAAAGTCCGAATCAAAAGCCCACTGTGTGGGCTTCATAAAAGGTGGAAAAGTGTCCTAGTGGCACAAAATGGAATATTGCTTGGATAGCAAATCCATTACGTGGAAAGTCCAAATCGAAAGCTCACTGTGTGGATGTCATCTGCAGACTGCATACTTCTGGTTTCCGGAAGAACAGCCTATGGTGAACGGAAGGCCCAATATACGGAAGTGAGGCTAAGCAGCCATATGCAGGACGTGACGATTCCTTGGGTGAGCCCAGTACCAGAGCGCTATGTATCGGCTCTGCAAGTATGGAAGCCTCCTTGGATGGCGGGGAATGCCCATGGTCTGCCCCTGCCTTCCCTTGAGGGCTAACCAGGATCTGTGGCTGTTCTATATGGACCAGCTGGGATGGGGGATAACACCACAACAGTGAGAGTCAAACGTCCGAAGAAACCCCCGGGAAGGTTAACCCGGTCAACAAATGCCCGCAGAAGTCGGATGTGTCAGCCTAACGGCGAAAGAACGCAGCTCTGCTGTAAACAGGCACAACGCAATCACATCCGAAAAAAACAAAACGGATGAACGAAGAAGAAGAAGAAGAAGAATGAAAAAATATTGCGCCATGAAGAAAATCCAAACTATCTAGGAGTCACATTTGATCGTCGCCTGACATGGAAAACACAGGTTGAGAAAAATCGAACAAGAGCAAGGCAAAGAATGGCAATCATGAAAAAGCTTGCTGGTATAATGTGGGGAGCAGATGAGAAAGTTCTCAAGAAGTTATATACTTTACGGGTGAGGCCAGTACTGGAATATGGCATTGCAGCTTGGGCAACAGCAGCTAAGTCAAACTTTAACAAAATAAGTAGAGTCCAAAATCAAGGAATGCGAATCATAACTGGAAGCCTGTAGACAACGCCTATTAATGAATTAGAAAAGATCACTTGTTTACAACCAATGCAGGATAGAAGAGATAGCAGAGCCCAGCAACAAGCTGAAAAATTTAGAAGATTGACAGACCACCCTATGTATGAAAGGTTTAGTGGTTTTGGAAAGGGAAGACTGAAGCGTAGCAACTTTGTAGAAACTGCAAAACGAAAGATTAGGGCAGATCCCATACTTAACATATCAACAGTCAGACCCATTTACAATGCAGACAAGTTCCCAGCTTGGAGACAGCAGCAACTGCCTGAGATGATAGAAAACATTCCTGGTATTGAGAAAAAGAACACTCAGCATGAAACCGAAAGAAGAGAAATAACCCTAAACTACATAAAAGAACATTACCCAAGCAGCAATTGGACCCATGCATATACAGATGGATCAGCCAAAAATTCAGTAGAGAATGGAGGAGGAGGAATTCTCCTAAATTTAAAAAATGGAGTGAAAAAAACAAGTTCAGTGGCAACTGGAAAGTTTTCAAGTAACTTCAAAGCGGAGGTAGAGGCTCTGAAAACTGCAGCAGAAATGATCTTGATGGAGGAAAATAAAGAGAAGCAAATAGCTATCTTCACAGATGCAAAGTCAGCTGTCTCAATACTGAAGAGCAAAAACAGCACAGAACTAGCTGACCTAAGAGCAGCACTCCATGGTCTATGCCAGAAATCCAAAAAAGTTGTAATACAGTGGATCCCATCACATTGCAGTATACCTGGAAATGAAGAGGCTGACAGACTGGCAAAAGAGGGCGGACGACTACCACAGCCTGACATAGACATAACCTATAATGAGGCAAAGAGGTTGATAAAAAGCACTTATAGAACCAAATGGGAATCAGAGCATCCAGGCCACCAGAAGGATGATGCATATTACAAACTCGACCGAAGAGAACAAGTAACAATCTTCAGACTCCGCACAGGACATAACAGGCTGAAATACCACTTGTTCAACAAACTAAAGATAGGAGATACAGATGAATGTAATTGTGGAACTGGTAAAATGACAGCTAAACATTTGCTGCAAGAGTGCCCAATATATGCAGAACAGAGAAAGATATTTTGGCCCACACCAGCTTCATTCGAGAACAAGCTCTATGGAGATATCAACAAGCTCAAGTCGACTGCAGCTTACTTTAACTCTATTCAGGTTGACATTTAAATGTACATGAAGAAGTATTTAGACTGCCACACTTCATACCACAGGCATGTAGGTTACACAAGCCTCCCAGAGGCATGAAATGGAATATTGCTTGGATAGCAAATCCATTACGTGGAAAGTCCGAATCGAAAGCTCACTGTGTGGGCTTCATAAAAGGTGGAAAAAGTGTCCTAGTGGCACAAAATGGAATATTGCTCGGATAGCAAATCCATTACGTGGAAAGTCCGAATCGAAAGCTCACTGTGTGGATGTCATCTGCAAACTGCTTTCTTCCGGCTTCTAGAAGAACAGCCTATGGTGAACGGAAGGCCCAATATACGGAAGTGAGGCTAAGCAGCCATGTGCAGGACGTGACGATTCCTTGGGTGAGCTCAGTACCAGAGCGCTGTGTGATGGCTCTGCAATTATGGAAGCCTCCTTGGATGGCGGGGAATGCCCATGGTCTGCCCCTGCCTTCCCTTGAGGGCTGACCAGGATGCCTGTTCTATATGGGCCAAGATGGGATGGGAGATAACACCACAACAGTGAGAGTCTAACGTCCTAAGAAACCCCCGGGAAGGTTAACCCGGTCAACAAATGCCCGCAGAAGTCGGATGTGTCGGCCTAACGGCGCAAGAACGCAGCTCTGCTGTAAACAGGCACAACGCAATCACGTCCGAAAAAAAACTCCGGATGAACGAAGAAGAAGAAGATTATTATTATTATTATTATTATTATTATTATTATTATTATTATTATTATTATTATGTTATTTATATCGGGGGCAAAAAGAAAACTCTAACCTGCGCAGTTCGCGGCGACTGCAATAGTTAGGCGGCCTTAATTCCTCAGGCTCAAGACCCCTCTGCCATACACCACAAGGTCATCATCATCATCACCATCACCATCATCATCATCATCATCATCATCATCATCATCATCATCATCATCATCATCATCACCACCATCACCATCACCACCATCATCATCATCATCATCATCATCATCATCATCATCATCATCATCACCACCACCACCATCATCATCATCATCATCATCATCATTATCATCATCATCATCATCATCATCATCATCACCATCATCATCATCATCTTCCACTTCTGCCGTCAAGCATCGTGTGAAGGAATAATTTGCGCTCCAGAGCCCAGTGGGCGGCCCTGAACAATGTCATTCCGTGTGATTGTACAATGTCTTTGATGTCGTCAATCCATTTTTCTTCTCGGACGTCCTCTTAGTCTCTTCGCAGATGATCTTTGATGTAAGGCTAATGATGGTAGTTGTTGGTGTTGCATTCCAACGACATGGCCAAACCACTTGATCGTCTGTCTTTCAATAAATGTGGCACAAAGTGCTGTCTGATAACAGCATTTCTTACTCGGTCTCGGATTGTTAAGTTGGCAGCTCTCCTCAGGCATCTCATCTCGCAGATGTTGATTTTGCGAAAGTGTGATTTAGATAAAGTCCAAGTCTGAGATTGGTAGCATAGGGTTGGTGTGAATATGCTGTTTATCATCTGTCGTTTTGCGGACATGGGTATATTTGGATGTTTCAGTAAGGGTGATAGTTGATATTAAGTGCATAGCATAGGGTTGGTGTGAATATGCTGTTTATCATCTGTCGTTTTGCGGACATATGTATATTTGGATGTTTCAGTAAGGGTGATAGCTGATATTAAGTGCACTAGCTTTTTGACATCTGATTTCGATTTCTCTGTCCAATCTGCCATCTTCTGTGATCATACTTCCAAGATAATTGCATTCTTTAACTTTTTTCATAGTTGTGCTATTTATCTAATACTTAGTGGGCCCGGCGATCTGCTAACTTGCGTTACTTCGGTTTAGGCTGTTTTTATACTCATACTATATCTGCTGCAGGTTGAACTCAGATTAATAATATGATTTTGTAGTCTGCCCTCATCGCTGAAAAACAGGAACTGATGGTCTGCAAAGAGAAGTTTATTTATTTCCCTTGGATCAGTTGTTTCATCTGGAGTAAAGAGTTCTAAATTTTCTGAATCTGTTCTGTCAAGACTTGCTTCTTTGGATATTCTGTCCATGTAGGTATTAAATAGCACAGGAGAGAGCACACATCCCTGTCTCACTCCTGTATTGACTGTGAACATATCTGATATACCTTCTTGTGTTCTTATTGCACTTCACAACTGGGGAGATGTTACGTTGTTCTTCTTCTTCTGCCATGTATCCCTCATCTAGTGATAGGCCCTCAACCAACACTCGCCTAGCCGGCCTATCCTTTGCGATTTCCTGCAGATCATTGCATGTTCTCCTCATATAGTTCATCTCTGTCTTTAATTCTCTTCTCCTAGTGTTTTTGGGTATGTGATCATTTCCTTCTCCTAGTGTTTTTGGGCATGTGATCATTTCCTTCTCCTAGTGTTTTTGGGTATGTGATCATTTCCTTCTCCTAGTGTTTTTGGGCATGTGATCATTTCCTTCTCCTAGTGTTTTTGGGCATGTGATCATTTCCTTCTCCTAGTGTTTTTGGGTATGTGATCATTTCCTTCTCCTAGTGTTTTTGGGCATGTGATCATTTCCTTCTCCTAGTGTTTTTGGGCATGTGATCATTTCCTTCTCCTAGTGTTTTTGGGTATGTGATCATTTCCTTCTCCTTGTGGTTTCCACCCGAGAGTGTTTAGTTCTATTGTCCTCAAGTTTTCTCAGCGCGTGATTTATACAACGACAGCGTCGTTTACCCACATCTTGATTCAGTGGGATTGAGTTGTAACAACATTCGGCAGTTACTGGGTTTTAAAAATACTTTGTTTTAACTATTTAATGGGACATCTGCAGTAGACCTGTTACTATGCTTGTTTTAACTTGCGGGATATCGAGGATAGACTATTTCCCAGGATATTTGTTAGGATATTCAGTTGTAGAGTTAAGTTGAGCTAAGAACCAACATCGCTGCACTCAGGACATTCCCATACTCGTTCCGTCCCCTCGTCCAACAGCAAACGAAGAGTCACACTACTAATCGTTCCCATCACTATCTGATTGAAAGTTCTCCTGGTCTTCACTCTCAGTTTTGATATTCTTCCAGAATCCCTGCCGATCCCCAGCAATCTCATTCTTTCCACATACGAGTTCTCAATCTGTACTTCCATCTTCTCCACCTGGTCCCATAGACACCTGACCAAAGCTAACTTGTCCATAGGCAATCTACCACCAAGAGGTGCATCCCTGCCATCCTATCAGCCTGTTAATTTCCTCGCACTCCTGCACATCATACTCATTACGGACACAAGAATTAAGATATTCATAGAGTATTTGGGATACCGCTGCCATTTGAACATTACTTAGGACAGTCGATGTTATCTAGGACCGCTCAGATGAGGCTTGACTTTGATTTACAGCTATTTACCAGCAAATTATGTTTTCTATACACGACCGTTTCAGTCATTTGACGACCTGAGAGTGAATGGATCGGAAAGTTTAAAAGTCAGTCATCCTGAGTATACATGGCCAATCATCCAGCCAACTGTAGATCCCTCGAATAATGGCTTGGTCGTTATGACGTGAGCAGACCGCACTTACTGTCATTCCTCGGAGTAAACTTGACTTAGTTAGAAAGATAATTATCTAGATAGTTATGAAACAGATGTGAAAATATGAGCAAAAACTACTTACTTCTGCTACGGTGATGTGAGGAGAAGAGTGCAACCCTGACTGCGTAGGGCCAAAGAAGAAAATGAATAAAGAGAGAACCTCTCACCGTCCTCGGTTAACAAGAATAGTAAAAAAATAAATTTAAGAAGATCCAGGAATGGGCAGACAGGGAATTAAAATAATGTTCTCCAATTCCAGACAAAGAATTTCTCCGAGGGTTGTTCTAACACCACTGATTATATAATTAGAGTCTATCAACTAAACAACAAAGTAAGAATAACACAAGTATTATTTGTTTACTAAACTTCTAAAAGCAACAATAGTATGCAGACAAGTAGCATCAACAAAAGGTTAGAATCCAGCAAAACCAAACAGCAAAAATTCTAATCCAGCAAACAAAACTCCTAAGTATAGCAAACCCTTATAAGTACAGCCAAAACTTCTAATCGAGCAAAAACTTCAAGTCTACCAAAAACTTCTAATCTAACAAAAAAAATAAGTATTGCAAAAGCTTCAAGTCTACTAAAAACCCAGGAAAATCTAAGATCTAAAACTAAAATTCTGGCTTTTCCACTGCAAAATCTTTCAAGTTCTAACAATTACTATATGCATTGGCGCCTCATAACTTCGTGTGGTGGACTACAGAAAGACCAATTCTATCTGTGCACGCGTTTTTATACTGGTGTCGGAAGAATTCCCAGGGTTCCAGACCAATCGTAGACCGCGCCCTCTGGTGGAGGTCCACTATCATCTGGAGCTGAGTACAGTTAGCTAATTAGTTAGCGAGCTAGCTAGTAATTTAGTCAGTTTGTTAGATAGTTACTTAGATACTTTGTCGGTCAGTGCTGTCCGAAAATAGAACATTTCAGTCCATAATTCCACTTAAGTGTGACACAGACGTGTGACAGATCTTGTAACCCGTGAAAGTATAGATTGACCACTTGCTTGCTTGCGTTCACTGGCTGTGAACTCCAGCGCGAAGTCCTGTAAGTCGGATGAAGACATCCTGTTGTCCAACATTAGTGTAATGTCATACCGGACTGAGGTTTGCGTGAGTATCCGTTGTCCCATGTCTGGCTTATTGAATTGACCACTTAATTATAACACAGAAATATCGCACATACTGTCACCCTTAAAAGTATAGCTTGTCAACTTAGAAATGACACAGATAGATATGTAGCATACACTGTCACCTCTAAAAGT
>JACEFZ010012422.1:527500-625000 GCA_014155875.1 Cepaea nemoralis
TGTGTATTCATTTATGGAGAATTAATAGTGAATTTATTTATAAATGTATACACGAATATGGGATTACCTGTACATTTATACGGGAAAGAGGAGCTCTGTCAAGACGGAGAAATGGCATCACCCTTGCCAATGTCCATCAGATATTCTCGGCGCTGGAACTTTGAAAGAACGAGAAATATACTCCTCCATAAGGCAGGAGTGAGAGAGACATCATTTCAAGATAAAGGAGGAAGGACTGCACAAATGTTGGAGAGATGAGGCCCAACAGGGACCGGTTGGACTGACCTGCCCTTATTTAATAATCCTCTCTCTCTCTCTCTCTCTCTCTCTCTCTCTCTCTCTCTCTCTCTCTCTCTCTCTCTCTCTCTCTCTCTCTCTCTCTCTCTCTCTCTCTCGCTCTACAGAGAACGGTGGATTCTTCATTGGGCTGAAAATGTCGTTATTTAGCTGAAACAGGAGTATATTCCAGAATGGTGTATATTATCTACAAGAGAGTCAGAGTCATTCTTGTGAGATGATTGGATCCCCCATAAGCCTCATTGACTTCTTAGGGTTTCACAACGTCTTCAGCATATGATAACTAGCTAACCACCATGTTGGTTTCCCTTTATTTATTGAGTACCGTGTCAACAAAAGAAATACTTATCACACCAGACTTAACATTATTTTGGTCCATACACTATGGACATTCTCCAGATATTTTTGTGAAGATATCCTAGATATTCACCATGGACATTTATGTGATGAACCTTACATATTTAGTACTCTCTGGTATTTAATGAACTGTTTATCTTTAGTAGCCCATGTGTTGTATACTTTTAGTAACTAGAGTGATTAATGATCTGTTTATCTGTAGTGGTCCGCGTGCTATAAGGGGAATTTTGGAATTTAGCTGGGATGTTAAGATAAGAGACATTTTTAAAGATATGGGTTCAACGGACTCATTTTCATTAGAGATCATTTATGGGTTTACAATGTCCGTGCGTGCGTGCGTGCGTGTGTGTATGTGTGTGTGTGTGTGTGTGTGTGTGTGTGTGTGTGTGTGTGTGTGTGTGTGTGTGTAATATTTTTAAGCTGTGTATTGCCATATGTCATTCAAGAATACACACTGGAACCCTCCTCCTTTTGTTATCCAAATAAACTGTTATATTTTCTAACTCAGAGTTATTTCTTTGACTGTTACTGTGTGTTGTACATTCATATATGTGTTTTAATTTGTAATAAGTTCTACTGAATATCATGAATATACAGCTATTTGTGGCAAGACAATCACCAGAGCTCCTTTACTCCCTTGGCCTACTGTGAGAACACCTAACTATCTATAATCTGTCCTTATCCCTAGGGAGTCTTATTGAGCCATTTCGCGTTTTCTTATATCAGGAGGTCTTTTAGAATTGGGGAATCCCTCTCAAATATCTGTTCTACACACCACACAATCCCTGAGAAGAAAAGATAATTCACAACCCAAGCAAAGGGTGAGAAGTCAACTAAAATGTTCACTTCCAGTCCTTGAATTGGAGGCGTACATTTTAAGTACCCCGGAAGTCGGTGTGGTTTCGCCAGATGGCGAGGGATACTACTAATGGGGGAGCTAATCCACATGCAAAGATCAGTCCAATGTACTAGAAGTAGTAGTACGTGTGTGGACTATGCTTGGGTTCAAAGCCAGCGAACAACCAAAAAAAACAAAAAAAAACAAAAACAAAAAAAAAAAAAAAAAAAAAAAAAAACTACCTGACACTGTGCTTGCCCTTGACCACCGTGTGATATCGGAAACCACAAGACACGGAGGGACGCAGAGGTGTTTCCCAGGCACCAGGGCCAGGTTTTTATACTGGCCAAGACCTACTAACACGTCCTAGTCGTGCCTCCTGGGTAACAGGTCCCTTCGGGTTACTGGCTAACGTAGTAGGATCGCTGATTCTTCCGAAGTCGGAGAGTATCTGCCTGCAGGGCGAGGAACCACCAGACTGCACACCAATAAGCCAGACATGGGATAACGGATACTCACGCAAACCTCAGGTCCTGTATGACATCCTACTGATTTTGGACAACAGGATGTCTTCATCCGACGTACAGGACTTCACGCTGGAGTTCACAAGCAAACAAGCACAAAACACAGAGGCAGCGTGTTCACTTATAGCTCGTCTTGAACCCAGTTCTGAGTTTGTGCCACGGATAAAGGCGAATTTTATTTTATCCGATCACCAGAGTCATGGATCAGTTCAGTGTCCCTGTCACGAGCATGCCACGTTGTCAAGCCATCCAAGTATTCTTCTTCTTCTTCGTTCATCCGGAGTTTTTTTTCGGATGTGATTGCGTTGTGCCTGTTTACAGCAGAGCTGCGTTCTTGCGCCGTTAGGCCGACACATCCGACTTCTGCGGGCATTTGTTGACCAGGTTAACCTTCCCGGGGGTTTCTTAGGACGTTTGACTCTCACTGTTGTGGTGTTATCCCCCATCCCAGCTGGTCCATATAGAACAGCCAAAGATCCTGGTCAGCCCTCAAGGGAAGGCAGGGGCAGACCATGGGCATTCCCCGCCATCCAAGGAGGCTTCCATAATTGCAGAGCCGATACATAGCGCTCTGGTACTGGGCTCACCCAAGGAATCGTCACGTCCTGCACATGGCTGCTTAGCCTCACTTACGTATATTGGGCCTTCCGTTCACCATAGGCTGTTCTTCCGGAAACCAGAAGTATGCAGTCTGCAGATGACATCCACACAGTGAGCTTTCGATTTGGACTTTCCATGTAATGGATTTGCTATCCAAGCAATATTCCATTTCGTGCCACTAGGACACTTTTCCACCTTTTATGAAGTCCACACAGTGGGCTTTAGATACAGACTTTCCACGTAATGGATTTGCTATCCAAGCAATATTCCATTTCATGTCACTAGGACACTTTTCCACCTTTTATGAAGCCCACACAATGGGCTTTTGATTCGGACTTTCCACGTAATGGATTTGCTATCCAAGCAATATTCCATTTCGTGCCACTAGGACACTTTTCCACCTTTTATGAAGCCCACACAGCGAGCTTTCGATTTGGACTTTCCACATAATGGATTTGCTATCCAAGCAATATTCCATTTCATGCCTCTGGGTCTTCATGCACCTTTAAATGTCAACCTGTATGTAGTTAAAGTAAGCTGCGGTCAACTTGAGCTTGTTGATATCTCCATAGAGCTTGTCCTCAAATGAAGCAGGTGTGGGCCAAAATATCTTTCTCTGTTCTGCATACGTTGGGCAATCCTGTAGCAAATGTTTTGCTGTCATTTTTCCAGTTCTACAATTACATTCATCGGTATCTCCTATCTTTAGTTTATTGAACAAGTGGTATTTCAGCCTGTTATGTCCTGTGCGGAGTCTGAAGATTGCTACTTGTTCTCTTCGGTCGAGTTTGTAATATGCATCATCCTTCTGATGGCCTGGATGCTCAGATTCCCATTTGGTTCTTCTTCTTCTTCTTCGTTCATCCGGAGTTTTTTTTCGGATGTGATTGCGTTGTGCCTGTTTACAGCAGAGCTGCGTTCTTGCGCCGTTAGGCCGACACATCCGACTTCTGCGGGCATTTGTTGACCGGGTTAACCTTCCCGGGGGTTTCTTAGGACGTTTGACTCTCACTGTTGTGGTGTTATCCCCCATCCCAGCTGGTCCATATAGAACAGCCAAAGATCCTGGTCAGCCCTCAAGGGAAGGCAGGGGCAGACCATGGGCATTCCCCGCCATCCAAGGAGGCTTCCATAATTGCAGAGCCGATACATAGCGCTCTGGTACTGGGCTCACCCAAGGAATCGTCACGTCCTGCACATGGCTGCTTAGCCTCACTTCCGTATATTGGGCCTTCCGTTCACCATAGGCTGTTCTTCCGGAAACCAGAAGTATGCAGTCTGCAGATGACATCCACACAGTGAGCTTTCGATTCGGACTTTCCATGTAATGGATTTGCTATCCAAGCAATATTCCATTTCGTGCCACTAGGACACTTTTCCACCTTTTATGAAGTCCACACAGTGGGCTTTAGATACGGACTTTCCACGTAATGGATTTGCTATCCAAGCAATATTCCATTTCATGCCACTAGGACACTTTTCCACCTTTTATGAAGCCCACACAATGGGCTTTTGATTCGGACTTTCCACGTAACGGATTTGCTATCCAAGCAATATTCCATTTCGTGCCACTAGGACACTTTTCCACCTTTTATGAAGCCCACACAGCGAGCTTTCGATTTGGACTTTCCACATAATGGATTTGCTATCCAAGCAATATTCCATTTCATGCCTCTGGGTCTTCATGCACCTTTAAATGTCAACCTGTATGTAGTTAAAGTAAGCTGCGGTCAACTTGAGCTTGTTGATATCTCCATAGAGCTTGTCCTCAAATGAAGCAGGTGTGGGCCAAAATATCTTTCTCTGTTCTGCATACGTTGGGCAATCCTGCAGCAAATGTTTTGCTGTCATTTTTCCAGTTCTACAATTACATTCATCGGTATCTCCTATCTTTAGTTTATTGAACAAGTGGTATTTCAGCCTGTTATGTCCTGTGCGGAGTCTGAAGATTGCTACTTGTTCTCTTCGGTCGAGTTTGTAATATGCATCATCCTTCTGATGGCCTGGATGCTCAGATTCCCATTTGGTTCTATAAGTGCTTTTTATCAACCTCTTTGCCTCATTATAGGTTATGTCTATGTCAGGCTGTGGTAGTCGTCCGCCCTCTTTTGCCAGTCTGTCAGCCTCTTCGTTTCCAGGTATACTGCAATGTGATGGGATCCACTGTATTACAACTTTTTTGGATTTCTGGCATAGACCATGGAGTGCTGCTCTTAGGTCAGTTAGTTCTGTGCTGTTATTGCTCTTGAGTATTGAGACAGCTGACTTTGCATCTGTGAAGATAGCTATTTGCTTCTCTTTATTTTCCTCCATCAGGAGCATTTCTGCTGCAGTTTTCAAAGCCTCTACCTCCGCTTTGAAGTTACTTGAAAATTTTCCAGTTGCCATTGAATGTGTTTTTTTCACTCCATTTTTTAAATTTAGGAGAATTCCTCCTCCTCCATTCTCTATTGAATTTTTGGCTGATCCATCTGTATATGCATGGGTCCAATTCCTGCTTGGGTAATGTTCTTTTATGTAGTTTAGGGTTATTTCTCTTCTTTCGGTTTCATGCTGAGTGTTCTTTTTCTCAATACCAGGAATGTTTTCTATCATCTCAGGCAGTTGCTGCTGTCTCCAAGCTGGGAACTTGTGTGCATTGTGTATGGGCTTGACTGTTGATATGTTAAGTATAGGATCTGCCCTAATCCTTCGTTTTGCAGTTTCTACAAAGTTGCCACGCTTCAGTCTTCCCTTTCCAAAACCATTAAATCTGTTGTACATAGGGTGGTCTGTCAATCTTCTAAATTTTTCTGCTTGTTGCTGGGCTCTGCTATCTCTTCTATCCTGCATTGGTTGTAAACAAGTGATCTTTTCTAGTTCATTAATAGGCGTTGTCTTCAGGCTTCCAGTTATGATTCGCATTCCTTGGTTTTGGACTCTACTTATTTTGTTAAAGTTTGACTTAGCTGCTGTTGCCCAAGCTGCAATGCCATATTCCAGTACTGGCCTCACCCGTCCAGTATATAACTTCTTGAGAACTTTCTCATCTGCTCCCCACGTTGTACCAGCAAGCTTTTTCATGATTGCCATTCTCTGCCTTGCTCTTGTTCGATTTTTCTCAACCTGTGTCTTCCATGTCAGGCGACGATCAAAGGTGACTCCTAGATAATTTGGATTTTCTTCATGGCGCAATATTTTTCCATTCAATACCAGCTTAGGTTGCTGAGTTTTATTTGAGAGGGAGAACACTGTGCATGTTGTTTTCTCCTCACTTATCTTCACTAGCCATGATTTTGACCAGTCCTCTAGCGCTAATAAGGCTTGCTGTATTCTGCTGTTAGCTGTACTAATATATTCTTCAGATGTCCATATGGCTAGGTCATCTGCAAAGGAGGATGTGTGTACTCTGGCTGGAAAATTTTCTGTGATGTCATTTATATATGCTAGGAATAATGTTGGTGAAAGAACTCCTCCTTGGGGGACACCTTGCTCCAGCAGCATCATTTTGCTTGTTTGTCCTTGTACTTTTGTCCTGGCAGTTCTGTTCTCAAGGTAGTGGCTGATCCATTTATACATTTTTCCACAAACATGCATGTTTTGCAGTTTTACTTTCAGTCCTTCCTTCCATACTTTATCAAATGCTTTTTCTAAATCTATCCAGACTGCTAGTGTGTGCTTTTTCTCTTGGAAGGCATCCTCTATTTCCTGAGCTATATAGGTTATTTGATCTTCAGTGGATCTGTATTTTCTGAATCCTGCTTGGTGTGGTGTTAAGAGTTTGTTTTCTTCCAGATGCCATGTTAGCCTGCCATTGATAATGCGTTCCATTAATTTTCCTACACAGCTAAGTAGACTGATAGGTCGATAGCCATTTGGTTCTTCCAGGTCTTTTCCTTTCTTTGGGACTGGTATTAGTATAGCTTCCTTCCATGCCTGTGGGACTATTCCTCTCTTCCAGCTGTTATTTAGGACTGCTAGTAGTTTCTTCTTTGCCTTGGTGCCTAGTCCTATTAGCATTTCATTTGTGATTCCATCCTTTCCTGGTGATTTCTTCTTTTTTAGGGTATTCATTGCCTGTTCCATTTCTTCCATTGTTAGATTTGCCATCATATATTCTGCTGCTGTCTCTTTATTTCTATGATGTATCTGTTTGTCTTTGATTGCTTTCTTCTGTTCGGTTGTAATATCAATGTGGTTTGCATTTGCATAGTGTTCCATTAGTGCATTTGCAGCCTTTTTGCCTGTAAGCAAGGCATTTCCTTGTTTAATTGTTATTTGTTTGTTTCTAGGTCCTTCATTGTTCATGGCTTTCACTAGTTTCCATAGTTTGTTTCCATCCCTGTCAAAATTCAGGTTTTCTGTTTTTTCCCTCCAACAATCTCTTGTTGTTTGATTTACTGTTCTTTTATATTTTGCTGAGATGGCTTTGAGAGAGATGTTTGCTTCAATTGTTTGTTCTCTCTCTGCTGTCTTCCTGGCATCTTCAACTTTGTCCTCCAAACTTTGTAGTTCTTCAGTCCAGTATGGTTTGTAATTTTTCCTCGCTCCTCTTGGAATGGACTCAGTGGCTGCCTGTATTATTGCTCTGTTTAGACTTTCCACCATTTGCTTTATGTTGCCATATCGTGTATTTATGTTTTCACAATATTTGTCTGTTAGTATGGCAAATCTGTCCCAATCTGCTCGTTTGTAATTCCAGCGGGGCAAGGGCTTTTGCTCCTGTGGAACATACTCCATATTCATTTCAAGCTTGATTGGTCTGTGGTCACTACCTGCTAATTGGTCCAGCACATGGCGATCAATTTTGTGGAGGATGTCTCCTGTGCAGAAAGCTAAGTCTGGAGTAGAAGTGGTAAGCCATCTTCTGGAGTAGAAGCTCGGTGTGTCATCCGCTTTGTTGAGTAGATGGAGATTTGAGTCTATTTCCCAGTCCTCCAATTCATCTCCTCTTTTGTCAGTATCTGGGTATCCCCATCTTTCTGAACGGCTATTAAAGTCTCCGACAATAATGCAGTTTGTGTCAGTTATTTTCATGTTTGAGAGTGTAAGATCCTTATCTGCTGGGCTATACAGATTGTAGATTCTTATTTTCACGTCCTTTATCATTATATCAACACCTATAATTTCCGTTTGGTTGTTAGAGATCACAGATACTTCGCTGCAAGGTATTGTATTTCGTGTAAGTATTAGAACTCCTCCTTTGTGTCCTTCGCGGTCGAAACGTGTGGCCTGATATCCTCTGACTGAGAATTTGTGATTGGCGTTGAGGTGTGTCTCTTGAATGCATGCCACATCTATTCTATCTTTATGAAGACGCTGTGTTAGGGAGTCTTTCTTCTTGTAAACTCCTTCGGCATTCCACTGTAGTATGTTGAGTGTCCGGGGTATTTGGTCAATAGCTCTTAACCTACTCCTCTGTGCCTTGACTCCACAGCACAGGGGAAGGTGACCACCAGTAGTCATGGGTGGACCCCCTCGAGGCAGGGGGCCCGGCACTATCACCGCCTGATGGGACTTCACGGGATTAGCACCATATCGATTAATTTTGATTTGTGACATCATGAATTAAGTTACGTTGCACTGCTTTGTCAAGCCTGTGGCTCAGTACATCCGATTTCGACAAGCATTTATTCGGGATGCTTTCCCTAGCCTTTGACTGTCCCCAGTCTACCTACAAGGCAGCAGGTTTCACGTTGCACTGCTTTGTCAAGCCTGTGGCTCAGTGCATCCGATTTCGACAAGCATGTATTTGGGGTGCTTTCCCTAGCCTTTGACTGTCCCCAGTCTACCTACAAGGCAGCAGGTTTGTGTGTCTCTTCGTCTGGTCCCTCTCCCTTGACCTGTCCGACATGGGTGGCCCTACCAGTAGCTGTGCTACCGTCGGCATAGCTCTTGGGGTCATTGGGACGCACAAGCCCCTCTACCTCGTCACGGTGGACACACAGCAGAGGGGATTTGGTTCTATAAGTGCTTTTTATTAACCTCTTTGCCTCATTATAGGTTATGTCTATGTCAGGCTGTGGTAGTCGTCCGCCCTCTTTTGCCAGTCTGTCAGCCTCTTCGTTTCCAGGTATACTGCAATGTGATGGGATCCACTGTATTACAACTTTTTTGGATTTCTGGCATAGACCATGGAGTGCTGCTCTTAGGTCAGTTAGTTCTGTGCTGTTATTGCTCTTGAGTATTGAGACAGCTGACTTTGCATCTGTGAAGATAGCTATTTGCTTCTCTTTATTTTCCTCCATCAGGAGCATTTCTGCTGCAGTTTTCAAAGCCTCTACCTCCGCTTTGAAGTTACTTGAAAATTTTCCAGTTGCCATTGAATGTGTTTTTTTCACTCCATTTTTTAAATTTAGGAGAATTCCTCCTCCTCCATTCTCTATTGAATTTTTGGCTGATCCATCTGTATATGCATGGGTCCAATTCCTGGTTGGGTAATGTTCTTTTATATAGTTTAGGGTTATTTCTCTTCTTTCGGTTTCATGCTGAGTGTTCTTTTTCTCAATACCAGGAATGTTTTCTATCATCTCAGGCAGTTGCTGCTGTCTCCAAGCTGGGAACTTGTGTGCATTGTGTATGGGCTTGACTGTTGATATGTTAAGTATAGGATCTGCCCTAATCCTTCGTTTTGCAGTTTCTACAAAGTTGCTACGCTTCAGTCTTCCCTTTCCAAAACCATTAAATCTGTTGTACATAGGGTGGTCTGTCAATCTTCTAAATTTTTCTGCTTGTTGCTGGGCTCTGCTATCTCTTCTATCCTGCATTGGTTGTAAACAAGTGATCTTTTCTAGTTCATTAATAGGCGTTGTCTTCAGGCTTCCAGTTATGATTCGCATTCCTTGGTTTTGGACTCTACTTATTTTGTTAAAGTTTGACTTAGCTGCTGTTGCCCAAGCTGCAATGCCATATTCCAGTACTGGCCTCACCCGTCCAGTATATAACTTCTTGAGAACTTTCTCATCTGCTCCCCACGTTGTACCAGCAAGCTTTTTCATGATTGCCATTCTCTGCCTTGCTCTTGTTCGATTTTTCTCAACCTGTGTCTTCCATGTCAGGCGACGATCAAAGGTGACTCCTAGATAGTTTGGATTTTCTTCATGGCGCAATATTTTTCCATTCAATACCAGCTTTGGTTGCTGAGTTTTATTTGAGAGGGAGAACACTGTGCATGTTGTTTTCTCCTCACTTATCTTCACTAGCCATGATTTTGACCAGTCCTCTAGCGCTAATAAGGCTTGCTGTATTCTGCTGTTAGCTGTACTAATATATTCTTCAGATGTCCATATGGCTAGGTCATCTGCAAAGGAGGATGTGTGTACTCTGGCTGGAAAATTTTCTGTGATGTCATTTATATATGCTAGGAATAATGTTGGTGAAAGAACTCCTCCTTGGGGGACACCTTGCTCCAGTAGCATCATTTTGCTTGTTTGTCCTTGTACTTTTGTCCTGGCAGTTCTGTTCTCAAGGTAGTGGCTGATCCATTTATACATTTTTCCACAAACATGCATGTTTTGCAGTTTTACTTTCAGTCCTTCCTTCCATACTTTATCAAATGCTTTTTCTAAATCTATCCAGACTGCTAGTGTGTGCTTTTTCTCTTGGAAGGCATCCTTTATTTCCTGAGCTATATAGGTTATTTGATCTTCAGTGGATCTGTATTTTCTGAATCCTGCTTGGTGTGGTGTTAAGAGTTTGTTTTCTTCCAGATGCCATGTTAGCCTGCCATTGATAATGCGTTCCATTAATTTTCCTACACAGCTAAGTAGACTGATAGGTCGATAGCCATTTGGTTCTTCCAGGTCTTTTCCTTTCTTTGGGACTGGTATTAGTATAGCTTCCTTCCATGCCTGTGGGACTATTCCTCTCTTCCAGCTGTTATTTAGGACTGCTAGTAGTTTCTTCTTTGCCTTGGTGCCTAGTCCTATTAGCATTTCATTTGTGATTCCATCCTTTCCTGGTGATTTCTTCTTTTTTAGGGTATTCATTGCCTGTTCCATTTCTTCCATTGTTAGATTTGCCATCATATATTCTGCTGCTGTCTCTGTATTTCTATGATGTATCTGTTTGTCTTTGATTGCTTTCTTCTGTTCGGTTGTAATATCAATGTGGTTTGCATTTGCATAGTGTTCCATTAGTGCATTTGCAGCCTTTTTGCCTGTAAGCAAGGCATTTCCTTGTTTAATTGTTATTTGTTTGTTTCTAGGTCCTTCATTGTTCATGGCTTTCACTAGTTTCCATAGTTTGTTTCCATCCCTGTCAAAATTCAGGTTTTCTGTTTTTTCCCTCCAACAATCTCTTGTTGTTTGATTTACTGTTCTTTTATATTTTGCTGAGATGGCTTTGAGAGAGATGTTTGCTTCAATTGTTTGTTCTCTCTCTGCTGTCTTCCTGGCATCTTCAACTTTGTCCTCCAAACTTTGTAGTTCTTCAGTCCAGTATGGTTTGTAATTTTTCCTCGCTCCTCTTGGAATGGACTCAGTGGCTGCCTGTATTATCGCTCTGTTTAGACTTTCCACCATTTGCTTTATGTTGCCATATCGTGTATTTACGTTTTCACAATATTTGTCTGTTAGTATGGCAAATCTGTCCCAATCTGCTCGTTTGTAATTCCAGCGGGGCAAGGGCTTTTGCTCCTGTGGAACATACTCCATATTCATTTCAAGCTTGATTGGTCTGTGGTCACTACCTGCTAATTGGTCCAGCACATGGCGATCGATTTTGTGGAGGATGTCTCCTGTGCAGAAAGCTAAGTCTGGAGTAGAAGTGGTAAGCCATCTTCTGGAGTAGAAGCTCGGTGTGTCATCCGCTTTGTTGAGTAGATGGAGATTTGAGTCTATTTCCCAGTCCTCCAATTCATCTCCTCTTTTGTCAGTATCTGGGTATCCCCATCTTTCTGAACGGCTATTAAAGTCTCCATCCAAGTATTTATTTCTCTGACTCCCTTTGCTCTCTTCCTTTCGACTTTGCCAGTTGTCACCAAATTCTCCAATTAATTTCTTCCCATAACACGATCAAATATTTTGACTGTCTACGTCTAATTTCTCTAATCAGTCTATGATTTGTTTCTTGTAGTGCTTGGTCATTGTTTTTTTTTAAAAATTTAATTGGTTTTTCTATTTGTCCATTGTATTCTTTGCATTCTCCCCAGAAACCACATTTCCACAGCCGTCAGATGTTATTCAGTTTGACAGCTCATTATCCAAGCTTCACATCCATACACAAATACCGGCTCCATATAGCACCTCAACACTCTTCTTCTCGTTTCAATTGACATCTTTTTATTGGTCAGTATGTTTTTCATCTTGCTAAAGACTACTTTCGCCATGGCGATTCTTGTTCTAATCTCTTCAAGGCATCTCCCATCAGAACATTAATGATCTGAGATAATTGTACCGATTCACTCGTTGAAGGGGATATGTAGTAGGAACATAAAAGTGTGTGGCATTTGCTAAAATTGAATATTTATAGGGGTAATCTGCGAAATAAACGTTCGGTAGTTAGGAAAAAAAAAAAGAAGTAAACCCCGCTAGAACAACAACGAAAGTGCACTGTCTGGATATAATGATAAAAAGCAATGGGATCTATAATCTACAATTTTATCTTCCCGTCTGCTCTGAAAAGAGACTTTCAGCAAACGAAACCATTTCAATGTAGCAGAGGAGGTCAGTACAATTGTGTATCTTTGTCAGCCTGTATTAATGGGTAACTTTCCTAGAAAGACAAAATATTTTCTCATACTTACATAAACAAGTGTCGTTATTCTCAATGGGATTCATCAATGCATATTTTTATGTTTGGGCTCACTTGCTTTGAATTTGATGGCGGTCCATACATGTGCTACTACTACTACTACTACTACTACTACTACTACTACTACTACTACTACTACTACTACTACTACTTCTACTACTACTACTACTACTACTACTACTACTACTACTACTACTACTACTACTACTACTACTACACTACTACTACTACTACTACTACTACTACTACTACTACTACTACTACTACTACTACTACTACTACTACACTACTACTACTACTACTACTACTACTACTACTACTACTACTACTACTACTACTACTACTACTACTACTACTACTACTACTACTACTACTACTACTACTACTACTACTACTACTACTACTACTACTACATTTTTTTTTGCATATCCTTTACAGGACATCGCTGTCAACATCAGCATCTTTCAGCTATATGTTGATTTCTTGGCAAGATTACGCTCAGTAGTTTGCCATTGCTTTCTGAGCGGCCGGCTCACATACCCCATAAGTTACCGATGCGATTCGAATCACTGCTGATTCTCACCGTCATTACGTCACCGACGAGAGTATACGAGATTATGGAGAAAAGTAATAACCTCTAAGCCACGAAGCCGGCACTACTACTACTACTACTACTACTACTACTACTACTACTACTACTACTACTACTACTACTACTACTACTACTACTACTACTACTACTACTACTACTACTACTACTACTACTAATAATAATAATAATAATAATAATAGTTCCTACTTTAGTGAGTACACTGGACTTATTTTGCGTGAGAGTTAGCTTCGCTGTTACCATTGCCGACTTCTGAGGTGACTGTAATTTACGTCCCCAAGTCAAGAACGAGAAATCAACATTTAAGTCCAAATAATCGGAACTGAATGTGGAACAAACTTAAGCCGAGTTCAGTAGAGAAAATGTAAGAACGTTACATCTCTCAGCCAAACTGACCCTATGGTTTTTTTTGGTTAGATGTGAATTGACTGCTTTCAGATAATCCACGAAAGTAAAATAAGTAACCGGAAGACACGGTAAATGAAAAGTTCATTTTCACAAAAATGATAACAAAAGTACGAAAACATGAACAGAGTAGGTGAGAGCGGTAATACTGTATTGAAATACCGCACACATCAGGCGCTTGGGAAAGGCAGCAGCCTATATTACGTCAAGATCAAAAACAGGAAATACGTATAGTTTAATTGAAGGGGATGGAGTATTAAACCTGTAAGTAAGCAGATGACTATTTTCTATGACCTAAAACGTATTGGGTATAAGGTGCTGGCTACATATTTATGATACCAACCCACCCTAGTTTGTTGACGTGATTAATGTCGCGTCTGTCTCCTTAAATTCCTGGAGCATAACCCGGAGCCCAAGTTAATCTGGGCCAGTCTGGTAGCCCTGCCCAATGTCTGAAATCTACCTGCATCGATGGGGATTCGAATACCCGACCAACGGGCCCACAGGCAACCGTCCTAACCACTGCGTTACCACAATAGCAGCGGAATGTGTGTTAATATGATTGTACATTTGGCATGCAGCCATATGCCAAGAAGTGATGCTTGCGTGCGCGCCACTAACTTCCTGTAGCTGTGTTATGATGTCTTCTGACACAATCCATACCCACCAATCCCCAGTGTTTTACTTCTGACGTATTCTACGCCGACTACACGCATGCGCATTAATTGTCTTCTTTGTGCTAGAGAAAGTTTCTTTTTTTTTTTCAGGATTCCCTTTGGCACACCTGATAACTTCAGTCCTCAAAGACTTACGACAACAGACAAGTAGACTGATATCAGTCAATGATAACACTTTCCAGCAACAACAACGGGATTAGAAGCTGAGGAACGGCCACAAAAAGAATCAGATGCGTACACGAGGGAGGCAATCTGGTAATTGTTTGTGTTATCAAACAAATGTCAAACAGAAAACATCATGGGAGGGTCGTGCATTTTCCCTGAATCTTTTCTCTTTATCGGTACGTCTTCCGTGGCCCGTGTCTTCGAGAATGTTGGATAAAACGATTTCGACAGCCACGCTTGGTATTGCTCAACATAGGATGTGATTAGATCTCAAGGGTGCTCCTGGGGGATGGGAAGGCAACGGGACTGCCCGTGCTGGGGTTTGTGTTACATGTATGGGTAGTGGTTTCAGCAAATGTCTTACCGCGAACATTTGTTTTCACAGCGAACACTGGAAAACCAAGTCATCAATATTCAAAGACAATCCCCAAATAAAAGACAAAAGGAAAAACATAGAGGAAACAATAAGCAACATTAACATTTTCTACCTGAATAGTCAGGATTCAACTCCAAACGACACTGTCCTCATTCGAAAGGAAGAAACGTACCTCACCCTGGAACCGGTTAGACAATTATCTTGTTTATTTCACTCACAATAAATACACCCAACCACATATATGATAAATGGGCCAATCATTACCCATCGATATTTTATCCCATGATATACACTGGTCGCTGATTGAGTCTCAGATATCCGGCAGAAGATACACTTGTCGCTGATTGAGTCTCAGATATCCGGCAGAAGATAATTATTTTCCAAACTGTGCGAACTGGTTCGACCCACCCTGGTTACACTTGTACAAGAGAACTGGGAAAGTTAAGGTTGCTGGCACAAAACTGATCACAGTAGCCCACGTATGACGTTTGGACACTGTATAAATGTAAGCCTCACATATCGTCTCATACCATCATGATGATGTTATACAGGTGGACGATATAAAACATACCTTGAAAACATCAAAGGACACTGCGCCATGACCTGACAGGGTCAGATACTCCCATATGCAAGATATGAGTGATGGGGATTTGGAGGCGATGGATACTTGTTTTAATCAGAGCATTAGCACAGCATCAATGCCACGAGAGTGCTGCACAGCTATATAATCCCACTACCCAGACCAGGCAAGGACCATTCCATACTTAATGGCTATAAGATTATCTCCTTCCAGAGTACATTTGGCAAGGTCGTTTCTGTTAAGCTGCAGAAATTCTTGGAAAAGGAAAAACTACTTCAAAGAGGGCTGGAGAGTTACCGGCCTAGGAAACATCCATGGTCAAAGTTAGCGACATTTGCTATGGATTGTTATGAGGGGTTCCAGATTATACAGGAAACAATGGCAGCAGCACTGGAACTTGAGGATGCAGATAAGAAAATCAGATATGAGCTCTTATGGAGAAGGGTTAGTCCCTGGGGTGTGAATTGGATAACAGCTAATCTTCACTCTAATAGGTTGCTCTCCTCCTTAGTTCATGAATCTTGGGAGAGTGCATTATTACCTCAGAATTGCTACAATGATCTGTCGTATTGCTAATCAGTGCACACAAGCAAGAACGCAAACATTGAACCGCCAGGGATTGGAAGACTACTAAAATTTGCAGATGATGTCTTTGCGTATAGTCAAGGGAGAGACAGGGTGTAGATAACGAAAATATTGCAGGAGACAGTAAACAAAGTGATCGACTGGTGTACATGGATGGATAGTGTCATTAACCCAGATAAGGTGTCTAAGTTATAGTGCTCTCTGGATAATATGATTGTTCAGGGTGATGTGCCAAGCCTCATAATAAATGACAGTAATGTTGTTGAGAGAGAGAGAGAGAGAGAGAGAGAGAGAGAGAGAGAGAGAGAGAGAGAGAGAGAGAGAGAGAGAGAGAGAGAGAGAGAGAGAGAGTAAACTGGGGTACCAGGGAATCACCTTTGACAGAAGCTTGTCATTCAGGGATCACGTGGAAGCATCTGTTATGAGATCTATGAAGGGACTCGGTGCGCTGAATATTATGGCAACAATGGAATTGGAGCAATGAATGATGTTCCTACTCAACATCTGATTCTCTCAGTAATTGAGTATGGACTGGGACTGCTCATGGTGTTAAAGAGTGAGCTGGTGAAACTAAAGCGCATATGCAATGACGCTATGAGGGTGATACTAGGATGCACAAGGAACACGCCAGTATTGTGTACGCGGAACATCCTAGCTTTACCCTCGACTACAGAAAGGCTCAAGGTGCTGCAGGGTAAATCATGGCTCCGAGTGGCTGCAGTCATGGAACATCTCCTGCATGAAACCCTGGGCTCCGATAATGGCCTCAGGCTAGTCAGAGAAAAAACGATGGATGACTCAGACATAGAACACAATCAGAGCAGTTTGCATGCTTCAGAATATTGGGAAAGGACAGGAATGGGCCAGAATGCCAGAGGAAATGTCAGACCTGTGTAGGGTCATAATCACATTGGATCGAGACTGCAGGGATTGGTATGAAGGCTGCGCAGAATGAGAGGTGCAACAATTGCTCCACGAGCCGGTGTGATGTAATTATCAGGATGGCCCTATAATAAGAGGTGAAAGAAGTGTCTGGTAGATCGTCATGAAGGTTGCTGGGCGGTATTTGGTGCAGCAGAGCCTGGCATATAATACCACAACATCTAATCTGAGAATGGAGGTGGAGTAAGTCACCGTGGCGTTCCGCTGGCTGGGGGACAAACGGCACACGCATGTCGTGATTGTAACGGACTCACAAAGTGCGATGAGAACGGTGAAGACAGGCACGATTCAGGCATAATGGCAGACTTCAACACTCAAAATTGGGAGCGTTTGTTGGATCCCCCCCCCCCACCCCACCCTCTATAGGACTTGCTGGCGTGGTGAGAAACGATCATGCGTACAGTTTGACTGGATCTGTACAGATGGGTGGTGAATTGGTGCATGATGAGACGAACGTGGTCGGGGACGTCTGGGATTGTTCGTATAGTGCGGAAGAAGAGATAGGTCCTCACGCCTGGAGAGAATGAAGCTGCAAGGTGTGACCAGAGGGCCTGGCCGACACTCAGGATTCAGAGGAAAGGTCAGACGGAAATATAATTGGACTGCTACTGGCACCATTAGTTTTGGAACTATTCGCTGATTGCTGAACACGAGGACGGATCACGTATTGGAATGCCCCAAGTGCTGTGATGTCCGTTCTTGACTTAACTCAACTCGACTTGACTCTACTCAACTTAACTCAACCTAACCATCTCATATATACGCAAATGAAATGTTCGAGGACTTTCTTTTTACTTCACTTTGACATAAGATCACATTTGTGGACCGTAAAGGCTGCGCAATGTTTAACGTGTGCAATATTCATAAAAAGGCAGTCTTTATGTAAGTCATCGGGCGCTGTAGCGAAGAGGTTACGGACTCAGTTCGTAATCCCGCATGCCGCGTTCGAAACACAGCTGCGAAAGATTTGACAGCAGACCGATTTGCGTTGGATCTCATACAATGGTATAAGTGTCTGTCGTTCAGAAAGCAATGACAAACGTGCCAAGAAATTACAATCAGCTAAAAATTATGGGGTTGACAGCCACGTCCTGGAAAGGAAATGCAACAAACATTTTTAACTTTATAATATCGCTGGTGTTAGTGATTTCTATGGGAGGGTGAAGTTGATTTCTATGGGAGGGTGAAGTTGATTTCTATGGGAGGGTGAAGTTGATTTCTATGGGAGGGTGAAGTTGATTTCTATGGGAGGGTGAAGTTATTGCTCCTAGTTAGTGAATCTTGGGTGTGTGACGTTATAGCTCATGTTTTATTAACCTAGCGGGAAGGTAACGTTATAGCTCATGTTTTATTAACCTTGCGGGAAGGTAACGTTATAGCTCATGTTTTATTAACCTTGCGGGAAGGTAAAGTTTTAACTCATGTTTTTATTAACCTTGCGGGAAGGTAACGTTATAACTCATGTTTTATTAACCTTGCGGGAAGGTAACGTTATAGCTCATGTTTTATTAACCTTGCAGGAAGGTAACGTTATAGCTCATGTTTTATTAACCTTGCGGGAAGGTAACGTTATAGCTCATGTTTTATTAACCTTGTGGGAAGGTAAAGTTATAACTCATGTTTTATGAACCTTGCGGGAAGGTAACGTTATAACTCATGTTTTATTAACCTAGCGGGAAGGTAACGTTATAGCTCATGTTTTATTAACCTTGCGGGAAGGTAAAGTTATAACTCATGTTTTATGAACCTTGCGGGAAGGTAACGTTATAGCTCATGTTTTATTAACCTAGCGGGAAGGTAAAGTTATAGCTCATGTTTTATTAACCTTGCGGGAAGGTAAAGTTATAACTCATGTTTTATGAACCTTGCGGGAAGGTAACGGTATAACTCATGTTTTATTAACCTAGCGGGAAGGTAAAGTTTTAACTCATGTTTTATTAACCTAGCGGGAAGGTAAAGTTATAACTCATGTTTTATGAACCTTGCGGGAAGGTAAAGTTATAACTCATGTTTTATTAATCTTGCGGGAAGGTAAAGTTATAACTCATGTTTTATGAACCTTGCGGGAAGGTAACGTTATAACTCATGTTTTATTAACCTTGCGGGAAGGTAACGTTATAGCTCATGTTTTATTAACCTAGCGGGAAGGTAAAGTTATAGCTCATGTTTTATTAACCTTGCGGGAAGGTAAAGTTATAACTCATGTTTTATGAACCTTGCGGGAAGGTAACGTTATAACTCATGTTTTATTAACCTAGCGGGAAGGTAAAGCTTTAACTCATGTTTTATTAACCTAGCGGGAAGGTAAAGTTATAACTCATGTTTTATGAACCTTGCGGGAAGGTAAAGTTATAACTCATGTTTTATTAACCTTGCGGGAAGGTAAATGTATAACTCATGTTTTATTAACCTAGCGGGAAGGTAAAGTTATAACTCATGTTTTATTAACCTTGCGGGAAGGTAACGTCATAACTCATGTTTTATGAACCTTGCGGGAAGGTAAAGTTATAACTCATGTTTTATTAACCTTGCGGGAAGGTAAAGTTTTAACTCATGTTTTATTAACCTAGCGGGAAGGTAACGTTATAACTCATGTTTTATTAACATAGCGGGAAGGTAAAGTTATAACTCATGTTTTATTAACCTTGCGGGAAGGTAAAGTTATAGCTCATGTTTTATGAACCTTGCGGGAAGGTAAAGTCATAGCTCATGTTTAGGTAATCGTTAGGGAAGCTATGGTAACATATCAGAGCATAGGGATTGGAGTAGCTCAGTTGTGACATCCGCCTGGTCTAGCTCATGCAGACCAGGGTGAACTAAAGGCGTGGACTGCGAATTTATACAAACAAGGAAAGGATGACATACCACCCTCTGATACTAGGGTAGTAGATCGGACGTCAAACCTTCGCGGACAAGGACCAAAAATTAGGAGAACCAGTGTTCACGCTGCACAGGTTAAATAATGTCTCCGTAGACGGAAATTGAACAGATTAGGCTTAATAGGCCGTCACCCACTCTCACTTTCGAAATAAGAAATCCCACCCACAAGTGGATATTTATAGCGTGGGTAATTCTGATATACACACATCTGGATCCTCTATTGTATAACGAAGTTCCTGCACTGAACTGGAATCCTTTTCTATTGATCTATGGGAGGAGGTAGGAAAACTTATGAAGATATCCATAAACAACGAAAATGATGCTTTACAAACCCACAATTGGCACATGCCATTAAAAATAATGCTGGGAAGCAATGGTTATGTAGAGACATGATCGCCCACGCCAATAGTCAGGAGATTTACAGAAGACCATAACCATCTTGTCAACAGCATCAGAGGATATAACGCGAATTCTGTGAATATCAGTGGGGGGAGGGGAGATGGCTAATTGCCAACAAACAAACAATTGTGAAAAGCAAACAATACTTGAATCTTGGGCCAGAGAAAGCCATCTAATAGGCAAGTTCACAAAGTCCCCGCCTTCTTAAGTAGCAAAGATATTAGCAGAGTCAACAGCGTGAAATTCGCGTTCCCAGACGAGGCTGAGGACATTGGAAGATGTGCAAACACGCAGGCACAGATAGGGGTCCTTCAAAGCATTTGCTCAATATTTGCACTTGCCAGGATTGGTTTGTTTAACCCCCCTATCCTGTTCCATTGTGACACGGTTTCATTTAAGCCCGAGTAGCATCTGGCAACTCGGGATACTTTAACTCATAAATCACGCTTGATTAAACTTTTCTTTGAAACTTTCGGCGTCCTGTACATTAATTAAGCTTTCGTTTGTGCTTTCAAGGGAATACTTAATTCTTTGCCTGCCTCGTCCGGCTTTAAGCAGTAATGGATACAAGTAAAAATAAATTAAAGGGCACTTTAACACACTTTGCGGTGTATTGGGTATATAAGCTTGTCCCATATTTGTAAACACCAAACGGGACTCGATGGGTGACGACTTCTGTGTCACAAGGGACGCCTTTACTACTCATTTTAGACTGCGGGAATCCAGTTTAAAACAAAAAAAGTCATTTCGTCGAGGACTCGAACAAGTGACTTTAGGGTCGGCAGACAAATGTGCTAGTCGTTGCTCTACGGAGGCTCCAAGGTCATAAAACATTTAAATAACAGTGGGCATACACATTGGCACAAGAAGTTTTTAAATGCTGCAGCAACTAGTCAAAGTGCATCACGCGGTTTTCATATGATATCTTTCGTTTTGAAAACATTGCGTATCCACATAATTTCAGTATACTTTGCAAAAAAAAAAAAAAACCTAAATTAAAGTAAGCCGACACCGTGGCTAAGGCCTTACGGACGCGATTCGTGAGCCCGCTTACCCGAGTTCGAAACCGCGTCGCGCTGGGTTTTAACGTGTTGGTATGGAATCCGGTCGTTCAGAAAGCAATGGCAAACTACTGAACCTTAACTTGCCAAGACATCAACAACAGCAGTAACATGCTGGTGAAATAGGATGTGCAAAAAAAAAAAAAATTATGTTAAGTAAACCTGTTTGCGTTACTTTAGTTTTGAAATAGAATGATAAACTCTAACGTCGGGATTTAATTACTGATTGACTTACTTTTTTTTATTGACTGATTGCTTTGTTCATCTTTGGCGAATCTTGCGGGTCTTGATGCCAAAGCTGGACAGTTGATTAACCTAATGTTTTGATGTGGTGACGTAGTTGTTTATCAATCACTTGGAAGTCAATGTATTTGCGTTAAGACCGCCTGGGCCCTGAAAGGAGGTGGGGTGCGTATAGATAATATTTTCAGACCAGGTACCAAATTACCACCTCTACTGGGATTCTGTTTCAGACCCTCTCCAATCCCAAAGAAACGGTGGTTGCTGTAAGACCGGTACCTGAATGTCACATATTTTCAGTGACATATTAAGTTGTCAGCAGCGTGCCACTATTTGGCAATACGTCAAAGATGGTAATGTTTTCTTCCCAGGCTTAAAGTATTTTAACGTCAACTGGCTCCAGTCCAGTGCCCAGACTGAAAGAAAACCAAGCAAATAAAATATGTAGATTAATTACAAGCCTGAATATATATATATATATATATATATATATATATATATATATATATATATATATATATATATATATATATATATATATATATATATATATATATATTCCAATGACATTAGTTAATTCCCCACTACACGAGTTAATTAGTGAACATTTTCAATAAGTATACGAGTGACTCACCACTATGCTCGTGCGCGCAGTATGTGGGATAACTGCAAGGATTTACTCAGTACAGCCAGTCAAGTAGAGAATAGTGACCTCGTGAGACGACACTGCTTTCTAAACTACTTTAAGAGGACTTGTCGTTGGGTGTAAACATGAAAGGACTGACAGGAAGAAAAGAAGAAGGGGAAGATTGATTGATTGATTGATTGATTTAGGAACCGACATCACAGCATTCGGGACATTCCCATAAGGGCTCCGTCTCCATCCTCAGCAGCCAGCGAAGAGTTCCAACACTAATAGTTCCAGTAGCAATCTGATTACACTGATCAGACCAGTTGTGCTGTATGGCTCTGAAACCTGGAGTACAACGAAAGGAGACGAAGCCTTGTTACAAACCTTTGAGAACAAAATTTTAAGACGCATCTTTGGACCCATTAGGGATACACAAAGTGGAGAGTGGAAAAGAAGAAGTAACAAAGACATTTATGATTTGTTTAAGTCCCCGCTAATCACTGGTATCATGAAGGCTAATAGACTACAATGGCTGGGGCATATAGAAAGAATGGAAGATAATAGGGAAACAAAACTCGCTTACACTCAGGAAATAAATGACCGTAGACCCCGAGGTAGACCAAGAAGGCGGTGGAGAGATAATATACATACAGACCTACAAGCACTTGGAATCAACGACTGGCAAGAGAAGGTCCACCAGAGAGACGAATGGAGACAGATTGTATTTGCAGCAAAGAACCTCAATGGCTCGGAATGCTGAAGAAGAAGAAGAAGAAGCAATCTGATTATATGTCCGTCTCGCCTTTCCTCCGAGCGCCGAGCGTCGGCCAGATCCCCTCGTCACACCTCGTTGTCTCATTCTTACCAGACCATGGTGCTCCATCTGCTCCTCCGAGGTGTACACGTGCTCCCACAAGGCCGCAACTACGTCTGCCTTGTCATGCATCAATACTCCACCAATTTTGCCGAGCCAGCCAATCTGTCCGCCTGTTCATTCCCCAGCACACCGGCATGCCCAGGAGAAAAGATCCAGGTGATGCTTACTACCCGTGACCTCTGAAGCGAAGCAAGCCACTCCGCACGAAGCCTACCTGTTCTCACCCTTCTCAGCATGCTTTCTGAGTCAGTTACAATCACAATGTGTGTATGTATCGTGTTTTCTATCCAGCGGAAAGCTGCACTGACCGCCTCCACCTCCATTCTTAAGCTAGATGTAGTGTTATCATACGCCAGGCTCTCCTGCACCAAACGCCGACCATTAGTTTTTGCCAAGAACCCCCAGGCACTTCTCCTACCTCTCAACACTGACCCATCCGTGTAGATAATCACATCACCCGGGCGAGAATTTTCCTGAATTAGTTGCTGAATTTCCACTTCCTAGAAGAACAGGGGAAGATGTGTCTGTCCAGCAGTTGATGATAGAAGTCAACAAACACCCAGGCGATGTAATTATGGCTTCGATGGCAATCTTCCGATGGTTGTAGAGCAGCACAACCAGACGTGCTGTGTTTGTTACGGACACACAAAGTAGGCTTCGGAAAGTGAACACTGTCTTGTTCCAGGTGGAGTGGCCCACATCGATCGAAGAAAGCAAACTGAGAGCGTATCTTGGATTGTCTGTCCAGAGCATGCAGGTGTGAGGTCAATAGACAGGCTGATAGACTGGCTGCTGTTGCACCTCTGGGCGAAGAGCTACTTTATATTAAAGGTGCTATGGTGATGACTTGCTTAGATCGGATGGACAGTGAGTCTGAACTGAAGGAGAATGCATATATGGAAAGTCAGGCATAGAAAAGAGTGAATTGGAGGTCTGGAAGAAATCCACAGCGCAGAGGAAAAACCAGGAGGAGTTTGAATCAAATTTCTGTTGGAATAATCAGCATCTTCACTGTCTTTTGACGACGGCAGGGGGCGGAGTGTTGGGGGTGGGGGGTGTGGCAATATCCCGAATACAGTGACATAGATTCTTGAAATAAATATTAGGCATTATATCATTGCGTTGTAAACATGTTAATTATTGACCAGTGTCAGGATGTATGTGGCAATGATGTTAGTTCAGTCAGCTTTTAACAATTTACCATACTTAGGTCTCTGCAGATAACACGTATAGTTTTATTTAGAAATACGCAGTCTATACGTACACACAAAATAAGAAATAAATATAGTGTGCATTGAATACCAATAATAATAAGTTAAACAAACGATGTGGTCATGTGGAGAGTTGAACAAACGGTGTGGTCGTGTCGGGAGCAGTTATTCAATATATGACAAGTTCGATCAGTACAGGGTGAGTTAACTCGGAACAAATTGCAGGGAAATTAATTTGCAAATATGTCTGTATTCCGCTATGAAGAGAGACAAAAGAGATAAGAGAAGTTAGAATAGTGGCCGTGCAGTTTCCATCACAAAATCGTTAAAATCAAAATAAACTATCTCATATTTCTTATTACACACAGCATGACACGATGCGGAAGCGCAAAGAACAAAACTGTATTCTAATTCCATTTTAAATGTTGGTCCCCCAATGCAGACTTTGCCGAGTGCTTTCGGCCGTTATCAGTTCACTAGAAGTAAGAGTCAGGCTTTTGTGTCCGGGAAGGAAGTCTAGACGAGAATTGCCGATTATATTTGAACAACTCTCGAGATCAGTAATTTATTCTAGAAGAACAGGGGTGTCTAGGTCGACTGCACTAGAACAGCAATCAGTGGAAGTTAGCAGACATTGTTCCGACTTTCAAGTCACCTACTATGAAAGAAAGAATACGTAACAGGTAAATAAGATAAGAGAGAGCATGACTGTGAATGAATTCTTCCTCTAATAACTGATAACTGATTACTAGTAGAAGATACTGCTAATAATTGATAATTGTTGTAAAAGACGAACATCTTTCAATAAGAAATATACTCAGTAATAACGTAACTGATAAAGATTATTTTTATTTTCATTTCTCCTCCTCCTCCTCCTCCTCCTCCTTCTTCTTCTTCTTCTTCTTCTTCTTCTTCTTCTTCTTCTTCTTCTTCTTCTTCTTCTTCTTCTTCTTCTTCTTCTTCTTCTTCTTCTCCTCCTCCTATTCTTCTTCTTTTTCTTCTTCTTCTTCTTCTTCTTCTTCTTCTTCTTCTTCTTCTTCTTCTTCTTCTTCTTCTTCTTCTTCTTCTTCTTCTTCTTCTTCTTCTTCTTCTTCTTCTTCTTCTTCTTCTTCTTCTTATTTTTATAACTATTGTTATTATTCAGCTGCTGTGCTGTTACTACTACTACTACTTCTGCTACTACTACTACTACTACTACTACTACTACTACTACTACTACTACTACTACTACTACTACTACTACTACTACTACTACTACTACTACTACTACTACTACTAACTACTACTAACTACTACTACTACTACTACTACTACTACTACCACTACTATAACTACTACTACTACTACTACTACTACTACTACTACTACTACTACTACTACTGCTGCTGCTGCTGCTATTACTGCTGCAACTACGACAACAGCTACCACTAGTAGTAATGCTGCTACAACTACTACTACTACTACTACTACTACTACTACTACTACTACTACTACTACTACTACTACTACTATCACCACCGCTACAGGTTACAGCAACAATAACAATAATGACATATAATGTTTAATAACTAGAGTTAGTTTTCGGTATATCTCAGCATTTCACAGCCTACCTTAGTTATACTTTGTTTTGCCCTTGTCCAGTTACAATCACCATCGCCAGTATTCCGTCCTTCTCATCCCAATAGTTCAAATAAGTTTCTTCATTTTCGGAAGTCAATGCCAAAGTCTTCAGCTTCCTCTAAAGGCATTGCTCTTTAAGCTAAATGTTTTTGTTTCTGTTTGTGTATGTATCATCAAGTCTATATTGATAACAATGTCCATGTCCTTAGTGTGTTAGTTAGTCAGTTGCATATCCTTTACAGGCCGTTGCAGCCAACTCCAACATATTTTGACTGATTGTGATCCCTAGGCAAGCTTACGTTCAGCAGTTTGCCTTTGCTTACTGAACGACCGGCATTCACACCGCTCATAAAATTTATGGAAACCAACGCAAGGTGGTTTGCTTCCAAATCACCTGCAGATGTGATTCGAGAGCGGTATACGGGATTACGAATTGCATTGACAACCCTTTCGACACAGAGCCGGAAGTTACGAGAGGTATATGGACAAGATTATAATCAGTTGGAGGTCCTTTACAGGGCGTCGTAGTCAACTACCGTATTCATTGGCATTTGGTAATTTCCAGGCAATTTTACGTTCATTAGTTTGTCATGAGATGTGGTTCCTGAGACGTATTTTGCGAATTTCTTGGACTGTCAGAGTAACTAACAACGATTGCCTGAAACAGGCTAATGAGACTAGAATATTATATACAATAATAAGAAAGAGACAAATAGCTTTCTTCGGTCATGTGATGAGAAGAGAGGCGTTGGAGAACATCGTGACAACTGGAAAGATCGAGGGGAAGAGAGGCAGAGGCAGACCAAGAGAAGTGATGCTGTATGGATTGAGACGGTGGCATGGAGGAATATCATCAGCAGAGTGGATCCAGAACACCATAGACCGAGATATGTGGAGAGCCATAACGCCTACCCCTGCTGGCAGGGAACTTGATGATGATGATGATGAGTTTGTCATTGCTTTTTAAACTGTTGACGTGGATACTATTATGAAAATTAAGGCAAAGCCATCTGCTCACAACACTCTGGTGGTCACGAATGTCTGTCGCGGCGGATTTGGTGTAAATTAAATTGTGAACCTGCCTGAAATTGGTACCAGAGAATATTCTAGATAGTAAAGATAACTGGCGTGATACTGCCCACATCAGAAATCGAGGGCCCGTTGGTCGATAATCAGATATTTCTTTCATCATATACCCAATAGCAAGGCATGGAAGAGGGTACTCTACTCTTTTCTTGTTTACTTTTCGACCAGTAAAAAATGAACTACCATGCGTGGTTACTAGGCATACTGTTGCATTAATAATATTCACATGGTCGCTAGAGAATGGAGGACAGTGTTTGTGCAAGGACCCTTCGCCTGTACCAGTTGGACATATATGTAGGTTGTCGAGAGAAGAACACTTTTCGTTTCCGAGAACATTTCGTTTAGCACGACTGAATAGAAGTGTTTTGCCTTATTACAAATGATTATTGATCATTAAATTTCCATTTTTATCATAGATGCACATTTATAGTTGCATGCAAGCTATAATGTACTTTCTGGAAGGAATGAGAAAAATTGAGAGGAAAATGCTAAGCAGAACTCCGTTTGGTCGAAGCCACTGTTATACAGTTAGGACATCTTCAATCCAGTGGGAATTCCATCCCAACTGCGATCACGGAATATGTCTTCCCACTAATTTGTCTTCGGAAATCATCGGGGAGAACGAAATACAAATGTGGGCACTGTTCTCAATCCCATAAGTCTGTTCATCGTGAATCCGTGTTTTCGTACAAATCCCAAAAACCAGAAAGAGCGAGGGAAGGAACCAGACTTCTTAAAGTTCACGGAGAGGAGGAAAGTCCTTTCTCATGAGACCGCCGGACTCGAGGGATATTGAGACTTGTCTGGCAATCATTTGCCCCTGTTTGCAATTCATGTTTGTAAATTGTTGATTATGATTGGTGTAAATGACTATGACAGTAAGGGAGCATGTAGTCTGTCGCTGGGTAGGATCTGCATTGGCGTGTAGCGAAGATTGAAACAGATCAATATGATTATAGTCTTTTGAATGCAGATTACAAACAAAGGCGTGTATTACGCGCATTCATACACACACACGCACACACACACACACACACACAAGCACAAGAAATAAAGATGGAGAGATAGAGAGAGAGAGAGAGAGAGAGAGAGAGAGAGAGAGAGAGAGAGAGAGAGAGAGAGAGAGAGAGAGAGAGAGAGAACGCTATTCCTCGCTAACAAGACATTCTAATAGTAAACGGATTTCCAATTTCTCTCAGTGAAGCAATTTTAGGGAGGCGAATAAAATGTTAGTTGTATGTCCTTTACTGGACTGCAATCAACCCCAGCATTAACTGGCTGTTTGTGATTTATCAACAATATCATCAATGCCGGATGCGGGGAGTCTGAAGGTAGTACACGCTTACAAGGTCCAGACACTTGAGATTGACAGGAGTACGCGCCCAGTGATCCGGGCGCGTAAACGACCCTTACCTGCGGGATTTGGCTGAACGCCTCTTAAGTCAAATCCCAAGGGTTTAGGGTCTAGCCATCGCTCGTCTCCTGCTCGTGGAGGCGAGGTCTCGGAGGTTTGACGCTGTGGCGCCAGCGTCTGCAGGCTACCTTGTTCCAGACGTATTGGTTATCCATTCTCTAGATCAAACAAGGCAAGGCCGAGAGAGAGAGAGAGAGAGAGAGAGAGAGAGAGAGAGAGAGAGAGAGAGAGAGAGAGAGAGAGAGAGAGAGAGAGAACATGTTGTTTGGGCACCACATGTTCTCTGAAGCTCTGCCCAGGCATTGTGAGATGGAATTTTGGCCAAATTCCAATACACATACGTTGGTCTGTCAAGACTGTAAGGTGCCACTCACTCACTATCTGCTTCCAAATCTCTTGCTGCAGATTTTGAGCCCTCGACTCGAGATGTTGGGAAACTGCGTTTTACACACTCATAAGCAACAGCTGCCGACTAGGGAGGTGAAGAAGCTGCATCAAATGGACAACACAATAACGCGAGGAGAAGCTCACAGATTCTTATTCACTTTAACTTTAAGTGTTTCGTCGTGTAACTTTGTAGGAGCGTCTGACCAGATAGCTAGAACGCGAGGATTCCATTCGGGAGACCTAGGTTCGAATCCTCGGTAAGATGATGGATTCGTTTTTCTAACGGGGGCAAATAGAAAACTCTAACTTGCATAGTTCGGGACGACTGCACTAGCCATGCGGGCTTAATTCTTCATGCTCAAAGCACTCCTGTCCTACACCGCGATGTACTGTGGACAGTAATGACAATTATGCAAAACTTTCTGAGTTTCGGCTTACTCATATTTTGAACAGCCAATTCATCGCTTTATTGTCATTTTTGTTTACTTTATCGACTCTGTGGCTAAAGGGTTAGACTAAAGAAAACCGAATCAAAAGCTCACTGTGTGGATGTCATCTGCAGACTTCTTCTGGTTTCCGGAAGAACAGCCCATGTGAACGGAAGTCCCAATATACGGAAGGGATGCTAAGCATTCCTTGGGTGAGCCCAGTACCAGAGCGCTGTGTGTCGGCTCTGTAATTATGGAAGCCTCCTTGGATGGCGGTGAATGCCCATGGTCTGCCCCTGCCTTCCCTTGAGGGCTGACCAGGATGTCTTTGGCTGTTCTATATGGGCCAGCTGGGATGGGGGAATAACACCACAGCAGTTAGAGTCAAACGTCCTAAGAAACCCCCTGGAAGGTTAACCCGGTCAACAAATGCCCTCGGAAGTCGGCTGTGTCGGCCTAACGGCGCAAGAACGCAGCTCTGCTGTAAACAGGCTCAACGCAATCACGTCTGAAAAAAAAAAAAAAAAAAAAAAAAACTCTGGATGAATTCAGCAGCAGAAGAAGAAGACTAAAGAAAAGACTGGTATATTAAGAAACAGATTGGTAGGTTAAGGAGCAGACTATTAGATTAAGGAACACTGTTAGATTAAGGAGCAGACTGCTAGATTAAGGAACAGACTGCTAGATTAAGGAACAGACTGTTATATTATAAAATAGTTTGATTAAGGAAAGAGCGGTTAGAGTAAGGAACAGATTGACAGACTAAGGAACAGACCCTTAGACTAAGGACAAGACTGGTAAATTAAGGAACAGATTGGTAGATTAAGAAACAGACTATTAGACTAAGGAACAGATTGGTAAATATTGAAATATTTCAAGTCTATACAACAACAGAAGAAGGAAGTGATCACTTATATGGGTATGGCCTTGGAGACACAAATGACAGAGGAAATAAAAACTGGTTGAATGAGCAAGATCTCAAAATATGATAACCTAAAACAACATCCTAGACCTCTTTCGACATGTAAAAGTCCACTAAACAATTTTCATAATCAGAATGATTACATACGACTGAAGCAATCGATTTTAAAACCACTTATTATCAGTAAGAACAAGACCAGGAGCAGATTGGAATAGTGACCATACAACAATAGTGGGCAACTAAGAATTAAGCTGAAGAAATTAATGAGGGCTCCAAGAACTATCAATCTAGATTTGGCAGTATTTTAATCAACTCAGAAAAAGAGTGATATATATTGTATCACTGTACAGAAATCAGGGTACAATGTTATAGAAACATAGTGATAAATATTCAGTCACTATACAGAATGGGTACAATGCTATAGAAACACTGTGATAAATATTCAGTCACTATACATAATGGCAACAATTAGTAGATGCGGTTGTTGTACACAGTGAGCAACTGGGGTTAGAATTAAATTGTAAAAAGACTCAGGTTATGGTCGTCACTAGGAAGGAAGAAGTGCCACAATGTAATATACAAGTAAATGGAAATATTCTTCAACAAGTGAATCGGTACAATTATCTTGGAACAGTTATATCATCTGATGGGAGATGCCTTGAAGAGATTAGAACAAGAATCGCCATGGCGAAAGTAGCCTTTAGCAAGATGAAAAACATTCTGACCAATAAAAAGATTGATTATGTGGTTGTTTCGGGATTTGAGATTTAAATATCGAGCACAACCCACTACTGGCAATGCCGATCACATTCTGGTATGAACCTAAGGCCTATCCACGTCAATATGGAAGCACTATACTCGAGTTTCGCCCTCATTTGAGCTCGTCAGTAGTGCATATCCCTGACCGGATCCGGAAACAGTCCCGGATCACCAGTGTGTGCCGTGTGGTTACACATCCGCTGCACACGCGTGATCCGGGACTGTTTCCGGATCCGGTCAGGGATATGCACTACTGACGAGCTCAAATGAGGGCGAAACTCGAGTATAGTGCTTCCATATTGACGTGGATAGGCCTTAGGTTCATACCAGAATGTGATCGGCATTGCCAGTAGTGGGTTGTGCTCGATATTTAAATCTCAAATCCCGAAACAACCACATAATCAATTGATTATTGCTCACTGAATTTAGGAGGCCTGGTGTTCCTTGCCAGTGAGAAGTCCTGATCGTTCGGGTCCCGTCGATTGACGGACGTCGGTCGCGGCGATTGGGCAATCTTGAGCATAGCCTACGATGGGTAGCGTTGTGATGTTCTGTTGTGATAATTTGGTGTGTCCAGTGTGTGCCGTGTGGTTACACATCCGCTGCACACGCGTGATCCTGGACTGTTTCCGGATCCGGTCAGGGATATGCACTACTGACGAGCTCAAATGAGGGCGAAACTCGAGTATAGTGTTTCCATATTGACGTGGATAGGCCTTAGGTTCATACCAGAATGTGATCGGCATTGCCAGTAGTGGGTTGTGCTCGATATTTAAATCAATAAAAAGATGTCAATTGAAACGAGAAAAAGAGTGTTGAGGGGATACATAGAGCCTGTTCTTTTGTATGGATGTGAAACTTGGACAATGAGCAGTCAAGCTGAAAAGAATCTGATGGCTGCAGAAATGTGGTTTCTGAGGAAAATGCAAAGAATACCATGGACAGACAGAAAAACCAATGATCAAGTACTACAGGAGACAAATGAACATCGTAGACTGATTAGAGAAATTAGACGTAGACAGTCAAAATGTTTTGGACATGTTATGAGAAGAAATGGGTTGGAGAACTTAGTGACAACTGGCAAGATCGAGGGGAACAGACCAAGAGGAAGACCGAGAGGAAAATACCTGGATGGCTTGGCCACATGGCATGGACGAGACAGGAACACTGAGCTGATCCACGACACTGGTGATCGAGTGAAATGGCGAGTCATAACCGCCCACGCTTTCCGGCATGGCACATGATTGATTGATTGATACATAATGGGTACAATGCTATAGAAACATAGTGATAAATATTCAGTCATTATACAGAATGGGTACAATGCGACAGAAACATAGTGATAAATATTCAGTCACTATACAGAATGGGTACAATGCTATAGAAACATAGTGATAAATATTCAGTCACTATACAGAATGGGTACAATGCGACAGAAACATAGTGATAAATATTCAGTCACTATACAGAATGGGTACAATGCTATAGAAACATTGTGATAAATATTCAGTCACTATACAGAATGGGTACAATGCTATAGAAACATTGTGATACATATTTAGTCACTATACAGAATGGGTACAATGCTATAGAAACATATGGAATAGAAGAAAAAGCCGCGGCTGAAGCAGGATATACCCGCAATCTGATATATGTCATCATCTGCAAACGATGTGACATGAAATACATTGGTCAAATTGGCAGACGCCTTGCTGACCGTTTAAGAGAACACCTCAGAGACATTACTCAGGGTGCTGACAAACCTGTCCCCACTCACTTTAATTCCTCCAACCATAATGGAGTCGACGATGCATGTGTCACTGCATTGAAACCCTGTTTCTCCAACAGCTCCATTAGGCTCAAAAGTGAATGCCAATTAATCAACTCTCTGGGATGCGTCCATCCAGCAGGTATCAAAACTGTTGTGGACGCCCCTGTATAAATGTGCCATTTTCTCCAACTGTATACACTGTCTTTCACTATGCTGTCCCCCCCCCCCCCCCCCTTATATATTCATACCTAATTGTCTCCACAAACATATATTTTCATATCAAACTGTTCGCATATTTTTGGCGACCTAAATCCTATTTGGCAACCTACTATACTTAAACTCTGCAGCCAAAGAGTGCCTTCGCAACTGGCAAAGCCGCCTTTTTCTGCTCCCACATCGAAACAGTGTAGTGGTGCTTTTTGCTTTTTTTTTTTTTTTGTATTTCGTTGTTTATCTATCTGTGTTGTCCTGTCCTTGACAAAGATTCTGAGAATAGAAACGTCAGCCGTCTTGTGTGTCGTATTGTACGCTTTTGTGTGTATTTTATTTTAATATTCATTTTATATATTTATTGATTACTTCTGATTTTGGATTTTCACCTGTATTCCAGTATACGATGAATCTCCCTGTAAGGTATGTAAAACGTGTTTGTGTTTAGTACGTTTCTTCTCGCAGGAGCTTAATATACCTATTCGTTTCCAATTCATATAGAAACATAGTGATAAATATTCAGTCACTATACATAATGGGTACAATGCGACAGAAACATTGTGATATATATTCAATCACTATACAGAATGGCTACAATGCTATAGAAACATAGTGATAAATATTCAGTCACTATACAGAATGGCTACAATGCTATAGAAACATAGTGTTAAATATTCAGTCACTATACAGAATGGGTACAATGCAACAGAAACATAGTGATAAATATTCAGTCACTATACAGAATGGCTACAATGCAACAGAAACATAGTGATAAATATTCAGTCACTATACAGAATGGGTACAATGCGACAGAAACATAGTGATAAATATTCAGTCACTATACAGACAGATTCTGCCTCTACTACCTCTAAACCACAACTCCGGTACACAATGCTAACATGAAGAAGAGCTCCTTTAACATATTGTTTTTTCCCCTTGTGTGTTTGTGTGTGTATGTGTGTGTGTGTGTGTGTGTGTGTGTGCGTGCGTGTGTTGTGTGTATGTGTGTATGTGTGTATGTGTGCGTATGTGTGTGTGTTTTTTTCTTTTTCGAAAGACAAAACCGTAAAAACCCGGGAAGGTTAACCCGGTTAACAAATGCCCGCAGAAGTCGGATGTGTCGGCCTAACGGCGCAAGAACGCAGCTCTGCTGTAAACAGGCACAACGCAGTCACGTCCGGAAAAAAAAATCCGAATGAACGCAGAAGAAGAAGAAACCGTAAAAAACATGAATTGGCAAATCCGTTGAAGAGTTAACGACTTCAACTTTCATGCTCTAAGTTAGAGTGATGGATTTTAAGTTACCGTCATTTCCCAGTACACTATCACCACATTTCATCTTCACATTGTTTTTTGCTTCCCTACCGATCTCTCCATCATCCTTAGTGACAAAAATGGGTTCTGGTTAGGACGAGGTGATCGCCCAGTCAAGATATGCGCGGGATAACCTCCCGAAAATCCTTCACGAATGAGGTCAGAAGGGAAAGGTTGTAGGTCGTGTCATCTAAAGTGGAAATTCCCTGTTACTCCGTGCGAGATCCAATACCGTTTGACAGGGTGAAATTGGCGAATTACTACTAGGGGATTCCCCGGGCTTGGTTTGGTTGAGGGAAAACGTTCCGCTGTTGTAATGATTCTGTCATCGTTTTCACGATAATGCTGGTGATGTTGGTTGTACGATGGGGGAGGCGAAACAAGAAAATAGTCCAGTGTGTGTGTGTGTGTGTGTGTGCGTGCGTGCGTGCGTGCGTGCGTGCGTGTGTGTGTGTGTGTGTGTGTGTGTGTGTGTGTGTGTGAAAGCGTATAACAGTATAACAGTGTGAAAGTGTATATCAATATACGAGGGGGCTTGACATGAAAACCCTAAAAGAGTGATAAAAATTACCATGCCATTGTCTTCTAACCTGTCAATATTGTTGCTAAAGATGTCAAGAGTGTTGACGTCACGATGAATACGAAAACGGTGACCTCATAATGGCAGTTAAAAGATGGCCGTCCAACTTTTGACATGCACCAAAGAGGAGCAGCGTTCTGTTTTCCGATTAGTGATCAGTGAAGGTGCGAAACCTATAGAAATCCATCGTCGAAGGAGGGTCTAGTACAGTGTTTCCCAACCTTTTTTGTGCAATGCCCCACCTAAGCCTTTCTAAAATTCTTATTCCCCCCCCCCCCCCAAATATGCATCATTTTTAATATTCAAAAATTGAAATGTTCGCTAAAGAAACTTGAATTTTGTCTTTTTAGAAGGGCTCACGGTTCCCAGAGGGGCCAGAGCCCCCCCCCCCCCCCCTCCCCTTTCCACCCCCTGTCTTTTTGTTTGTTTTTTTGGCTTGGCTGTTACCCCAGACAAGCTGGTTCCCCCGCCTCCCCCTTTTTGTGTGTGGACCCTTAGTCTCACTGTGAGCTATTGCCCACAGTGGTCCACCAGGCCCACATCTAAGGTGAAGATATGTGATGGGTTTTTATTTGATCATCCCGGCCCCCGACCAGACCAGGCGCACTACTGGGGGGAGAGCAGCAAATGCACCCGAAGGTCCGATAGGTTTTAGGAAGAAATCACTAGAAAATTATTGAGCAAACACAGTAAGTAAATTTTCAAAACATATAATGGAGAACTGAAATTCAAGTACAAAATAATTTTAATGAAAGATTTTTCTATATTATTTTAATTATTAGTCATTATTTAAATTTAGTGAGATCCTTCCGCTTGATGCTTGCTGCAAAGAGACTTAATTTCAGGTTCCAATTTAGTTAACTTTAGTCTAAAGTCTCCCCGTTTTGTTATATCCAGCCGATTTCTTCCATTTTCGAATTGCCCCCCTTAACAATCGAATTGCCCCCCTGTGGGGCGTGGGCCCCACGTTGCGAACCACTGGTCTAGTATGATTATGCATGCCTGTCAGTCCAGCAAGTGTATGAGTGGAGAAGAAAGTTTCAAAATGGCGTGACTTCTGTGACAGGCTGTTCACGACCGAGTTAGGCACACCGAGTAGCAACCCCGGAATGGATTTTTCTACAGAAATCCAAGCACTTTATCGGAGCTGGAGGACTTGCATTGAACAACATTTTCAGAATATATTCATTAAATAAAATTTAAAAAGTCAGGGTTTCATTTGAATCCCCCTCGCAACTGCATTACTGTTATTGCTCCGACGCTATGCGAAGGGGTTCCACATTAGCCTTCATTGTCATCAGTTTCGTCATTTCGTGATGTACTGTTCAGTACCAATGCGCATAGCAGCGGTAGCGTGGTGGCTAGACTCTTGCCTGCCGGCTCGCTGGTCATTGATTCGAATTCACAGCCAGGTTATTCTTTAAAAATATTATTGGGGTCATAGGTCGACCCAGCCCTAAACTCACTGGTAAGTAAAGGCAGTCAGTGTGATCTTGAGCAAAACATCCTTCTAGTGCCGATTGGTATATAAAACATGGGGTGGGCACCATATACCCAATATGCGTTAAAGATTGTAAAGGGGTTGTTTACTTTATTTTTGCTTATTAGCGTGCGTAATGAGGAACACAAAAATCATAACCTTTCAGTAAAAAGAGCGCGGTCGCACGTTCATCCGTTAGAGTGGGGGAATTCAGATCTACAGAATGTGGTAATCATTACACTTGACAGACTCATGCCAGGTTTCTGTTAAGGAGCTTGTTTCAAGGATTTATCTGCCGATGCAAGCCGTTACAGCCTAAACAAAAATATTTAATTTACAGCCTAAACAAAAATATTTAAGTCCATGATTATACATAATTTTCTAAACATTGTAAGAAAGTAATCACCCACCCTCATAATGCCGTGTTACAATATGTGAAGACCTCAGCTCACATCTCTCCGGCACTACATATCATGAGATTTCCTTTAGCTTATCACACCACACCGACTTTTCTCCGTAATCTCGTATACTCTCGGAAGTAACGTGACGACGGTGAGAATCAGCAGTGGTTCGAATCGCGTCGGTAACTTACGGGGTATGTGAGCCGGCCGCTCAGAAAGCAATGGCAAACTACTGAGTGTAATCTTGCCAAGAAATCAACAACCAGCTGAAAGATGCTGATGTTGACAGCAATGTCCTGTAAAGGATATGCAAACAATTGTTTTTTAATCACACCACACACACTTATGTTGCGAATGAGTTAATGCATTAACCAATTAAGTATACGTATCGCCCTAGTAGGTTAAAGAGTTAATACTGGTGTGGGATTTTCCAACCTGAAAAATGCTCATAAACCATTTCCCAGAAAGGACAGGTGACTAGAAAGATCAGAACACAGGGAGAACTCTAGCTTTAAGGGCAAGGCTAATTGGGACCCGCGCACTTAACAAGAGCAGTCATAGATCACTGGGCCCGCTGTTATCTTGGGTTAACATACGCCAGGATCTACAGAGGTCACATGACGCTCTATCTTTAACTTCAAGCTTGGGATAACGTGACTCCAAGTTGATTAGATGGAATCTATTTCTGTCTCTTATACACATCTTTTAGGACGACCACACAAGATGATATTTGTTCTGAAGTACAAAGGTGCTTCAGGAGATGTCCATCTCTAATGCTAATGGGAGGTAATATTGTAGAGAAGAGAAAGTTATGGGGACGACTATATTACCTCTATGTCTTCTCTGTTTTCGTAGTGGAGGCTGACTCTTATTGCTGTGTCAAGCAGTGTTTGTATGGACATAATTATAGAGATCATAGAATGTTAACGATGACGAGAAACAATAGCAGTAGCTGTTCTGTATCTTTGTGTGGCTGGCAGTAATGTTACATACACAACGCATGTTGCTCAACATCTCTTCTCTATATAGACAGATAGACATAACCAACAACATTTAGTGTTGTTTTAATTATTCATTTCATTATTGTGTGAGAGAGAGAGAGAGAGAGAGAGAGAGAGAGAGAAGAGAGTGAGAGAAGAGAGAGAGAGAGAGAGAGAGAGAGAGAGAGAGAGAGAGAGAGAGAGAGAGAGAGAGAGAGGGAGGGAGAGACTCTAAACGCTAGGGGGTTTTCCTGAATCATAGTTAACATGTAATTTATTTATATCTTGTTCTTGTTCTTTCTCTACATCGTTAGTCCACAATTGTTTTGGACGTTTTCGTTTTGCCAGATTACAGCAGAGCTATTTTATTTGACAGACAGACAGACAGACAGACAGACAGACAGACAGACAGACAGACAGACAGACAGACAGACAGATAGACAGACAGACAGACAGACAGACAGACAGACAGACAGACACACAGACAGACAGACAGACAGACAGACAGACAGACAGACAGACAGACAGACGCTATAAAGCATATGAAGAACGGTAAATCCTTGGGGTCACATAACAACAATGTCGGCGAAATTAACAATGTTGGTAAATTGGGTATAACTGTGATAACAGAACTGTTGAAAGATATCTACAACAGTGGTTATATACCTAATGATCTCTTGAAATCTGTTGTCATAGCTTTATCTAATAAATCTGGGGCAATGGAATGTGAAGAGCATCGCACAAGTAGTTTAATGAGTCAAACGAATAAAAAACTTCTGAGAATTATAATGAATAGAATAAGAAATACAATACGATAAGAAACTTGATATGAGCAGTGTGGAAGTGTGGAATATAATCAATCAATCAATCATGTGCCATGCCGGAAAGCGTGGGCGGTCATGACTCGCCATTTCACTCGATCACCAGTGTCGTGGATCAGCTCAGTGTTCCTGTCTCGTCCATGCCATGTGGCCAGGCCATCCAGGTATTTTCCTCTCGGTCTTCCTCTTGGTCTGTTCCCCTCGATCTTGCCAGTTGTCACTAAGTTCTCCAACCCATTTCTTCTCATAACATGTCCAAAAAATTTTGACTGTCTACGTCTAATTTCTCTAATCAATTTACGTTGTTCATTTGTCTCCTGTAGTACTTGGTCATTGTTTTTTCTGTCTGTCCATGGTATTCTTTGCATTTTCCTCAGAAACCACATTTCTGCAGCCATTAGATGCTTTTCAGCTTGACTGCTCATTGTCCAAGTTTCACATCCACACAAAAGAACAGGCTCTATGTATCCCCTCAACACTCTTTTTCTCGTTTCAATTGACATCTTTTTATTGGTCAGAATGTTTTTCATCTTCCTAAAGGCTACTTTCGCCATGGCGATTCTTGTTCTAATCTCTTCAAGGCATCTCCCATCAGATGTTATAACTGTTCCAAAATAATTGTACCAATTCACTTGTTGAAGAATATTTCTATTTACTTGTATATTACATTGTGGCACTTCTTCCTTCCTACTGACGACCATAACCTGAGTCTTTTTACAATTTAATTCTAACCCCAGTTGCTCACTGTGTACAACAACCGCATCTACTAATTGTTTGCAGGTCCTGCGTATTGTCTGCAATTAATACTGTATCATCTGCATATCTAATGTTATTGATGTTTCGTTCTCCAATGCTGATTCCATTTATATCCTCTACATTTCTGAAAATATTTTCACTGTATAGGGAAAAAAGATCTGGAGACATCACACATCCCTGCCTAACACCTCTCTTAATTGGTTGATACTGTCCCACTTCATTATCAATCCTTATTGCAGCTTGTTGTTTCCAATATATGTTTTTTATAAGTCTAATGTCTTTCCCATCAATTTGTAGATCTGCAAGCATATCCACCATGCTGACATGTCTAATGCTATCAAAAGCCTTTGTATAGTCAATAAAGCAAAGATGTATATCCTTGTTTACTTCTATAGCATGTTCAATAACTGTTCGCAGCATATACACAGCAATTACTGTACCCTTTCCTTCTACAAACCCGCATTGTTCTTCCCCTATTTCAGGTTGTATCTTCTTCCTCATTCTTTGCATGATAATTCTTAGCAAAATCTTTGTGATGTGACTCATTATACTAATTGTTCTATGTTGATCACATTCCAAGGTTCCCGATTTCTTTGGGATTGCAATAAATATAGAGTTACATAATTCAGGAGGTATATCTCCAGTATCATATAATGTGTTCAGCAGTCTGGTGACTTGATCTAGTCCAAAGTCTTCTAAAGCTTTAATCATTTCTGATGTGATGTTATCTGCACCGGGGGCCTTGCCAGCTTTCATATGGTGGAAGATAAAGGCATATTTTAAAAATAAAAGGCCATATACATCTTGAAAAGCGTTTAAAAGGCTTCTCTTAAGGTGAATGATGTAGAATTGAATATAATGTTTGAAAATTTCAAGATTAATGGCACAGATCTGAGAATAATAAAGACGATGTATTGGCAACAAAGATCAGCCATAAGTACTGACAACCAATTAGAAACTGTTCAACACATTAAACAAACGTGCTAGACAGGGTTATGTAATGTCACCTGATTTAATCAATTTGTACAGCTAAATAATAAGAGACCCATACAAGACATGCAAGAAAGAAAGGTTGGTAGGCATAATGTAAACAACCAGCGTTATGCCGAGGACACGGTTGTGGTAGCTGAAATGAGAAACAGTTACAAAAAACGAGAGATATAATGGTAAAACAAAGACAAAACAAAGGACTCAGACTGAATAACAGGAAAAAAAAGAAGTAATTGGTATTACAAATAAAAACTATATATCAAAATGCATCAATAGAGGGAATGGAACCAATCTGCAATAAGTAAATATATTTAAGTATTGTGGTACTTTAATAACAGTAAACGGAAGATATATTAGGGAAGATAAATGTAGAATAGCCCAAGAAAAGACAGCATCTCACAAGTTGATGAATACTATTTGCAGTTTATCTTTTTTCACTCAAGGCGAAGAAATGAGTTCTTAAGATTTAAATGGTACCAATCATAATGTACGGCAGTGAATCATGGACAATCAACATACAAGTGAGGTATTAATGGGAAGCTGCAGAGATGTATTTTTATAGAAGAATGATAAGAACACCACAGATGGATATAAAGAGCAATGAAGATATCTTGAAAGAAGTTAACTCACAAAGAGGGCTGGTTACTCGAATCAGAAGAAGACAGTCCACATTCTGTGGGCATGCCACGAGAAGAGGAAAGCTGGAGCATATCATTACAACCGGAAAGTTGTAGGGGAAGAGGGCTAGGGGAGACCAAGAGAGAAGATGCTAGACAGTTTGACACCATGGCTTGGGGAAGCGTCGGTACCAGAAATGATGACTAGAGACAGAAGGTTGTGGATAGACATCTTCTTCTTCTGTGTTCATACGGATTTTTTTTTCTGACGTGACTGCGGCGTGCCTATTTACAGCAGAGCTGCGTTCTTGCGCCGTTAGGTCGACACATCCGACTTCTATGGGCATTTGTTGACCGGGTTAACCTTCCAGGGCGTGGACAGACATGATCACCAACACCACTGATATGGACTGTAAGAAGAAGCAGAAGAATAAAAAAGATAACTTGAAGGACTCTGGTTAGTATTCTGCAAGAAGAGAACTCACTTACCCTAGCAATCTAAACAATTACCAAAGGCGTCGGTAACCAAATACAGGTTGATGTGGAAGGCAAAGGGAAACCACCTTGTCATCTCTCAAGATTTAGAATATGGAGCAGCAGCTATTAAAAACCACTACCGGCTGAACTATAGTGAACAGTGCTAGACAAACAATTATGTAATGGAATGATCAACAAGCTAGAACGCTGAAATACATGATGGCGATGATGACATTCCATAAGTACAAAACAGATCAAGAATGTATTGACATAGCTCTTAACTGCAGCAATAATAGCATGGTTTCATCCACAGAGCAAGAAAACCTCAGGGCGAAGAGTGGTGAGAAATTCTTGAAAAGATAACATCCCTATGGAAGGACAATTCGCGGTCTGTTTAATAGCTCCCAGGGGGCATATCTGTTCTCAGCGGTGTTAATTAAAGATGTGTCCGCCAGGATTATCTTGAGGTTATCCTCCAGCCCGCATTTATGTTTGCAGGAGGTTGCTACTAATAAAGATTACCGTATCCCACTAATGTTATATTTATCGTGTCGTGATACCAACCAAAAGACCGTTAAGACCTGGCAACAATGACGAATACGGGAATATCCTGCGCTGTATTCAATAATAAAAACAAATAAATAGGATCTGGGTCTTCCAATGTCTTCTCAGGACTCTTCTAATTTTGTACATACCATTACAACGCGAGTTACCTTGCATTGTTTCGCCCAGCCCATCGCCCATGGCAACCGATTTCCACAGGCAACTATGATCATAATTCTTTCCCTAGAAATTCACTTCCTCCAGTATACCTGCTAGGCAACAGATTTTGTGCCGCATTTCCAGTCGACCTGTTCAATTTGGGTGATCTTACAGTAGCTAGTCTATGTGGTGGTTGCAGGGGTCACTGAAGCACGTGATCTTCTCCACAGCTAAATAAAGGCCGTAGACGAGAATGATACACGTATTATGTGCTATTTTATTCTAAAATTTACATACAGTGCTCATGTTTTACACACGAACGCACGCACGCACACACACACACACACACACAATGGTATGTTCTATAAAATCAAAAAGAGTAGAATACTAGTATATGCCATGATGCGAATTGGATATATAGTGATATTTTGGTGATTCATTCATTGCCTTTTTAAACTTTACCTCAGTTCCCCGTATTCTTGTTAACTATTGCCAATTCCCTTGAACTGCTACTATATGTTTCATGTTTCGTCTTCGTAGTCTCTCAAGTTTGTTGTTTTTGTTTGTTGTTGTTGTTTTGTTTTGTTTTTTTCTTTTAATCGTGTTCTGGTAAATCTCACAATCTACTTCTCGTTATTTGGTGATTCATTCATTGCCTGGATATATGTTTGTAGCTCCATATGTATACAGACTAATCAAGAACGAATGTTTGACGTGGGCAGTATCACCCCGACCGACATGTCCTGGTACCCATTATAAGCTGGATCGACTAAGGAGCCGGGTCAGTTAAAACAAACAAATCCGATTTTATTGGTCTCGATCACATGGCCACAAGCCCGGCACACAAGCGTACAAGCCACGATACTACAGCAGCTTCCGTGTCTTCTTCATCTTCCTCTTCTGCTTCTTCTTCCAGTTGACTGACCACATCAGCCAATTATGCCAAGCCCTATGTAAACTTGATCATGATTGGTCGGATTTTGCAGATAATATTTTCTACGGGAGGTAGCTAGTCTTAAGCTAACCCAGCTTAGTCGCCTCTTACGACACACTTGATAAATTCCATTGTTATTTTGCTTTGCTTCCCTTACCGGCTCCGGTAACACGCAGGCATGGGCGTCATTTACTGAGGTAGAATTAGGAGGAATGGCAAGTTCCACCAGACACTAAAAATGTTCCTATACCCATTTTACGAAGATGGGTCGACCCCAAAGCCATATTGCTCGAAAAAGTAAAACATTCCTGCTGCTGTTAGGAGCCGACAGTGGACCTCCGTCTTGGTAAGCAGGAACATTAGCCATTAAGACATAGATGCAGCACAACCCAGCATACACAGACACACACAAACATGCAGATATCGATTTATATGTACATGTGATTTACCCTTTCTGTCAGGTCTTAGATATGACTGAGCTGCCTTATGGCAATAGACGGTACTACCCGCTTTCTGTTAACGCGGAACGATAGGCCCTCGCTCACCACACCCTACACCACACATTATGCCAATGACTTCTGGCGGAGAAGCGCAACTGTGAGGGTATAAGCCTTATCGTGGTGAGAGGAAATGCAATCTAACGACTAAATATCATGGCAGGGCAGACCAGACCCTAAGTCTTGGTCGGAATTTGGTCTAGGATCGAAACTCCTCCCTGCTAATCCGACAGCTTCTGCAGCTTGTCTTATTTTAGACGTTTTGGTGATACCTTTACTCTGGAGTAACTAGGCAGAGCGAGAGATGAGGCATGTTTTGTCCCTTGGAGAGGTTATTATGTCTTTTTATGTTTTTTTTTTTTTAAACAGCTAAATGTAACAAACTATCGTTTATCAAGACGGCAAGGTGCCAGCACAGTACAATAAGAGGCCAGACCCGAGATGTGTTGCCTTTTGATTTTGATCCTGAGAGTCAATGTGGCTTCAGAAAAGAACGAAGAACTGTTGATATGATTTTCACTGCAAAGCAGCTCCAAGAGAAATGTCATGAACAGAACTCTGAAATGTTCTCCACTTTTATTGATCTTACCAAGCGTTTTATACGGTCAACAGAGAAGGACTGTGGAAGATTATGGCGAAATATGGCTGTCCACGAAAGTTTCTCCAAATAGTGCGGTTATTTCATGATGGTATACAGGCTAGAGTACAGGAAAATGGTGAGCTGTCTGAGCCCTTTCCTGTGACCAATGGAGTAAAACAAGGCTGTGTCCTGGCACCAACACTGTTCAGCCTCATGTTTTCAGCTATGCTGACGAATGTCTTCGAAAACAGCGACACTGGAATAGACATCCACTACCGTATGGATGGAAAGTCCAAACTCAGAAGACTGAAAGCTAAAACCAAAACTACCAGCGAAACCAGCAGAGAGCTCCTGTTTGCTGTCGATTGCGCTCTATACGCCAACTCAGAGGCGGACATGCAACACAGTGTTTCAGCTTTCTCATATGCCTGTGCCAACTTTGGGCTCAATATCAACTTGGAGAAGACTGTAGTTATGTACCAACCAGCTCCAGGGATTAATCATACCGTGCCGAATATCAAAGTGAATGGTCATAGACTAAGTGTTGTGGACAAATTCACCTATCTTGGCAGCACTGTGTCACAAGCTGCCACAGACCTCTGAAGTCGGAGTGGGTTCGCCTGATGGCGTGGGACACTGTTAAAAAGAGAGCTAATCCACACGTAAAATTCATTCCATCACTACTATAAATAGTGTGTATGGACTACGCTTGAGTTCAAAGCGAGCGAGCGAAAATAAAAAGAGCGTGGGACACTGTTAAAAAGAGAGCTAATCCACACGTAAAATTCAGTCCATCACTACTATAAATAGTGTGTATGGACTACGCTTGAGTTCAAAGCGAGCGAGCGAAAATAAAAAGACACTGAAGTCCTAGAAAGAGCGTTCATGCCCAGAATCCACACTCTACTAATGAAGAATCAGATTCGCTGGGCTGGCCACTTGATTCGCATGCCAGATCACAGGCTCCCTAAACGAATTTTTGTACGGTGAGCTGCGTTGTGGTAAACGCTCCCAGGGCGGCCAGAGGAAACGCTTTAAAAACATCCTGAAGATCTCACTAAAGGCTTTTGGAAATCATCATGACACTTGGGAGACTACTGCCACAGACCGAAATTCGTGGCGTACATCATTACGCAAAGGTGCAGTCACTTGTGAAGCAAACAGGACTGCTTGAGCTGTGAAGAAGAGGCTCGACAGAAAAACCACTGCAGGAGATCCTCCTCCTGGAACGTCATGCTTTCTTTGCCCACATCATCAAAGAACATTTCGAGGCAAAATAGGCCTTATCAGCCATCTTAGAACTCATGGCTCCCCCTCTGCCGTGCGTCCACCTTGACGAGGTAGAGGGGCTTGAGCGTTCCAATGACCCCAAGAGCTATGCCGACGGTAGCACAGCTACTGGTAGGGTCACTCATGTCGGACAGGTCAAGGGAGAGGGACCAGACGAAGTGACGCACAAACCTGCTGCCTTGTAGGTAGACTGGGGACAGTCAAAGGCTAGGGAAAGCATCCCGAACAAATGCTTGTCGAAATCGGATGTACTGAGCCACAGGCTTGACAAAGAAGTGCAACGTAACTTTATTATTTCATGATGCCACAGATGAAAATTAATCGTTATGGTGCTAATCCCGTGAAGTCCCATCAGGCGGTGATAATGCCGGGCCCCCTGCCTCGAGGGGGTCCACCCATGACTACTGGTGGTCACCTTCCCCTGTGCTGTGGAGTCAAGGCACAGAGGAGTAGGTTAAGAGTTATTGACCAAATACCAAGGACACTCAACATACTACAATGGAATGCAGAAGGAGTTTATAACAAGAAAGCCTCCCTAACACAGCGTCTTCATAAAGATAGAATAGATGTGGCATGCATTCAAGAGACACACCTCAACGCCAATCGCACATTTTCAGTCAGGGGATATCAGGCCACACGTTTCGACCGCGAAGGACACAAAGGAGGAGTTGTAATACTTACACGAAATACAATACCTTGCAGCGAAGTATCTGTGATCTCTGACAACCAAACGGAAATTATAGGTGTTGATATAATGATAAAGGACGTGAAAATAAGAATTTACAATCTGTATAGCCCGGCAGATAAGGATCTTACACTCTCAAACATGGAAATAACTGACACAAATTGCATTGTTGTCGGAGACTTTAATAGCCGTTCAGAAAGATGGGGATACCCAGATACTGACAAAAGAGGAGATGAAGTGGAGGACTGGGAAATAGACTCAAATCTCCATCTACTCAACAAAGCGGATGACACACCGAGCTTTTACTCCAGAAGATGGATTACCACTTCTACTCCAGACTTAGCTTTCTGCACAGGAGACATCCTCCACAAAATCGATCGCCATGTGCTTGACCAATTAGCAGGTAGTGACCACAGACCAATCAAGCTTGTAATAAATATGGAGTATGTTCCACAGGAGCAAAAGCCTTTGCCCCGTTGGAATTACAAACGAGCAGATTGGGACAGATTTGCCATACTAACAGACACATATTGTGAAAACATAAATACACGATATGGCAACATGAAGCAAATGGTGGAAAGTCTAAACAGAGCAATAATACAGGCGGCCACTGAGTCTATTCCAAGAGGAGCGAGGAAAAATTACAAACCATACTGGACTGAAGAACTACAAATTTTGGAGGACAAAGTTGAAGATGCTAGGAAGACCGCAGAGAGAGAACAAACAACTGAAGCGAACATCTCTCTCAAAGCCATCTCAGCAAAATATAAAAGAACAGTAAATCAAACAAAAAGAGATTGTTGGAGGAAAAAAACAGAAAACCTGAATTTTGACAGGGATGGAAACAAACTATGGAAACTAGTGAAAGCCATGAACAATGAAGGACCTAGAAACAAACAAATAACAATTAAACAAGGAAATGCCTTGCTTACAGGAAAAAAGGCTGCAAATGCACTAATGGAACACTATGCCAGTGCAAACCACATTGATATTACAGCCGAACAGAAGAAAGCAATCAAAGATAAACAGATACATCATAGATATACAGAGACAGCAGCAGAATATATGATGGCAATAGGATGGAATATATAATAGGACTAGGCACTAAGGCAAAAAAGAAACTACTAGCAGTCCTAAATTACAGCTGGAAGAGGGGAATAGTCCCACAGGCATGGAAGGAAGCTATACTAATACCAGTCCCAAAGAAAGGAAAAGACCTGGAAGAACCAAATGGCTATCGACCTATCAGTCTTCTTAGCTGTGTAGGAAAATTAATGGAACGAATTATCAATGGCAGGCTAACATGGCATCTGGAAGAAAACCAACTCTTAACACCACACCAAGCAGGATTCAGAAAGTACAGATCCACTGAAGATCAAATAACCTATATAGCTCAGGAAATAGAGGATGCCTTCCAAGAGAAAAAGCACACACTAGCGGTCTGGATAGATTTAGAAAAAGCATTTGATAAAGTATGGAAGGAAGGACTGAAAGTAAAACTACAAAAAATGCATGTCTGTGGGAAAATGTACAAATGGATCAGCCACTACCTTGAGAACAGAACTGCCAGGACAAAAGTACAAGGACAAACCAGCAAAATGATGCTGTTGGAGCAAGGTGTCCCCCAAGGAGGAGTTCTTTCACCAACATTATTCCTAGCATATATAAACGACATCACGGAAACTTTTCCAGCCAGAGTACACACATCATCCTTTGCAGATGACCTAGCCATATGGACATCTGAAGAATATATTAGTACAGCTAACAGCAGAATACAGCAAGCCCTATTAGCGCTAGAGGACTGGTCAAAATCATGGCTAGTGAAGATAAGTGAGGAGAAAACAACATGCACAGTGTTCTCCCTCTCAACTAAAACTCAGCAACCTAAGCTGGTATTGAATGGAAAAGTATTGCGCCATGAAGAAAATCCAAACTATCTAGGAGTCACCTTTGATCGTCGCCTGACATGGAAGACACAGGTTGAGAAAAATCGAACAAGAGCAAGGCAAAGACTGGCAATCATGAAAAAGCTTGCTGGTACAACGTGGGGAGCAGATGAGAAAGTTCTCAAGAAGTTATATACTGGACGGGTGAGGCCAGTACTGGAATATGGCATTGCAGCTTGGGCAACAGCAGCTAAGTCAAACTTTAACAAAATAAGTAGAGTCCAAAACCAAGGAATGCGAATCATAACTGGAAGCCTGAAGACAACGCCTATTAATGAATTAGAAAAGATAACTTGTTTACAACCAATGCAGGATAGAAGAGATAGCAGAGCCCAGCAACAAGCTGAAAAATTTAGAAGATTGACAGACCACCCTATGTATAAAAGGTTTAGTGGTTTTGGAAAGGGAAGACTGAAGCGTAGCAACTTTGTAGAAACTGCAAAACGAAAGATTAGGGCAGATCCCATACTTAACATATCAACAGTCAAACCCATTTACAATGCAGACAAGTTCCCAGCTTGGAGACAGCAGCAACTGCCTGAGATGATAGAAAACATTCCTGGTATTGAGAAAAAGAACACTCAGCATGAAACCGAAAGAAGAGAAATAACCCTAAACTACATAAAAGAACATTACCCAAGCAGCAATTGGACCCATGCATATACAGATGGATCAGCCAAAAATTCAGTACAGAATGGAGGAGGAGGAATTCTCCTAAATTTAAAAAAATGGAGTGAAAAAAACACATTCAGTGGCAACTGGAAAGTTTTCAAGTAACTTCAAAGCAGAGGTAGACGCTCTGACAACTGCAGCAGAAATGCTTTTGATGGAGGAAAATAAAGACACACAAATAGCTATCTTTACAGATGCAAAGTCAGCTGTCTCAATACTGAAGAGCAAAAACAGCACAGAACTAGCTGACCTAAGAGCAGCACTCCATGGTCTATGCCAGAAATCCAAAAAAGTTGTCATACAGTGGATCCCATCACATTGCAGTATACCTGGAAATGAAGAGGCTGACAGACTGGCAAAAGAGGGCGGACGACTACCACAGCCTGACATAGACATAACCTATAATGAGGCAAAGAGGTTGATAAAAAGCACTTATAGAACCAAATGGGAATCAGAGCATCCAGGCCAGCAGAAGGATGATGCATATTACAAACTCGACCGAAGAGAACAAGTAGCAATCTTCAGACTCCGCACAGGACATAACAGGCTGAAATACCACTTGTTCAACAAACTAAAGATAGGAGATACAGATGAATGTAATTGTGGAACTGGTAAAATGACAGCTAAACATTTGCTGCAAGAGTGTCCAATATATGCAGAACAGAGAAAGATATTTTGGCCCACACCTGCTTCATTCGAGGACAAGCTTTATGGAGATATCAACAAGCTCAAGTCGACTGCAGCTTACTTTAACTGTATTCAGGTTGACATTTAAATGTACATGAAGAAGTATTTAGACTGCCACACTTCATACCACAGGCATGTCGGTTACACAAGCCTCCCAGAGGCATGAAATGGAATATTGCTTGGATAGCAAATCCATTACGTGGAAAGTCCGAATCGAAAGCTCACTGTGTGGGCTTCATAAAAGGTGGAAAAAGCGTCCTAGTGGCACAAAATGGAATATTTCTTGGATAGCAAATCCATTACGTGGAAAGTCCGAATCGAAAGCTCACTGTGTGGATGTCATCTGCAAACTGCATTCTTCTGGCTTCTGGAAGAACAGCCTATGGTGAACGGAAGGCCCAATATACGGAAGTAAGGCTAAGCAGCCATGTGCAGGACGTGACGATTCCTTGGGTGAGCCCAGTACCAGAGCGCTGTGTGATGGCTCTGCAATTATGGAAGCCTCCTTGGATGGCGGGGAATGCCCATGGTCTGCCCCTGCCTTCCCTTGAGGGTCGACCAGGATGCCTTTGGCTGTTCTATATGGGCCAGCTGGGATGGGAGATAACACCACAACAGTGAGAGTCTAACGTCCTAAGAAACCCCCCGGGAAGGTTAACCCGGTCAACAAATGCCCGCAGAAGTCGGATGTGTCGGCCTAACGGCGCAAGAACGCAGCTCTGATGTAAACAGGCACAACGCAATCACGTCTGAAAAAAAAACCGGATGAACGAAGAAGAAGAAGAACTCATGGCTCCATACTTTCAACCCCACTGGATGAAACGAATGGTCATCACCATTCTTGACTGACAAACAACATTAATTTTGCAAAAGGTTCTCGGTTGTAGAACATTTTCATTTGTAATCTTCTTTATCTCCCATCTTCTTCTTGAGATCGGCGCCGTGGTGTAGCGGTGTCTAACGCGATTATCAATCCCGTATACAGCGTCCGAAACACAGCTGCAGGTGATTTGGAAGTGTTTCGCCTTACGCTGATTTTCATACAATGGTATGAGTGTCGGTCTTCAGAAATCAATGAGAAACCACTGAACGTACACTTGCCTAATAAATCACAAAATGGAAAAACATGCTGGGTCCTATAAAGGACATGAAACTATCTTATTCTTGATGGAAAATCCAAATATCTTAATACGCGACTGAAGGGATGCCATTTGTATGGTACTTTTGTCTTGTATTTATTCCAGCCCTCAGTGCAGATTAAAATATTCTGCATTATTTGTGTATACTTATATCTTTGGAAATCTCTAGCACTGACATAATTCTTAAACAACTCTGCTCTCTGGCACTGATATAATTCTTAGACAAATTATTTCTCTGACACTGGCATAATTCTTAGACAACTCTGCTCTCTGGCACTAATATAATTCTTAGACAACTCTACTATCAGGCATTGTCATAATTCTTAGACAACTTGCTATTGAATACGTTACTTAACCATTCATTTAAAGCATCCTTGCCGATTAGTTGAGTTGTCCTAAGCTTAGGTCTTCTCTGATGGATTGGGAGCTGGTGTGCTTAAGTGCTTCAAATCTGATCAGTTTACTTTGTCATTTGAATCTGTCATTCTGTTGCCTCCTACATGTTGACTTTGTCTCGGGTCCATACACCAAGCTGTTGAGAAAACATACGTCTCTGACCTATATAGCAAGTAAACCGAATGACCTCTTTACACCCCTTCAGGTGTTTTGGGCATATGATGCTAGACATATCTGCTTATGTGGCAGCAGCGTTTGATGTTATCAGTATTACGCCAGCCGCCTTTACTTCCCAACACATTCCCTGGTGCCAATTTTAGTCTGGGTCTACCTGGCAACAAAGCTGATTATTTATGATCCTCTGGGTTGGGAAATCCGAAGATACGATCAGCGGATCGGCTTGCAAGCGTGTTAGCCACTCTGCTTTCTGATTTAATTCTTTCAAGCACATTTCCACTGGATGCCATGATCGCAAGATAGGGTTGCCAGATACGTGGGCACCAAAAGGAGGACATAATAAGACAAAAAGGAGGACATAATAAGACAAAAAGGAGGACATAATAAGACAAAAAGGAGGACATAATAAGACAAAAAGGAGGACATAATAAGACAAAAAGGAGGACAAAGGAGGACATATTGAATGCTTCATTTAAATCATTCCAGATTAAACCTACAATCAGTAAAATTTTATTACAATAGCTGCTAATACATTATTTATCATAGCAGGTGGTTGGTTTACAGAAAGAAAATATTCTTTCAAAGCAGTAAACAGCCTCAACAGCCTCTCAACAGCTGGAAACAAACTGAGCCATCTAGTTTTAGAGTGATAGAGTAGTTGCTGATAGTTAATGTTGACATAGTCACAAAAATCCTTTAAAGTTTCTGTTCTGACAGTGTATATAGAAAAGTAATTGAATATCTTCAAGACAATAGATTCAACGTCAATCTGCATTAAATCTGCGCCGTGTTGGATGCAGTTGTGCAGAACATTTTGACCAAAAAGACTACGGCATTGTTAGTGTTGCCGAATAGAGCAACAGTTAGATTCAAATTATACAAATAATTGTTGTTTCACATTTTGTATAAATAGGAAAATTAAATAAATATAATTAAGCAATGGGTTTAATAAAGAATGTAAACACACAGTAGAGTGTGGATACATTATAAGTTGTAACAACAATACATAAAAATGATAACATAAAATATTTTAAATGCCGGACAATTTAAAGGTTTTTAGTTTCGCCTGCCGGACGGAGGACATTAGGCTAAAAAAGAGGACATCTCAAGAGCTATGCCGCCGGTAGCTTAGTTACTGCTGGTCCTGTAGTGTCGGACAGGTCAAGGGATATTAACATGACGAATAGGATACACAACATTACTGCCTTGTAAGTAAATACAATCCTAAACCTTAAACAGTATTCTGTGAAATCTAGGCAACGAATACAACAACAGTCCACACATCAGGCACAAACTCGAAGTCATAGGAATGATATCATTTGTTCGGTTGTGAAACAAAGTATGAACAACAATCAGATGATACGGTTCAGTTGCCACTAGAGTGAATGGTTATCACCATAGACAGGGTTTTGTCTCCTGGGCTAACAATCTAGATGTACACAGACATGACGTGAATTATGGTCTACATTTGTGCTATTTACAGCTCCAAAGGAAAAGGTTTTCTCAAGTGGAGTAATACATACTTTCATGATGTACGGCAGTCAAAAGGTAGGCCTATGTTTGTAAATAGAGAGAGAGAGAGAGAGAGAGAGGAGAGAGAGAGACAGAGAGAGAGAGAGAGAGAGAGAGAGAGAGAGAGAGAGAGAGAGAGAGCGACAGAGAGAGAAGCAGAGAAGCAAACACAAACAGACAACGGGACGACATACAGACAGACTGTTATGATGCGTTTAGAAGTGGATGTGTTGTATGCGATGTATGTTCGATGTTGATATATTTGCGAATGTAAGAAAGATAGAGTGATGAATTGCTATAAAGAACCTGTTTTACTGTATGGCTGTGAATGTTGGAATATAAATGAACAAAATAGGAAGAGACTGGAAGTAACAGAGATGTGGTTCCTGAGACGAATGTTGCGAATTCCTTGGACTATCAAAGTAACTAACAACAACTGCCTGAAAGAGGCTAATGAAACTAGATATATACTATATATACAACAATAAGAAAGAGGTAGACTGCTTTTTTTTGGGTCATGTGATGAGAAGAGAGGCATTCGAGAACATCGTGACAACTGGGAAGATCGAGGGGAAGAGAGGCAGAGGCAGACCAAGAGAAATGATGCTGGATGGATTGAGACGGTGACATGGAGGATTATCAACAGCGGAGTTGATCCATAAAACCAAAAAGCGAGATCTGTGAAGAGTCATGAACGCCGACGCTAGTCGGGATGGCACTTGATGATGATGACGACTTAAGCATATGTAGGTGTGGCTGGTTGTAGGTTTGTATCGGTGTGTTGTGAGAAGTGTTGAATATAAGTTGCTGCGGAACCATTCCACGAGATCACATGTCCAAAAGTTGACTGATTGTTGCGAACCTTCTTGGGGCTTGTGAGTTTAAAATCTTAAGCTGCTTTGGCGTTCAGGCGTCTAGGCCTTCAAAAGGGATTGCATCGAACAGAGTGCTGCAGATGTAAATGTTGACGATCTTGTTCATTGTCTTCAGACAATATTATATCATCCGCATATCCTATACTGTTGATGTTATGTCCTCCGATGGCGATTCCTCTCATCTTCAAAACATCTCATTACACTTTCACTATTTGGAGACAACAGGTATGGAGACATTACACACATCTGGTGACAACGCTCTTAATTTACTGATATTGACCTACTCATTTGCCGGCTCCCTGGCCGAGGCGTTAGCAGCTTTCTCCATTAACCCCGAATACTCTCGTGGTTGACGTGAGCGCACGAGAATTAGAAGTGGTTCGAGCCGCGCCAGTGACTTATAAGAGTATGGAGCCGGTCGCTCAGAAAGTTGTGGCGTGCTGATGAGCGTAATATAGCCTAGGAATCAACATACAGCTGAAAGATGCTGGTGTTGACCGCAATATCCTGAAACAGGATGGAAACGCGGGGTGGGGGGGGGGGGGGGGGAGGGAACCTACTTGTTTATAAATTGTTATGGCAGCTTGATGGTGGAGATTTGCAGGAATTTTTATCATATCGGCATGTCTTACTTTATCGAAAGCCCTTGTGCAGTCAACTGTGAAAAGAAGTTATAGTTACAGTTTAGACGACGGATCAACATCACGGCACACGTGTGTAACCCATAAGTGCTCCGTTCTACTCCTAACTAAAGCCTGCGTCCGGAGAATCTCAGCTTAGCGCACGAACTCAGTAGCACCTGCGAGGATCCTGAAATATTTTGGATAGATTTTTAACTGGAAATTCTGTCCAGGCAGCGCCATCAGGCTACTCTTTTTCGATTTCCAACTGCCAAGGGATTTTTTTTGTTACGTGCGAACAATACACACGTGTGTACGATCTCACTATCAAGAGACCAGGGGCAAGTTTTGTTACTAGAAGTCCACCTGAAAAAATTCCGGCCCTCATCGGGGCTTGAACCCGAGACCCCCAGCACTCGAGGCGGACACCATACCTCGAGACAACTCAGCATTCTCTATGTTATGGGAACGAGTTTCTGCAAAGGACATGCTACTACTGAATGAATGAATGAATGAATGAATGAATGAATGAATGAATGAATGTCCACCTATGTCTCCAACATCCTCCAGTGTGTCCCACCCTTCTCCAGATCCTCTCTTCTACCGTCGCCTATAAATTATTATTGGTGTGTCCTAATGTCGGTAAGCAAATGTCTTCGTACATGGGCATCTTGTAGTAATTTGATTTTGAATGTCATAGTGAACCTTTGAAATCTCAGCATTATCTGCAGCCACAGTTTCTTTCTACTGCTCGTGATAACAGTTTGTGACTGTTTTACAGGGACAGGGGCACATAAGTCAGCACAAGTAAAGGACCACTTTTCTAGCACTTAAGGCGCACTGGGCGCATGGTGTTAGATCCATATTTTTTTTTTGTTTTTAATAGACCAGTCGGCACTCGGTGGATCGTACTCGTACTGTTCCAGCTTCATATCAACGGGTTGCCTTATAATTATTCCGTTTCTATTCCAACGAAAAACGATGCTAAATGCTCATTATTGTCCCATGTAAACATGTGAAGTAAACAAGCGTTCCTGCCAAAAAAAAACCGTTCATAATCGAAGAAGACCCGATTTGTCAAGTTTCACACCGGCAGTCTTTACTTCCCAATACATTCATTGGTACCCATATTAGGCTGTGTCAGTCTGGGAGCCGGGGTCAAATGTTAGAAATCCGAACCCACCCCTCTACTAGTGGAACACCTGATCGGAAGTCAAGTACCCAGCTACTTATTTACTGCGACTCCCGGGGACACATGATAATCTATCAATATTTCTTGTTTCCATATCCTTTTTAATTTACAGGACATCGCTGTCAACACCAGCATTTTACTGCTGTTGTTGTCTTGAAAAGTTTACGTTCAGTAGTTTGCCATGGCTTTCTGAAAGACCAGCTCCCATACCACCTCGTTAAAACCCAGCACAACGCGGTCTGCTGCCAAATCGGTCTCAACTGTGTTTCGAACGCTGGTAAGCGGGTTTACGAATCGCGCCCGTAAACTCGTAGCCACGGAGTAGCCTATCAATATTATATTAAGCACAGTATATGTTGTTAGCCGAATCACGTCACAGTTCTAAATCATAGCTCTGTTCATATTTTTCGCCGTGTTTTCCTTGCTGTTTGCCTAGTGTCTCCTCTGTCAGGCGTGGATAAAAGTGGTTTTCACCTGCGGGAGGTAGATTATTTTCCTGCGCCGCTGACACACACTCACAGATTCGACTAGCTTCTGTTGTTATTTTGTCCCTGTCTATATTTAAGTCACGACCCCTGGCAAAGTATACGCCTTGTGTTTGTGTCTGCCCCTGGTAGTTTGTGTCGCCAGAGAAATATGCTATTGAGTATGGCTGGCGCTCTGCTGATACACACGTCGAATCTTCGACCACCGGGTCTTCCCGGCGCGACCCACTGGAGCGTTGAATGGAGATCAGCTGGAGGTAGAAATCTTCGGCTGCCACCCGCTGGAAGGTTGTATTCACGAGTCGGAAGGAGTGTCAATTATTTCATAATGTTCTGTCATCCAACGATGTCTACCGGCAAAGACATATCACGGTGTCTGTGTCTCGTCTCACAATACGCTGCCTCATTTCCTTAACATATATTGTCTGCCTCGCCATTTGGACGAACCGAACCCCTGGGCTTAGAAATTATACAGGAATAAAAGTTTATTTAAAAATTATTATAATTTTCATGGCTTTTATGTTACTCAATGGTATTTTCATTTGAACCATGCTGAAGCCGCGGGAAATTAAAATGAAAGCTGCAGTGTCCTTGTGGGCCCACGTATTTATTTTCTTACATTGTACCGAGCATATCTAGAATACACATTATGTCAACTAGGTTTTCATACTTGCCCCTTGCATAGTCTAGCCGCATACATTTCACCGTTCGCTTGTTTATATATTTATACAGTAAAACCTCGGTTTTCGTTGCCTTCGTCTTTCGTCGATTTCAGTTTCCGTCTATTTTTTCCGAGAAAACTGTGTCTCAGTTTTCGTCGGTAGCTGATTTCGTCGGCGTGCCCACGAGAACTGCAGTCTGTCAAAAAAACTGCCATTTACTGCCAATATTCTACCTTGCGGTCTGAGGAATTAAGGCCGCCTGGCTAGTGCAGTCGCCGCGAACTGTGCAGGTTGGACAGAATAAAAAATCCCCATGCCTTACCGAGGGGTCGAACCCGGGTCTCCCGGAGGAGAGTCCGGCGTTCTAGGAAAACAAAGGGACCCAGACGTATTTCTGCTCAGTTTGGCGTTGTTTCCTCGTTGTCTGAGCATCACTTGCTAATGAGTTAACCCTTTCCTGTTAGCTCCATCATGGGATTAAAGAAAGATTCCAGAGCCTTTCAAAGAAGAAGGCCAGGAACACGATCGAGTTGAAGAAGGACATCATTGAAAAATATGAGAGCGGCATTAAGATTGCTGAAATCGGCCGCATGTAAGAGAAGTCTCCATCCACGACAAGTTCCATTGTGGCAAGAAAGGAAGCAATAAAGAAGGCTAATTTAGCGATAGGCGTGAATGTGCTAATAAAGCAGAGATCAAAAACAATTGAAGATGTCGAACAGTTATTATTAATTCGGATAGATCACAAACAGTTAGATGGAGATTCTTCTTCTTCTTCTGCGTTCATCCGGAGTTTTTTTTTCTTTTCCGGATGTGATTGCGTTGTGCCTGTTTACAGCAGAGCTGCGTTCTTGCGCCGTTAGGCGACACATCCGACTTCTGCGGGCATTTGTTGACCGGGTTAACCTTCCCGGAGATGGCGATTCTGTTTCGGTGACAATCATATGTGAAAAGGCCAGACGTTTGTATGCCGATCTCATTAAGAAATTGCCTGAGACGAGTGCTAGTGCAGAGGATGGTTTGAAAAATTCAAGATGCGCACTGGCATACACAGTGTTTCTAGGCACGGCAAACGTGCGAGTTAGGACAAGTTGGGGCCAAGAAATAGTATTAAACACTACATTTATTCTCTAGAAAATATGTTTTTGGTATGTATTTTGGAGTATCTAGAACGAATTAATTGGATTTACATTGATTCTTATGGACATGATTGTTTCGGTTCTCGGAGTTTTCAGATTTTGCCGATTGTTTTTGGACGGATTATGACGAAAACAAGAGGTGTTACTCTGTGTGTGTGTGTGTGTGTTTGTGTTTGTGTGTGTGTGTGTTTGTGTGTGTGTGTTTGTGTGTGTGTGTGTCTGTGTGTGTGTGTGCGTGTGTATGTGTGTGCATATGCATTAGTATCGTCGTACTTTCTTTCCATGTTTTAATGTGCGACTGTGCGAGTGTACGAGATGTTTCTTTGTCACCAAAGGTGAAACAATGTGTGAGGTGGACAGCTTAACCGATGTGCACCTCAATGGGAGGTGAAATAGAAATTCTGCCTTGTACACAGTGGCAACCGCTTTGGCAAGCGGTGTTTACCCTTCAGCCCGAATAACCCTCCAGGTGGATGCCATCATGATACAGACATGAGCTGGGGATTTTTGTTAATATTTATATATAATTTTTCCTCTTCGGGATTTCGGCATGTCGATACACATTCCATGATATTTCTTTGGAAGTAAAGGCAGCCGTTGTGTTATACTGACCGAGTTTTCGTTTTTCTCTTAAAAAATCCGGGTCTCTCAGCGTATGCCCAATGCACTTTATGGCGTGTAAGAAGAACTTTTGCTCGACTTACTCATAAATATTTGTCTAGTTTGTATATAAAACACGATAATGCCGTGAATACTCACAGAAACAGAACACTACTAGACTAAACACTTTCTCCGTATTGACGTATATCTACATGAGGAACACAGCTGCGCGAGATTCGGCAGCGGATCGCGTCTCGTTGGTTATGTGAGACGGTCGCTCAGAAAGCATTGGCAAACTACTGAGCGTAATCTTGCCAAGAACATCAACAGCAACTGAAATATACTGGTGTTGACTGCAACGTCCTGTAAGGGATATGCAACTTTAAAAAAAAATAGACTAAACATTAATATTCTTTTTTTTTCTCGCTCGCTTTGAATTCGAGCGTAGTCCATAAACGCTACTTCTTACTTTTGCGTGTGAATTAGCTTTACCTATTACAAGTGTCCTTCAGCCGTCATGTGAGCCCACTCCGACTTCAGATGATCTTGTAATTTACTTCTTCAAATAAAGAACGAGAAATCATCATTTTAATCCAACTGGTCGGTGAGGGGTTGAACCACCTACCTCGGCATCAGCACACCGGATGTTTAAGAACGAGCGCTCTTCTATTTTGCCGATCTCCGTCTTAACATTAAAGAACAATTATGCCATTTAAGAGTATTTGATACATTCTTTTGACGACAATTTCTTTATTTCATCATCACCGTCATCCTCATCATTATCACCATCACCACCACCTACCATGCCGATAAGCCTGTGCGGTCATAGTTCGCCATCACGCGTATACCAGAATCATGGATCAGGTTTATATCACACGAATACCAGAATCATGGATCAGTTTTATATTCTTGTCCCGGTTATTCTATGTGGCCAAACCATCCGTGTATTTATTTCTCTGCCTTCTTCTTGCCCCTTGCCCATGAATTTTGGCAGTTGTCATTAAATTTTCAAGTTTATTTATGTTCATATTGAACCCACAATTCTTGACTGTCTATTGTTTAATTTCTCTAATCAGTTTACGTTTTTCATTTGTTTCTAGAAAGACTTGCTCGTTTGTTTTTCTATTCGTCCTTTGCATTCTTCGCAGTTTCCGCAGAAACCACAGATCCACTGTCATTATATATTTCAGTTTGCCAGCTTATTGTCCGCGTTTAATTTGCATATAACAATTTTAATAAAATGTGGCAAGTCCTTTACAGGACGCTGCGATCGACTCCAGGTTTATTTTCTAGGGAATTGAACATTCAGTAGCTTTCCATTGCTTTCTGAACAGTATAGGTTTTATACAACACTTTAAAGATAGCTTTTATATAGCACTTCACTATTTTGTTGAATATGCTTTTTTTTTTTTCCCGCGTTTCCATCCTGTTTCAGGATATTGCGGTCAACACCAGCATCTTTCAGCTGTATGTTGATTCCTAGGCTAGATTACGCTCATCAGCACGCCACGACTTTCTGAGCGACCGGCTCCATACTCTCATAAGTCACTTTTGCGATTCGAACCACTGCTAATTCTCGTCGCGTCACGTGACGAGAGTATTCGCGGTTAGCGGAGAAAGCTGCTAACCCCTCGGCCATAGAGCCGATGCTTTTGATCAAGCAAAATGCTGCCTTTACCCTAGCTCTTCTTGTTCTAATCACTGTAAGGCACATTCTTTCAGAAGTTATAACTTTTCAGAGTTAGTTGTATCAACTCAATTTTTTACGAAGGTGTCGTCATCTTTATCTGAAACAAAAAGTCTGAAGTTCCAATGTAGTGTTCCGGGGCTTCATTTTTCTGTTCACCCCCTTAACCGCATAGAACGTTGTTTTGGTTATCATATTTTTATCACCACACAGCTCGTGTGATGCCCAGACATCCCGCAGGAAATGTGATGGTGTATCTGGGCGAATGATATACGAGCAAGCAGTTTGCTGCCGTTTTCAGAATTTCCTGCATCGCTGTCCAGCTAAACAGCATCTCAGTCCAAACACTCGTGTTTGCCCACCGTATCCCTCCTCGTTACTATCAGTGCAATTTATGAGACAGCCCGAGTCACAAATCACAGAAGGAGCCATGGGGCTTTTGAAAATTCGTACTTTGTACTATTTCTCGCCGTTCCTTGATACTTTGAAAGTACCTCCACGAGAAAATATTAGAGCAATAACGCTAATGTACATTGTGTGCCCTGAATGGTGGTGTTTACGACATTTGATGAATAATATATGTTTGAAAATAAAAGGCGATCTGTGTGTTATTACATCAAAGCTGGACTATCCCTTGTATTGCTTTCAGGTTCTTCAGGTATTGACACGGACAGGCTTTTCAATTATTTCCTTCTGGCTGCTTTCAACAAAGTTCAGCCATGACAGCCTGTCTCTGGCTTTTCTGTCAACATCAGACTGGATTCTTGAATTCAAAGGTGGTAATCTATAGTTATGTCTAACATGATCTTTCGCCGCTGTCTACCGAGGTGACATTGTTTTGGCAAATTATAATTTAATTAAATAAATCAGCATTATGGAAACTGTTATATTATAATGTGCGAACCTTTTTAGTTTGTCTACAATTATACATTTCGTCTTCTTCCTCTTCTTCTTCTACTATTCTTCTTCTCCTTCTTCTTCTTGTCATTTCTTCATCTTCTTCTTTACCTCTTCTACCAATATTTCATTCTCCTCCTCTCCTCTTCCTCATTCTCTTCTTCTTGCTTCTCTTCTAGTCATCCTTTTACTGTTCCTCTACTCTTGTTGTTCATGTTGTTGCTGCTGCTCTTATCGCTAATCATCTCCCCCTCCTCCTCTTCCTCCTCCGCTTCTTCTGCCTTTACTGATAAGTGAGACAGTAAATAAAAGTAAAACAATCAAAATTTAAAAGGCCCTGTTCCAGGCCTTGAACTTATTAGGTATATTGTTCTAGCTCAATATTTTTTTCTTTCTGTTGTGTGGTCAATATCGTACGAGTCGTCTTTACTTCCCAGAATATTCTCTGGTCGCCATTACTCTGTGGCGAAATGTTTACGAATGTTTACAACACAGCAGACGTCGAATTGGAACCAGACCACCTTGCGTTGGTTTCCATACAATGGTATGAGTGCCGGTGGTTAAGAAAACAATGGCAAACTTCTGAACGTAAACTTGCCCAGAAATCACAAACAGCCCAAAAATGATGGAATTGACTACTGAGCCCTATAAAAGATATGCAGCTAACTAACTAACCTAATGTAGGCTGGGCAGTCTTTCGAGCCCATGTGAATTTTAAACAACCTGGAGAAGGATTTCAACATATAACCGCTAGGATGGCAGACAAGCCAGCTAGCCTTTTACGCTACCGAGACTCCAAAAAGTAAGGAAAGGACGATAGTATTCAGTGTGTATGCTGCCTTGTGTGGCCCCTAATCACTACTTCCTACCCCTGTTACTATGAGTGCCCATCAATACTCATGAGTTTAATTGTCGTAATACAGTGAAATTGTAAACAAGTTTGTATCTGTGTGATTTGAACTGTCCAAAACATATGTGAATTAATGCTACAGTGATTTCAACTGTCCAAGAAACATGTGAATTAATACTACAGTGATTTGAACGTGATTGAATAGGTACCACGACATATACAAGTATTAAAGGCTGCCGGCTTGTTATTGACCTCAACCTCAATCAAGTGCCGTTTAAGATTAATATTATGAGCACCATATCCAAGACACCGCATGTTAGAAAGGGGCCTTTATTTACGTTATTCCCTGTTCACCAGAGATTGTTTGGTATTCGCTAAAATGGTGTTTATGTTCACAACTAAAGTCCAGTAACATTCAGAAGTATATGTTTGTAATGACTGCTTACTACAGCTACACATTTCATTGAGTTAAATGCCGTCTATACAATAAAGGTTGACTGGACTAGATCCCCAACAGTTACTCTTTGGTTATACAACTCTGACCGACTGCTTTGCGTCCATTTCTTAACTGATTCCGTTTCAAACACAAAGTAGATTTGGGCCAGACCCTATATAAAATCAAATGAACATGTCATCATCATTATGGTGCTTGCAGGTCTACAAATTGATGGGAAGACCTTACACTAGTAAACAATATATAAATATGCCATAACAAGCTTCCATAAAGATTGATAATGAATTAGGTCAATATCAGTATATTAAGAGAGGTGTTCGACAGTGATGTGTAATGTCTCCAGATATTTTGTCCCTTTACAGTTAACATATTTTAAGAAATTTTGAAACGAGGAATCACCATTGGGGGACGTAACATCAATAACAATAGATATGCGGACGATACAGTAGTGATTGCAGACAATGAACAGGATTTGCAACATTTAGTATATGTGGTTGTTGCACACAGTGAACATCTGGGGTTAGAATTAAATTGTAAGAAGACACAGATTATGGTTGTCAATAGGAAGAAGAATATCACAATTTGACATACAAGTAAATGGGAATATTCTTAAACAAGTGAATCGATACGATTATATCGGAACAGTCATAACATCTGATGGGAGATACCTCAAAGAGATTAGAACAAGAATAGCTATGGCGAAGGTAGCCTTTTGCAAGATGGAAAACAAACTGACCAATAAAAAGATGTCAATTGCAACGAGAAAGAGTGTTGAGGTGCTACATAGAACCGGTATTTTTGTATGGATGTGAAGCGTGGCCAATGAGCAGACAAGCTGAAAAACATATGATGGCTGTGGAAATGAGGTTTCTGAGGAACATGCAAAGAATACCATTGACAGACAGAAAAACGAATGACCAAGTCCTACAATAAACAAATGAAAACCGTAAACTGATTAGAGAAATTAGATGTTGTCAGTCACACTTTTTTGGTCACGTTATGAGAAGAAATGAATTGGAAAACTTGACAACTGGCAAGATTGAGGGGAATAGAACAAGATGATGGCAGAGAAGTAAATATCTGGATGGCTTAGCCACGTGGTATGGTCGAGTCTCGAACATTGATCTGATCGACGACTCTGGTGATCATATGAGATGTCGAAACATGGTCGCTCACTCTTTTCGGTATGGAACATGATAATGATAATTATTATAGTGTACATTTCCTTTCCCTGAGCATTGGCATTGCGGTAGATATAACGATACAAAACAAATACACGATGACCCTAGAATGGCGATATATCGTCTCCCTGCCCAAATCGGAGGTCAGATATGGCGATATATTATACTTCGGCATTGAATCAGTTAAGTGTCATAGGATGATATATCATCTTAAGATACTTTCCGTATCTGCCATGGGCTTATATTTCACCAAAATGTTGTAATTGCGTTATAGTACTACATGTCTGCTATCATGTTGACAACTTGTATGCCATAACTGTGACACATCCCTGCTTCCCATTTTCACCATTCATTTTTGGAGGGTTCAAACCATTGTTTTGTGTGGTAGAAACCTAACTTTTGTTTGGCACAGATTCAAGTAGTCTACCCAAAATATTTAGTTTTCTGTTTGTTTTTATTGTTTTTGTTGTTTTTGTTTTGTTAAGAGTCATTGTGTCTGTAATGGAGGACAATGATTGTGGGGAAACATAATCGCTACGCCAGTCACCCTGGTACGTGGAGTGGGTGAAAAACCTTGTTTAGGTGAAGCTTTAAGGAGACATATGTTGACGACAGCAAAATGTTCAGCTTGTTTTCCACATGATTACACTCGCTAAATACGCATACATCTACAACCGAAACGATATCCTTAATGTCACAACATATTTAGTCTTGGCAACCTCTGACCATGCCTTGCTGTCAGTAGTTTACGGGATGAGATTTCCAGTATCTTGTAGGAGCAGTAACCGTAGATAAGAGACCGATGTTGGAATTTCTCCAACAATAAACGCACGCGGACATGAATTATCAAGAGCACTTGCATTGTTAGGCTCAATTGCACACCCCTTGGTATTCCCTCCTCATGAGGTAACGACCATCAGGGCACCAATGATGGCTGCAGCCTCTACTACATTTGTGCAAGTCTCCGGAAGGACGCTTAGGGAAGATATTCTAATGGCGCCGCGAACGGCGTTCAGACGCCTTAAGTCCCGAACCGTTCCTGAAAGATCTTAGGATAAGATTCTCGATCGCTGAGCGCACTACCGGGTCCTTCCATTCCAAGTCGGCTCCGATTAGAGAAAATTGGCCGCTGTAGCGTGCGAGCCATTGTTCAGGGTGGACCCAGCGTGTGGCAAGACGCCTGGATGCGACTCCAGGCCGCGACTTTCCTGCTGGAGATTAAAATGCAAATTCATCCTGTTATTTTATAAGTCGTCACTTGCTCTGTCTGAACAGTAGACTGTCTCCAGCACTTTCTTTACAGCTAGCTCTGTGCTGGAATCGGAGACGAGATGACCAGGCGATAGCGAGGACATAGGTGACATAACGTGTAATGACTATGTAGTCTGTAGCAAGCCTTACCAGGGAGCTGTTATTTCACATTCTTGTCTAATTGGTCCCCAAAATCTTTTAAGTATGCGTCTGTGCATGTGGAGGTGGCACGCATGTGTGTATGTGTGTATATGTGGATGTGTGTGTCAAGGTCAAAGTGCAGGACCCGGTTTCCATGTCATCGTGGTAGTCTGATAGAAAACTATCGCTGTAAGGTGGATTTGAACTCAGACCGGCATACGAGTGCTCTAGCCACTGAGTCTCATAAAGTGAGTGTGTATCTGTGTGTGTGTGTGTGTGTGTGTGTATGTGCGCGCGATCGTGTGTGTATGCGAGCGATCGTATACGTGATTTTCTTATTAGGCTAATTTTAAACAACAGCAGCAAACACTTCCAGATGAACCGTTATATGTATTATAAACGAACACGAAATGTACACAAATCGAATGCTACTTGATTAATTTACTATTATTATAATTATTATAATTGCTATTATTTTTTTTTAAATTATTGTTATTATTTTTGCTATTGTATTAGCAACAAGTCGAAGTCCGAGACTTGGGAGTGGTGCACGGAGTTTCACAATCCCGACATATTGGCTTCGAAGTTAGTCGCAAGAAATGTTGAAACCGACCACCTTACATTGATTTGTACACTAGTATGAGCATAGACCTTCCAGAAAGCAATGACAAATTACTAAACGTAAAACTAACTTGAACATCGCAAACGGTTTAATAATGCCGAGGTTGAAGGCGACGACATGTAAAGTGTATGGAATTTACTTTAAGGATATGGAATTTACTTTAAGGATATGTAACTTACTTTAAGGATAAGGTAAGAAGAACAAGATGGACGTCTGCTTAGATAACTGCTACTTTTCAACAGAGCATGGCGGCTCTGGGGTCAACACAACTTCATAAAATTGGGTACTAGGCAATCTTCAGAGTTTGATAATTGTCTGAAATATTAGCATCTATCTATCTATCTATCTATCTATCTATCTATCTATCTATCTATCTATCTATCTATCTATCTATCTATCTATCTATCTATCTATCTATCTATCTATCTATCTATCTATCTATCTATCTATCTATCTATCTATCTATCTATCTATCTATCTATCTATCTATCTATCTATCTATCTATCTATCTATCTATCTATCTATCTATCTATCTATCTATCTATCTATCTATCTATCTATCTATCTATCTATCTATCTATCTATCTATCTATCTATCTATCTATCTATCTATCTATCTATCTATCTATCTATCTATCTATCTATCTATCTATCTATCTATCTATCTATCTATCTATCTATCTATCTATCTATCTATCTATCTATCTATCTATCTATCTATCTATCTATCTATCTATCTATCTATCTATCTATCTATCTATCTATCTATCTATCTATCTATCTATCTATCTATCTATCTATCTATCTATCTATCTATCTATCTATCTATCTATCTATCTATCTATCTATCTATCTATCTATCTATCTATCTATCTATCTATCTATCTATCTATCTATCTATCTATCTATCTATCTATCTATCTATCTATCTATCTATCTATCTATCTATCTATCTATCTATCTATCTATCTATCTATCTATCTGTCTGTCTGTCTGTCTGTCTGTCTGTCTGTCTGTCTATCTATCTATCTATCTATCTATCTATCTAGCTAGCTACCTACCTACCTACCTGTCTACCTGCCTGCCTGCCTGCCTGCCTGCCTGCCTGCCTGTCTGTCTGTCTGTCTGTCTGTCTGTCTGTCTGTCTGTCTGTCTGTCAATTCATATGTTCAAACATTTGTTCTGATTTTCCTTCTCTTTCCAGCTATTTGTCTACCAAAATAAAAGTCTGTCTGTCTATCCTTCTTTATCTATCCTTTTCCGCCTATTTCTGTCTGCCTATCCTCCATGAACGTTTATATATGTATAAAACAGGAATCTACTATTCTTCCCTCTTTTGCCAGGCAGCGTAATATTATCTTTAATGATCACTGTTCTTTAATGACCAGTTGTATAATTACGACAATTCTGTAACCACTATGGTTCTGCACCGAGAACCAGATTGTTTGTACCGGGTGTATCATCAGTTACAGGATGTGCACCTGAAAGCTGACGCATTCAGGGGTAGACAGGTGGAAAATATAACGCAGTCATTCCCTTGTCAACGACGATTAACCTCAAATGTCACGTAACTATGGCCTTTATTTGAATGCAACCACCGGATCCATTGATTTAGAAATTTGTGGACTGTGGATGATCATTTCCAGTGTACTTACAGTAACTTTGCAATGAGGAAAAAAACATAGCGTTTATAGTTGACAAGGAAGACTGCATAAACGGGCCGTTCGTGTAGAATCGCACATTTGTACTCGGTGCCTGAAGAAGTGTGTAGGTTGTTCATGGATACGTTGGGAGTAGGCTTGCTTACAACTTGGTGGTCATGAGTTGGATCAGCATCGGGGAGATTGGACAATTGTTAATTGACCTAGTTTTCTAAGTCGACGTAGTTTAATATGGGTATAAGGTGGTTGCAGGCGTGATACTGACCACCTGGTGCCGATTCTATTTTGTTGCATATACTAATTACAGGACATCGCTGTCAACACCAGCATTTTACCGCTGTTGTTGATGTCTTGGCAAGTTTACGTTCAGTAGCTTGTCATTAATTTCTGAACGACCGGCTCCCTACCAACAGGATAAAACCTAGCACAACGCGGTCTGTTGCTGCCAAATCTGTCGCAGCTGTGTTTCGAATGCAGGTAAGCGGAATTGCGAACCGCCTCCGTAGCGTCTTTGCCACGAAGACCGCTGGTGCCGATTAGCGTATACACATATTGATCTAGCAACACAAGCCTATTTCGCCATTACGGTGTGTAAGGGTCCTTTACTTGTTACTTTATATGTACTCGTTAGACTTCAATAATTACTTCACTCTTCTAGTCTCAAACAACGCATGTTGTATCACTGGTTCTTCCCATAGAATTCCATGCAACGTACAATGTGGTATCTTACATTTTACATTTGGTCACAACATACTGAGGAAATCTGACTTTTCCAGTGACCACATTCGTTGTGCATTTCGGATTTATGAATGTAATGAACTTGTGAATTTTTATTGTGGTCATTTCTATCTTTGGATATATCGAGTATAAGCTTCTGGCGCTGAACAGGTTACAGGATTACCGTCTCCACAGTTAATGTTTGCTACTGTGGATCTCTAATACGTCCTGCCTATTGCTCTGGTTGTAAACTCTGGCTGATTGCTGTGTTTATAATATTTATTGTTAGTTACACTGCTACTATACAGACTGTGGTCATGTCGTTGTTCATGTTATGCTTGTAGCCTTGTAGCCCTCCACCTCTGGGATTCGCTGGGCGATCTTACAGAAGAATGCTGAACATTTCGTGAATAGACAAAACGGGCTATCTAATTGTTTTGAAAGAGGAGAAGACAGAAAACAAATATTAAAAACAGGCAGTCGTGATCTGCTTTTGACCATATTATGAGGAGATTAAAACTATAATTTGTTGTTTTAAATGAACATATTAATCAACCGGAACAGAGGAGGACTAAAGAGAAGTGGTATTTGATACGAAGTGACAGAGATATATTTGTAAAGAACAGTTAGCAATAAAAGTCTGAGTTAATCAACGGCACATTGTCTCTACTTCTCCGAACATGCTCTGGTACCCAGGGTTGGCTGAGTCTACCTGGCAACCCATGTCAATTTAATATCAAATAATAGCCTGCCTAGATGAGGATTCGAACGTATGACCAGTAGACCGGCAGGCAAGCGTCAGTAGTCATTGCTCTACGCATCTTTGATTTATCTAAATACGACAGATAAATATTACATTGTAGTATCTCTTCTTCTTCTTCTTCTTCTTCTTCTTCTTCTTCTTCTTCTTCTTCTTCTTCTTCATCATCATCATCATCTTCTTTTAATTTTTCTCCTCCTCTTCCTCCTCGCGCCTCCTTTTTGTCTTTTTCATCTTCCATTTCCTCCCCAACTGTCGTCTGCTGGGACAGTATTTGCGCTCTTTAATCACCAGTGTGCACGTTTGCAGAATGCATTAGTCACAGGGCCCTGATGGTATATTCCGTGGTCATTTTGAGCAGTTTATTTTGAGGCGATGGACTTTTGTATTCTAGAGAATGTGGCCGGCTGACATCCAAATCACGAACTCTCTGTGAAAATGAATGTGACTCAGTCTCGTATGTTAAAAGTAAAACAACGTCGATGAAAAGAACAGGTTACCTCAACTTTGAACACCTTGATCTTGAGTATATTAAACCATAACCACTCCGCATTGCACACTGCAGTATTGTTTGCCGGTTTGCATTTACCTATTTTATACTGCTGTTGTAAATATAATTTAATATTGAAGGTTTTATATATAATATCATCTGTGTGTCTCGTGCCTTTGGGTGATATATGCATTCTTAATTTCCTGCATTATGCCTAAACATTTGGCTTATCACAATTTTCAACAAAAGTTATTCCTACTTGAACAAAGCTGGCGGGTTTTAGCTGCTATTTCTGAGCCATTCATGCTAATAACAGTGGGAGGACACTTCTGCTGAAGGCATGGGTAGAAATCGTAATGAACAGGAAATGACGTAGTAAAGCGTTAGTCTCATTTGTTCTTGAAAGCGCGCCAGAGTGGAGGGTTTTGGAGACCTTCCAACGACGACCTGAATAGTAATGAGGTTGTCCTGCTCGTTCTCTTGTTGCTGGATTTCTTACAATCACGCAACTCAAGGTCCAGGAACCCGTAAATCCCAGTCCAGGTTAATTTCCGGAGTACATCTGATCCAGAAAGCTGACTGTAACGACCGGGGGTCCACGGTCAGAGGTCGCGGCTTGACATCTCGCGCAAGGTGATAAAGAAACTGGTAGAATGTTTCTGGTTAAGAGGTTCCAAATTGCAAATGCCCATTTATTTGAGGTTATTTCCAAGAGCGGTTCTCATCCTGTGTTTAAGAGAAGAGGATGATCTGTCGACTAACTAACTAACTAAGAGAATTGTGTTTTATCTGCAGGCTGTTAAATGTCGATTCGATTCTACCACTACCTTTACCCCGTTCAACCTCAATGAGAAGTTATATTAGGGTCCATCCCTGGCTCAGATTAATAATCAACAAACAGTAGCGGCCCACAGTTTTACCCTCACAAGCTTATATACAAGGTGATTGTTTTCCATAGGGCGTAATGATGGAAGATGATAAAGGTTAAATGTCAACAGTCATATGCTGCCTATAGTACCTTGCGGTTTATGACAGGGGGTCTTGAGCCTGAGAAATTAAGGCCGCCTGGCTGGTGCAGTCGCTGCAAACTGTGCAGGTTAGGGTTTTCGTTTTGCCCCGACAGATACAAATCCACACCTTACCGAGGATTCGAACACGGGTCTCCCGATGGAGAACCCGACATCTAGCCGCTCCTGTAGGTTGTTAACTGTTAACTGTTAATACCACGAAACCCACTATGTGTGCTTTTACGGAAGAGGGAATGGCGGAATCTTCATGGTTCAGTGGTTAAGGCGTGTGTCTCACGCTCTGAAAGTCGTTGGTTCGTTTCCTGACAGCGCCGCTCGGGTGAAGAGTGTAATGTTTCTTCCGGACACCTCTATGGAGCATCGCTGGAGTTAGCGAGTTGGTGCTTTGTGCGATGTTAGGGAATTAATGCTTTGTGCGATATTAGAGAGTTGAATAAAGTTTGGTGGAACTGCGGTAAAGCTGTGAAAAAGTAAACAATATAAAATGACACAAAGTAGTGCAGCTTTACAAAATAGAATTACGACTCATACGGACGTTGCGGCGATTAGCATTCATCAGCAAACAAACACATTCACAAAACACAACATATAGTCACGGAGATCTCCTGTGACTACATTAAAACGTGACTACAGGACGAGAGGAATAAGAAGATGAAAAAGTGAAAGCAATGAAGAGAAAATGAAAATTGATAAAAGTGTTCTTACTTGCCTCAGAATTCCGAGCTGTGTATAGCCCCGAATATCACCGTTGTCTTCTTTTAATACCCAACCGAGGGAGTGGGGTGTAGGAGGATGACGGGGTGGTTTAGAGAGTTTGTGCTTTGTGCAATGTTAGGGAGTTGGTGCATTGTGCGATGTTAGGGAGTTGACGCTTTGTGCGAGTTTAGAGAGTTGGTGCTTGGTGCAATGTTGGGGAGTTGGTGTATTGTGCGATGTTAGGGAGTTGACGCTTTGTGCGAGTTTAAAGAGTTGGTGCTTGGTGCAATGTTATGGAGTTGGTGTATTGTGCGATGTTAGAGAGTTAGTGCTTTGTGCGATGTTAGAGTTGGTTCTTTGTGCAATGTTAGAGAGTTGGTGCTTTGTGTAGTGTTAAGGAGTTGGTGCTTTGTGCGATGTTAGGGAGTTTGCGCTTTGTGTGATGTTAGGGAGTTAGCGATTTGTGCAATGTTAGGGAGTTGTTTGCTGTGCGATGCTAGAGAGTTGGTGCTTTGTGCGATGCTCGTGACAGGCAGCTTGCCATTCTGCGGAGAGAAACCGAGTCAGTTGGTACCATGTCTATTATAATCATTAATATAACTTATAACTTTTTCTTACATATCGCCAGTACACTAACCACGCCTATTTTAATCCTTAGTCTCATCTCATCTCATCTTGTTCCTAGAGTATCTTGAGGTGTCGAGGTGAAGTATAAACAGCGGAAGAGTGCCCGCTTATGGACTTCATATATCGATATTCCCATGGACTCTGCTATTCCCTCCGTCCAACGTTTACGTGGTCGTCCTCTTCCTCTGCTTCCATCTGGTCTGTACATCATTGCTTGTTGTGGTATACTGTTAGTTGGTAACCTAGTTGCATGGCCAAGCCATTTGCTTGCTGCCTTCTAATAAAATCTAGTGCAGCTACAACCCACACCTTAGTTCTGATTTCTTCATATATGATCTTATCTCTTCTTGATACATCGAATGTTCTTCTTAGGAATCTCATTTCTGTTGTTGTGATATTTCTTTTCTCTTTTTCTGTCATTGTACAGGTTGGGCATTGGTAGCATAGAGTTGGTATGAAGATTGTGTTGTAAAGTGCTTTCTTAGTGACTTTTGATACATGTTTGTTCTTTATTATTGGTGCCATTTGTCCAATGAGCTGGTTTGCCTTATTGCAACTATTTTCGACCTCATCTTCTGATTTGCCATTTGATGATATTATATTTCCTAGTTACTTAAAGCTCTTTATTTGTTTCAGAGGGTGTTCGTTTAGGTGAATTGTTGTTGTTTTTTCTTCTTTGGTTGTAGTCATTACCTCTGTTTTACTGGTGCTAATTTTCATGTTTTGTTCAATGCACATTTTATTTAGACTTCATGTGGTCTTATAATTCAGCATCTGATTTTGCTATTAATGCTTGATCGTCCGCAAATATGAGTTCTTTAATGGTGTAATTTGCCGATGGTTCTTCGTCTGTGTTCTCGTAATGCAGTGTTCTTGCGGTCTCTGTTTATCTGGTTTCTTTACATATTTTGTCTATATAGGTTATGAACAAGAGAGGGGACAGGACACAACCTTGCTTAACCTTTAATCTTCTTATATATAAATAAGGATCGTCTGTCTGTCTGTATTTATGTCTGTCTGTCTGTATGTCCTTTATTTGTTCGCGAACGGCCCATCCGATTGAGATGAAATTTTCTACACGCCTTCCTTTCATTCCAGAGCTGTCAACTGTCATAGTTTTTTTTTCTTCTTCCTCCTCCTCCCTCCTCCCTCTCCCAAAGTACGTACGTAAATATATGATGATGATGATGAAAGAATCCCCGAACCAAAACGCCAGGGAAAGGGAAGAAAATGACGTGACTACACAGAATCGTCACACGGCAATCATCATCATCAAGTGCCGTGCCGGCTGGCGTAGGCGTTCATGGCTCTCCGTAGATCTCAGTCTTTGGTTTTTTGGATCAACTCTGCTGCTGATATTCCTCCATGCCACGGCAATATCATTAACAATTCATCTTTTTATGTGTAAGGAAGTTATCTACAGTCGTGTAGAAGGGAAGAACTAGACGAGTATGAATTCGGAATGGCGAACTCTCCTCTTCCTCCTCCCTTTCCTTCCTCCTCCTCCTCCCTCTACCTCCTCCTCCCCCTACCTCTTTCCTCCTCCCTCCTCCTCCTCTTCCACCTCCCTTTCCTTCCTCCCCTCTTCCTCCTCCCTTTCCTTCCTCCTCCTCCTCCCTCTACCTCCTCCTCCCCCTACCTCTTTCCTCCTCCCCCCTCCTCCTCTTCCACCTCCCTTTCCTTCCTCCCCTCCTCATTCTCCCTCCTTCCTCTCCCTCCTTCCTCCTCCTCCTTCCTTCTTCTCCCTCTGCCTCCTCCCTCCTCCTCTCCCCTCCTCCTCCTCCTTCTCCTCCACCCTCCTCCCTTCTTTTCCTCCTCTCCCCTCCTCTTCCTCCCTCTTCCTCCCTCTCCCTCCTCCATCCTCCTCCCTCTTCCTCCTCCTTCTTCCTCCTCCTTCCTTCTCCTCCCTCCTCCTCCCTCTTCCTCCTCCTTCTACCTCCTCCCTCCTCCTCTCTCCTCCACCCTCCTCCCTTTTCCTCCCTCCTCCTCCCTCTACCTCTTCCCTTCTCCTCTCCACTCTTCCTCCTACCCTCTTCCTCTTCCCCTCCCCCTCCTCCCTATCCCTCCTCCTCCCTTCACATTCCTCCTCCTCCCTCTTCCTCCTCCTCCCTCCTCCTCCTCATCCTTCTTACTCCCTCCTCCTCCCTCCTCCCCCTCCTCCTTCCTCCTACCCCTCCTCCTTCCTCCTCCTCCCTCTCCTCCTCCTCACTCCTCCTCCTCCCTCCTCCTCCTCCCTCTACCTCCTCCCTCCTCCTCCCTTCACATTCCTCCTCCTCCCTCTTCTTCCTCCTCCCTCCTCCTCATCCCTCCTCCTCCCTTCTCCTCCTCCCGCCTCCTCCTCCCTCTACCTCCTCCTCCCTTCACATTCCTCCTCCTCCCTCTTCCTCATCCTCCCTCCTCCTCCTCATCCCTCCTTCTCCCTCCTCCTCCTTCTTCCTCCCTCCTCCTCCCTCCTCCCCTCCTCCTTCCTCCTCCTCCCTCTCCTCCTCCTCACTCCTCCTCCTCACTCCTCCTCCTCCCTCTACCTCCTCCCTCCTCCCCCCTTCACATTCCTCCTCCTCCCTCTTCCTCCTCCTCCCTCCTCCTCATCCCTCCTCCTCCCACCTCCTCCCTCCTCCCTCCTCCTCATCACTCCTCCTCCCTCCTCCTCCTTCTTCTTCCTCCCTCCTCCTCACTCCTCCCCCTCCTCCTTCCTCCTCCTCCCTCTCCACCTCCTCCCTCCTCCTCCTCCCTCCTCCTCCCTCTACCTCCTCCTCCTCCCTCCTCCTCCCTCTACCTCCTCCCCCTCCTCCCTTCACATTCCTCCTTCTCCCTCCTCCTCTCTCCGCCTCCCTCCTCCTCCTCTCTCCGCCTCCCTCCTCCTCCTCCTCCCTCTACCTCCTCCCTCCTCCTCCCTTCACATTCCTCCTCCTCCCTCCTCCTCCTCCCCTCCCCCTCTTCCCTCCTCCTCCTCCCCCTCCTTCTCCTCCTTCTCCCTCCTCCTTCTCCCTCTTCCTCCTCCCTCTTCCTTCTCCCTCCGCCTCCTCCCTCCTCCTACTCTCTCCTCCTCCTCTCTCCTCCTCCCTCTCCCTCCTCCTCCCTCTCCTCCTCCTGCTCCCTTCTCCTCCTGCGTTCTAGTCCTCCCTCCTTCTCCCTCCTCCTCCCTCTTCCTCCTCCCTCCTCCTCGCCTCCTCCTCCACCCTACTCCTCCCTCCTCCTCCTAATCCCTCCTCCTCCCTCCTATTCCTCCCTACTCTTCCTGTCTCCTCCCTCCTCCTCCCTCCTCTTCCCTCCTCCACCTCCCTCTTCCTCCTCCCTCCTACATTTACCCAAGACAGACAGACAGTCAGACAGATAGTCGGGAACGGGATCTTATATGACTACTTATATAATTTAAATGAGATGCTCTCCACCATGGGCTGGGCCGGTTCAGACAGACAGACAGATAGATAGATAGATAGACAGACAGACAGACAGACAGACAGACAGACAGACAGACAGTCAGACAGATAGTCGGGAACGGGATCTTATATGACTACTTATATAATTTAAATGAGATGCTCTCCACCATGGGCTGGGCCGGGTCAGACAGACAGACAGATAGATAGATAGACAGACAGACAGACAGACAGACAGACAGACAGACAGACAGACAGACAGACAGACAGACAGACAGACAGACAGTCGGGAACGGGAACTTATATGACTATTTATATGAATTAAATGAGATGCTCCCCACCAGGAGTTGGGCGATGCCGGGCCGGGTCAGACAGACAGACAGATAGATAGTCGGAACGGGAACTTATATGACTACTTATATGAATTAAATGAGATGCTCCCCATCAGGGTCTGGGCGAAGACGGGCCGGGTCAGACAGACAGACAGACAGACAGACAGATAGACAGACAGACAGACAGACAGATAGTCGGTAACGGGAACGAGAACTTATATGACTACTTATATGAATTAAATGAGATGCTCCCCACCAGAGTCTGGGCGAAGCCGGGCCGGGTCAGCTAGTGTAACTTATAATTCTTTGTTACGTCTGGCTAGTAAACTAACCGTCTCTATGATAAACTTCAGTGTAACTTATAATTGCTTATGTGGTTGTTTCGGGATTTGAAATTTAAATATTGAGCACAACCCACTACTGGCAACGCCGATCGCATTCTGGTGTGTACCTAAGGCCTATCCACGTCAATATGGAAGCACTATACTCGAGTTTCGCCCTCGTTTGAGCTCGTCAGTAGTGCATATCCCTGACCGGATCCGGAAACAGTCGCGGATCACGCGTGTGAAGCGGGTGTGTAACCACGCTGCACACACTGGACACACCAAATTATCACAACAGAACATCACAACGTTACCCATCGTAGGCTATGCTCAAGATTGCCCAATCGCCGCGACCGACGTCCGTCAATCGATGGGACCCGAACGATCAGGACTTCTCACTGGCAAGGAACACCAGGCCTCCTAAATCCAGTGAGCAATAATCAATTGCTTATGTGGTTGTTTCGGGATTTGAAATTTAAATATTGAGCACAACCCACTACTGGCAACGCCGATCGCATTCTGGTGTGTACCTAAGGCCTATCCACGTCAATATGGAAGCACTATACTCGAGTTTCGCCCTCGTTTGAGCTCGTCAGTAGTGCATATCCCTGACCGGATCCTGACCTATATATATTGGTTGCGATTGGGCAATCTTGAGCATAGCCTACGATGGGTAGCGTTGTGATGTTCTGTTGTGATAATTTGGTGTGTCCAGTGTGTGCCGCGTGGTTACACACCAGAATGCGATCGGCGTTGCCAGTAGTGGGTTGTGCTCAATATTTAACTTATAATTCTTTGTTGCATTTGGCTTTTAAACTAAACAAGTCTATGTTGATCATTACAGTAGCTTATAACGGTTTGCCCCATCGTTCTGGTACACTAACAGCCTCAATGTTAATGTATAATTAATTTATAACTTTTTGTTTCGTCCGACTTGCTGATTATCCAGCTCTATTCTAATCTTTACGTTAACTTATAACTCGTTGGTACATGTTGCAAAACACTCATCACCTCTATTTTAATCCTTTCTTTAACTTACGAATTGTTGATTCATCCGACTAGTACACTCACTATTTTAACTCATCTTGCTCGTAAATTATCTAAGCTAGAGGTTTCTCTTTTACTGTATCGGATGCTTGGAATAGAAAGAGTTAAATCTCCCCCGATGTGTCTCCTCCTTGCCGTGGTGGGGGAGCTTGCGTGTCCCATCGACCCCATGTGCTTGCTGATGGATGAAAACTACATATAGGACAGCTTATGGAATAGGGGCCAGACTAAGAGAGACACAACCTTCTGCTCTGCATGTAGACTGAGGATAGCAGTCAAAAGTTTAAATCAGGCGCGTGAAGGCAGAAGTTCTTGGTCCGGACAATACTCTAAGGCTCTCTGTCGAGGGTTTAGGCTGAACGCCTCTAAGCCACAAACCCTCGGATGTGAGAGCCGGGCCGATACCCACCTACCGAAAAATAGAGGTGAGATACTGAGCACGCTACATGCCCAGTTCTGATACTTGTTCGAAGGCTCTCAGCTGGGGGATATGAGGGATTCCCGGATGAGAGGGCCTGGCCGTTTCTTGTTCACTGCTGCACGGAGGTAAGGTGCTGAGCCGGCAGCACATGTAGCCTACCTCGTGAGCGAGTACTAAAAGGCAGAAAAGTGCCCCAGTCAAATGAAATGGTTACGAAAACTGTCTGTATCTAACTCATAGAGTGTAGACAAAAGTGAAAAACGTGCCAATAACACGAAATGGAACGCACGGCTAGCGAATCCATTGCGTGGTCTAAGTCAAAAGCAAAAGCTTACCGAGTGGATGTCGCCCGCAGTCTGACCGTTCCTGGTGTGTGCTTGAGCGACCAGTGGCAAGCGAGATGCCTAACACATGGAAGTGAGGAACTAAAGCAGCTATGAGAAGGACGTAGCAACTCCTTGGGTGAGCCCAGTCTCAGAGCAATATGTGCTGGCTCTGCAATTATGGAAGCCTCCATGGATAGTGAGGGAATGCCCATGGTCTGCCCCTGCCTTCCCTTGGGGGTTGACCATGATGTCGTTGACCGTTCTATCTTGACCAGCTGAGATGTGGGCGACATCACAACAAGTCTAACGTGCCTCGAAACCCGAGGAAGGCTAACCTCATTAAAAAATGCCCGCCGAAGCCGGAAGTGCCGTCCTACGGGTGGCAAAATAAAAATTGGCACTACGCATTTAAGTCCGAGTGAAATGTCTCGTCCGAATGTCTCTCGTGCTAGGAACAGCTCTGACTACCTAGTTTCCGAATGCCGCTCTTGTTCGGAACAGCTCTAACTAGGTAGTTTCCGAATGTCCGTCGTGCCTGGAACAGCTCTGACGGGCACAACGGCAAGAACATGTCCGAACCGAAAACTCACTGAGTGGATACCGTCTGCAGACCTGTCTGGTTTGTGCGGGAACGACCCGGGGCAAACGAAATGCCCAATATATTGAAATGGGGAATTAAAGCAGCCATGAGCAGGACGTGACGATTCCCTCGGTGAGCCCAGCACCATGGCGCTATGTGCCGGCCCTGCAATTATGGAAGCCACCCTGGATGGCGGAAAATGCCATGAACTGTCCCTGCCTTCCTTTGAGGGATGACCGTTGTCTTCGACCGTTCCAACTTGGCCAGCTGGGATGTAGACGGTACCGCTAAGGTGAGAGTCTCCCAGGAATGCTACCTGGTCAAAAAAAAAAAAAAAGCACGCTAAAGCCGGATGTGTTGGCCTACGGGTTTCGGCCCAAGGGCGCATAACAGACACACCGCAATCACATCTGAAAAAACACTCCGGATGAACGCAAAGAAGATGAAGAAAGAGTTAAATTAACACCTGTCTATGATAGAATTAATAATTCAGGAACAACCAACCTGTGTTCAGAAGACTGAAGTCTACAGTTAATACCTTGAATGGAATACATACCATAATGACATCGGATGCTTCAGTAACAACTAGGTTAAAAACACCCAAGATAACAGGTAGGACGAAAGCATTCAAGGTAACACATTTCGATTTTTTTTTAAAGTAACAATTAGGATAACATTAGGATAAAATTAGGATCAAAACAAGTATGATATAAACATTTAAAGTATCAACTATGACAGAGTCGGCAAAAGTAACAACTGTCAGTGGCTGAAGGAAACAGGTTTTAATAACACAAGAGGTAACCCATGAGCTGCTTGCTATAACATGAGATCACACTGGCTTGAATCACAGGCTCGGTATCTGCCAAATGTAATGACTCTTTGCCAGACTTGCCTGATCAAGAATTGTCATTCTACAAATTCAATTGGACCTGATGGTAACGTAGTCCACACTTAATGAGAAACGCTTGAGCTCTTCAACAAAACGCCCCTTTAGCATTCTGTTCCTCGGGATAGAATCTGTATCACTGACACTGCTTTTCCCCCCTAGAATCGTTAATTAAAGCGCAATTAAAACACCGACGTGAAACAGGAATAATGATCGCTTTTTTGTTAATGTAACGGAGGGTTGGTTTCAGTTGGTAACTGTGTGGTTTTCTTGTACTAAAATCACTTGTCATGGATCATCATCACGATCGTCGCTTTCATCACTACCCGTTGTAAAGTATATTCGTGATACTTTCCTATTTCTTCTGCCGCACTTCCCCGAGGAACCATGCATTCTATCGATGTTCTTTCTATAGAACTGAAACTTTTTGTATGGCCAGCGTGTTTCAGTTTTCGAGACATAGAGCTGTTTATGAGATAGTTTTCTTCGATGTTCACATCTTGAAGAAGATATTTTGCTTCTTCCTGGTCCACAATATTGTAAAAACTCTTCCCTGATAGCTAATTTGTAACGCCTCAATTTTCTTTAGCGCTTACAAAATGGCCTATTATTTACATATGTACGTTACCAAAGGAAAGATGTATTTTCTCATAAATGTTACTGTTACTTGCTTCCTGGCGTTGTGCCACCTCTGCTTTGCTATAACCTGTCTGTAGCTGACATATTCTGATCAGTTGTTGTTGGTTATGAGTCAAGGAACCAAAGTTTCTGAAATCTTAAAGTTGTTCATGGTTGATTGTGCTATTTCGCCGGCATGTGCTAATGTCTACGAAAACTATTTTTTATTGTAAATCTTAAGTTTAGAAAAGGCTGTTGATTTTCTCTGTCTCTTGACTCAATGGATCAACCCTTCTGTTCCTCTAGCAAAATTTCAGGTGAGCATCCTATCATCTGCAAATCTGAGTTCTGGAACTCGATTTACACCAACTATGTCGAAGATCTCTGAGCAGTTAGTTGCATATCCTTTAAAAGACGTCGCAGTCAACCCCAATATTTTTTGTCTGTTTGTGATTTCTCGGCAATAAGTCAACCGTACATCAAGGGTCAATATGTGAAGGCTTTACTCTAAAATAGCAATACCCGTTATGGGACTGCTTGCACTTATCTTTTCCTAGTACAGACTCTATATTATACTGGAAGAGAAGACTGACTCCGTACTTTTATGTTTTCCTAGAACAGACTCTATAGTATACTGGAAGAGAAGACTGACTCCGTACTTTTATGTTTTCCTAGAACAGACTCTATAGAATACTGGAAGAGAAGACTGACTCCGTACTTTTATGTTTTCCTAGAACAGACTCTATAGAATACTGGAATAGAAGACTGACTCCGTACTTTTATGTTTTCCTAGAACAGACTCTATAGAATACTGGAAGAGAAGACTGACTCCGTACTTTTATGTTTTCCTAGTACAGACTCTATAGTATACTGGAAGAGAAGACTGACTCCGTACTTTTATGTTTTCCTAGAACAGACTCTATAGTATACTGGAAGAGAAGACTGACTCCGTACTTTTATGTTTTCCTAGAACAGACTCTATAGTATACTGGAAGAGTAGATTAACTCCGTACTTTTATGTTTTCCTAGTACAGACTCTATAGTATACTGGAAGAGAAGATTCTACTTCTTCTTTGCGTTCATCCGGAGTGTTTTTTTTCCAGATGTGATTGTGGTGTGCGTTAGGCACCCTTGGGTCGAAACCCTTAGGTCAACACATCCGGCTTCTGCGTGCATTTTTGACCAGGTTAGCATTCCTGGGAGACTCTCACTTTTGTGGTACCGTCCACCTCCCAGCTGGTCGAGTTGGAACAGTCGACGACTTCGCAGTCATCCCTCAAAGGAAGGCAGGGACAGTCCATAGCATTTCCGCCATCCTGGGTGGCTTCCATAATTGCAGAGCCGACACATAATGCTCTGGTGCTGGGCTCACCGAGGGAATCGTCACGTCCTGCTCATTGCTGCTTTAATTCCTCACTTCAATATATTGGGCACTTCGTTATCCCCGGGCCGTTCCCGCACAAATCAGACCGGTCTGCAGATGGTATCCACTCAGCGAGTTTTCGACACGGACATGTGCTTGTCGTTGCGCCCGTCAGAGCTGTTTCAGGCACGACGGACATTCGGAAACTACCTAGTTAGAGCTGTTCCGAACAAGAGCGGCATTCGGAAACTATGTAGTCAGAGCTGTTCCTAGCACGAGAGACATTCGGACGAGACATTTCACTCGGACGTAAATGCGTAGTGCCAATTTTTATTTTGCCACCCGTAGGACGGCACTTCCTGCTTCGGCGGGCATTTTTTAGTGAAGTTAGCCTTCCTCGGGTTTCGAGGCACGTTAGACTTTCTGTTGTGATGTCGCCCACATCTCAGCTGGTCAAGATAGAACGATCCTCGACATCACGGTCATCCCTCAAGGGAAGGCAGGGGCAGATCATGGGCCTATCCAAAGCTATACAGGGAGGCTTCCATAATTGCAGAGCCGGCACATATTGCTCTGAGACTGCGCTCACCCAAGGAGTTGCGACGTCCTGCTCATGGCTGCTTTAGTTCCTCACTTCATGTGGTGGGCTTGTCGCTTGCCACTGGTCGCTCAAGCACACACCAGGAACGGTCAGACTGCGGACGACATCCACTCGGTAAGCTTTTACTTTTGACTTCGGACCACGCAATGGATTCGCTAGCCGTGCGTTCCATTTCGTGTTATTGGCACGTTTTTCACTTTTGTCTACACTCTATGAATTAGATACAGTTTTCGTAACCATTTCATTCATCTGGGACACTTTCTGCATTTTAGTACTCGCTCACGAGGTAGGATACATGTGCTGTCGGCTCAGCACCTTACCTCCGTGCAGCAGTGAACAAGAAACGGCAAGGCCCTCTCATCCGGGAATCCCTCATATCCCCCAGCTGAGAGCCTTCGAACAAGTATCAGAACTGGGCAAGGAGCGTGCTCAGTATGCTACCTTTATTTTTCGGTAGGTGGGTATCGGCCCGGCTCTCTCATCCGAGGGTTTGTGGCTTAGAGGCGTTCAGCCTAAACCCTCGACAGAGAGCCTTAGAGTATTGTCCGGACCAAGAACTTCTGCCTTCATGCACCTGATTTAAACTTGTGACTGCTATCCTCAGGCTACCTGCAGGGCAGCAGGTTGTGTCTCTCTTAGTTTGGCCCCTATCCCATAAGCTGTCCGATATGTAGTTTTCATCCATCGGCAAGCACATGGGGTCTATGGGACACGCAAGCTCCCCCACCACGGCAAGGTCGAGACACATCGGGGGAGGGAAGAGAAGATTGACTCCGTACTTTTATGTTTTCCTAGAACAGACTCTATAGTATACTGGAAGAGAAGACTGACTCCGTACTTTTATGTTTTCCTAGAACAGACTCTATAGTATACTGGAAGAGAATACTGACTCCGTACTTTTATGTTTTCCTAGAACAGACTCTATAGTATACTGGAAGAGAAGACTGACTCCGTACTTTTATGTTTTCCTAGAACAGACTCTACAGTATACTGGAAGAGAAGACTGACTCCGTACTTTTATGTTTTCCTAGAACAGACTCTATAGTATACTGGAAGAGAAGACTGACTCCATACTTTTATGTTTTCCTAGAACAGACTCTATAGAATACTGGAAGAGAAGACTGACTCCGTACTTTTATGTTTTCCTAGTACAGACTCTATAGTATACTGGAAGAGAAGACTGACTCCGTACTTTTATGTTTTCCTAGAACAGACTCTATAGAATACTGGAAGAGACGACTGACTTCGTACTTTTATGTTTTCCTAGTACAGACTCTATAGTATACTGGAAGAGAAGACTGACTCCGTACTTTTATGTTTTCCTAGAACTGACTATAGTATACTGGAAGAGAAGACTGACTCTGTACTTTTATGTTTTCCTAGAACAGACTCTATAGTTTACTGGAAGAGTAGATTAACTCCGTACTTTTATGTTTTCCTAGTACAGACTCTATAGTATACTGGAAGAGAAGATTCTACTTCTTCTTTGCGTTCATGCGGAGTGTTTTTTTTTTCAGATGTGATTGCGGTGTGCGTTAGGCACCCTTGGGTCGAAACCCTTAGGTCAACACATCCGGCTTCTGCGTGCATTTTTGACCAGGTTAGCATTCCTGGGAGACTCTCACTTTTGTGGTAACAACTTCAAATGATAATGGATGGAGAGTCATCAACCTGGCAGAAGCCAAAGGACTGCAGATTAGCAGTACCAGACTACAAAGAAAGGATATACACAAACAAACTTGGAAATCATGTGACAAGAGAACCTATAATCAAATAGATCACATTTTAATTAACAACAGAAATGCATCAAACATACAGCAAGTCAGAAGTTATAGAGGAGCTGAGTGCCACAGTGACCATTTCCTCGTTGGAGCAAAATTTAAAATAAAACTTAAGAGAGCTTTCTATACTAAATTACAAAGATTACACCCAACATATAACAGAGAAAAACTACAAGACATTACAGTCAAAGAGAAATTTACAGATGAAATAAAATGTAAACTTGAAACTTTTCAAAACCCTTTGGAGGAAAGCGTTGACCAAACTTGGTTGAACATCAAGAATACACTTCAATCTACCGCAGAAGAATGTCTCGGTGTGTCAACCACGCATAGAAAGAACAGATGGTTCAATCAAAAATGTGAAGAAGCAGTCACTAAGAAGAAGAATGCCAGACATGTATGGTTAAATGACATCAATAACATCCAAAAGGAAGAGCATTATAGAAATGAATGTAAAGAGGCTACAAAAATAGTCAGACAGCAGAAGCGAGAATATATGAGTAATATAATCAAAGATATGGAAACTAATCACCAGAAAAATGAATCCAGAAAGTTTTTTAAAGTACTGAAGTCAATGAAACGAGGGCACCAACAAAACACATATGGTTTAAAAGACAAAAATGGGAATATGATAAATACCAATGAAGAAATGTGCAACACATGGAAAGAATATTTTATTGAATTACTAAATTGTGAAGCTCCAAGTAACATTTTCCTACAGGAAGAGGTTCTAACATGCGAACCACAAATTGAAGAACCTACATTTGAAGAAATCCTATATGTAATCACACGACTTAAAAACAATAAGGCAACTGGGACTGATGGAATTGCTGCTGAATTTATAAAGTCAGGTGGCCATGCATTACATCTAAAGCTATACGAACTAATAATAAAAATCTGGAGGACAGAAGAATTACCCCATGACTGGAAAGAGTCATTATTGATACCTATCTTTAAGAAAGGAGACAAGTTCCAATGTGGAAATTATAGAGGAATATCACTACTGTCCACAAGCTATAAGATACTATCCGCAGTATTACTAAATAGACTAAAACCATATTCAGAAGACATATTAGGTGACTACCAGGCGGGTTTTAGACAAAACAGATCAACAATAGATCAGATATTTATCTTACGACAAATAGCCGAGAAACATTGGGAATATAAAAGAGATCTCCATAACATTTTTGTGGATTTTAAAAAGGCTTATGATAGTGTCCATAGGAATAGTCTATGGAATGTTATGCAGGAATTTGGAATACCAAGGAAGTTAATTAACATGACCAAACTATGCATGGAAGATACTTATAATATAGTAACATATAAAGGCAGGAAATCAGACCCCTTCCAAATAACATCTGGCTTGAAACAGGGTGATGCACTATCGCCGCTACTCTTCAATCTGGCTCTAGAGAAAGTTGTAAGGAAGGTAAAGGAGGAATGTGATATTGGAGGAACATCCAAGCTGCTTGGTTATGCAGATGATATAGATATTATAGGGCAAAGTGAACAAAAGACATTAGAAATATTGACTCACTTAAAGGAAAAAGCCCAACAGATGGGGCTGGTTATCAACCAAGATAAGACAGAATATATGGTAATTTCAAGAGACGGAATGGCTAAAAACTCTGGCCACATACAAATAGATAATATGACCATTAAAAGAACGGAAACATACAAATACCTGGGTACAATCTTCAACTGCTCCAACATCATAAGGGAAGAAATACAAACTAGAATCAACTCTGGAAATAAGATATACTATGCACTACAACATCTACTAAAATCAAAGGCGCTATCTCGTAACACCAAAATCACAATATACAAAACACTGATCAGACCAGTTGTGCTGTATGGCTCTGAAACCTGGAGTACAACGAAAGGAGACGAAGCCTTGTTACAAACCTTTGAGAACAAAATTTTAAGACGCATCTTTGGACCCATTAGGGATACACAAAGTGGAGAGTGGAAAAGAAGAAGTAACAAAGACATTTATGATTTGTTTAAGTCCCCGCTAATCACTGGTATCATGAAGGCTAATAGACTACAATGGCTGGGGCATATAGAAAGAATGGAAGATAATAGGGAAACAAAACTCGCTTACACTCAGGAAATAAATGACCGTAGACCCCGAGGTAGACCAAGAAGGCGGTGGAGAGATAATATACATACAGACCTACAAGCACTTGGAATCAACGACTGGCAAGAGAAGGTCCACCAGAGAGACGAATGGAGACAGATTGTATTTGCAGCAAAGAACCTCAATGGCTCGGAATGCTGAAGAAGAAGAAGAAGAAGAAGTCCACCTCCCAGCTGGTCGAGTTGGAACAGTCGACGACTTCGCAGTCATCCCTCAAAGGAAGGCAGGGACAGTCCATAGCATTTTCCGCCATCCTGGGTGGCTTCCATAATTGCAGAGCCGACACATAATGCTCTGGTGCTGGGCTCACCGAGGGAATCGTCACGTCCTGCTCATTGCTGCTTTAATTCCTCACTTCAATATATTGGGCACTTCGTTATCCCCGGGCCGTTCCCGCACAAATCAGACCGGTCTGCAGATGTATCCACTCAGCGAGTTTTCGACACGGACATGTGTTTGTCGTTGCGCCCGTCAGAGCTGTTTCAGGCACGACGGACATTCGGAAACTACCTAGTTAGAGCTGTTCTGAACAAGAGCGGCATTCGGAAACTATGTAGTCAGAGCTGTTCCTAGCACGAGAGACATTCGGACGAGACATTTCACTCGGACGTAAATGAGTAGTGCCAATTTTTATTTTGCCACCCGTAGGACGGCACTTCCTGCTTCGGCGGGCATTATTTAGTGAGGTTAGCCTTCCTCGTGTTTCGAGGAACGTTAGACTTTCTGTTGTGATGTCGCCCACATCTCAGCTGGTCAAGATAGAACGATCCTCGACATCACGGTCATCCCTCAAGGGAAGGCAGGGGCAGATCATGGGCCTATCCAAAGCTATCCAGGGAGGCTTCCATAATTGCAGAGCCGGCACATATTGCTCTGAGACTGGGCTCACCCAAGGAGTTGCGATGTCCTGCTCATGGCTGCTTTAGTTCCTCACTTCATGTGTTGGGCTTGTCGCTTGCCACTGGTCGCTCAAGCACACACCAGGAATGGTCAGACTGCGGGCGACATCCACTCGGTAAGCTTTTGCTTTTGACTTCGGACCACGCAATGGATTCGCTAGCCGTGCGTTCCATTTCGTGTTATTGGCACGTTTTTCACTTTTGTCTACACTCTATGAGTTAGATACAGACAGTTTTCGTAACCATTTCATTCAACTGGGACACTTTCTGCATTTTAGTACTCGCTCACGAGGTAGGCTACATGTGCTGTCGGCTCAGCACCTTACCTCCGTGCAGCAGTGAACAAGAAACGGCAAGGCCCTCTCATCCGGGAATCCCTCATATCCCCCAGCTGAGAGCCTTCGAACAAGTATCAGAACTGGGCATGTAGCGTGCTCAGTATGCCACCTTTATTTTTCGGTAGGTGGGTATCGGCCCGGCTCTCTCATCCGAGGGTTTGTGGCTTAGAGGCGTTCAGCCTAAACCCTCGACAGAGAGCCTTAGAGTATTGTCCGGACCAAGAACTTCTGCCTTCATGCACCTGATTTAAACTTGTGACTGCTATCCTCAGGCTACCTGCAGGGCAGCAGGTTGTGTCTCTCTTAGTCTGGCCCCTATCCCATAAGCTGTCCGATATGTAGTTTTCATCCATCGGCAAGCACATGGGGTCTATGGGACACGCAAGCTCCCCCACCACGGCAAGGTGGAGACACATCGGGGGAGGGAAGAGAAGATTGACTCCGTACTTCTATGTTTTCCTAGAACAGATCCTATAGTATCCTGGAAGAGAAGATTGACCCCGTACTTCTATGTTTTCTTAGAACAGATCCTATAGTATACTGGGAGAGAAGATTGACTCCCTACTTCTATGTTTTCCTAGAACAGATCCTATAGTATCCTGGAAGAGAAGATTGATTCAGTACTTCTATGTTTTCCTAGAACAGATCCTGTAGTATACTGGGAGAGAAGATTGACTTCGTACTTTTATCTCTACCTAAGACAAAGTAAATATCTATATCAGGCTGAGAGAAACGACTAGACTGTGAACTACTGTGATGGTTCATTTACACCGATTCTTGGTTCTTCTATCATGGTTTACATAAGACCCACTAACAGGACCAGGACAGAGCAGGCCCTAACTAAGCCTTGGTCGGCAACTGGTCTAGCATTGAAAGTCTAACACTCGGACAGTGAGAGCATTGCTTTACTATCCGGTATCTTCTGCACCTTGTCTTGATCCAGATGTATTGGTGTTACCTTTCCTCTGGATAAACTAGGCAGGCCGAGAGAACGAACGAACGAACGGACTTTATATTCAAAGGGTAACAAATTGGGCACGCAGGCCCGTCTTACATTCGGCCCTTCCAATCACTCATCTTTCGTTCATCAGTGCATAATACATTCACATAGGAAAACAAAACATTGTCAAATGAATGTTGTAAACATAAACAATGCATGTTACCATGTTATGAGGCAAATCCCTCACCCACGCATCCCTATCTATCCGCGTGTCCCCCACACACACACATCCACCACCCAACCACACACATACCCCCAGGCACATACATGCCCCCATCCATCCACCCATCTCCCACCCACACCTCCCACACACGCCCCTACCTACACTATCTCCACACCCACACACAAACACACATCTCCCACTCACCACACATCCCCCACCACACCCCCACTCACCCACACACAAACCAAGGCACACATGCATGCACCCACCCACTATCATCCACCAAAACATCCCCCCCCCCAACCTTCACACATCTCCCCACCCACACACACACACATCCTCCACCCATCCCATAACCTACCAACACTCACCCACCCACATATCCTCCACCACCCAACCACACACCCCAACCACCGAGCTAAACACACATCCCCCAACCACACATCCCCCACCCACACACACATATTCCCGCCAACTCACACATCTCACACCTACCCACACACAAAACCCGGACCTACCCACACATCCCCCACTTACACACATCCCCCACACACAATCTCCCCCCACCCAAACATCCCGCACCCACACACACACACACACACACATCTTTCACTCCCCAACCTACACACACTCACCCTCCCATACATCCACCACCCACCCGCCAACCTCCCCCTCCCACGATCTCCAATCCCCCAATCACACACCCCTTAACTACACATCTCCCCACCCATAAGCACATTCCCACCCACCAACACATTCCCCATCTAAAAACGCACAACTACCACCCATACACACCCCACCACACACATATACCACATCCGCACACATCTTCCCACCCACCCACACACACATCTCCCATCCATACACTCATCTCTCACACACATCCACCCATTCACGTACTCATCCATCAACCACACATCTCACACCCAAACATCCTCCACCCACCAATCAACACATGCATCTCTCATCTATCCACCCACCCATACACACCCCAACCAACCAGCCAAACACACATCCCCCACCCTCACATACATCCTTCATCCACTCACACATCCCACACCAAACCACACCTCCCCCACCCACCCATACACCTCTCACCCATCTCACCTCCCACACAACACCCACCCATAAACACATTCCCCCACCCATATACACACACATCTCCCCACATGCATTTCCCATACACATCCCCACCCATACATCTCTCCCCCCCCCACACACACACACACTCACACACACACATCTTCCCACCTACCCACATATCCCCCACCTACAAACACCCTCACCACCCACACATACATCCTCCACCCACTCACATTTACCCCATCCACACTCACGCACTCCCACCCTCACAGACATATCCCTCATTTACAGACACATCCCCACACCCATCCCCCAACCCAAACACATCTCCCACACACCCATTCACCCACCAATCCCTCACCCACCACCCACCCAAATACACATTCCCTACCCACACTCCCAACGCACCAACACGCACACACTTTCAACCATCCTCCAAATATCCCCAACCCACACACACACACATCCCTCGCCCACACACACACACATCCCCCACCGACCACACATCCCTTCACCAATCCACACATCACCCATCCACCCATCCACACACACCCCAACTACACATACATCCACAACACCCCGGACACACACACATACATCCCTCACATACACACCCACATACACATCCTCACATCTAGACACATACATGATGCCTCACATGATCACTGGAACTAGTATGAACAAACTCCCACACTTTGTACACACATACACTGACGATTGTCGTGAGCATTCTCGCAAAAATTGCAAGATATGGAGAAAAAATTGTACATATACATTGTGTAGCGTAAAAATAAGTGATGCAATTTAACTCTCTCTCTCTCTCTCTCTCTCTCTCTCTCTCTCTCTCTCTCTCTCTCTCTCACTCACTCACTCACTCACTCACTCACTCACTCACAAACTCACTCACTCACTCACTCACTCACTCATTCAGCCTTTCACTCACTCACTCACTCACTCACTCACTCACTCGCTTGCTCACTCACTCACTCACTCACTCCCTCACTCCCTCACTCACTCACTAACCCACTCACCCACTTACTCACTCACTCACTCGCTCACCACCCACCCACTCACTCATTCATTCACTTACTCACTAACTCACTCACTCACTCACTCACTCCCACTCACTAGCTCTCTCACTCACGTTACAGTAATGTTATATTATATATGACAAGATTAAGTGGCATACAAAATGATAATATGAAAGATGAGAATACAAAAAGAAATATGGAATTGCATGTTACACAATATGCGTGCGCTCAACTCTCTCTCTCTCTCTCTCTCTCTCTCTCTCTCTCTCTCTCTCTGCTCTCTCTCTCTCTTTCTTACACAGGTTCTCACACACACACACACACACGCGCGCACACACACACACTCACACTAATTAACTCTCTCTCTCTCTCTCACACTCATACTCACTTACTCTCTCACTCACTCTACAGTGATAGACATGTGTTCATATGTGTAATATATTTAATTTTCACAAGCGTAACAATCTGTATATATTTCCCGTCGACAATTAAAGTTTCACACTGCATCAGGGCTAGTTTGTTCCCCTCTGCGAGAAATCCTACATTTTCTTCGACTAATTGGGACGTCACCACCGGAACACAATTAAACTAAATAAATACCGCATGCCGGTAATGAAACTGTCTGTTTGTTAACCAACCCAGCACAAGGCGAGGTGAAGATCTGAGATAGCGGACGGAGTGATGAAATATGCCTAAACATAATATTTAAATATAAGTATTTTAAATGAAGATAGGAAACATCAGCCTACAACATAGCACCCAGATTCGGAAACCTGTCGCCGAAGTGTTGGAAGCCATCCTATTCGGATGAAGGTAAATATAATATTTATTTTCAATCTTAGATTAGTTTGTGAGTCTGTTTCCCAGAAGAAGAGTGGTAAATCAGTATTGTAAAACCATGTGGTAAGTTCTTAAGACATTAATTTAGTAAGAACTAAATAATATATTCAGTTCTCATAGCCTATGGGTAAACTGTCTATTAAGAATAACCATGGTGAGTTTAAATTTTTCTCCCAAATAAACAACTGATTTAATGTATAAGCATTAGTCCAAGTTGTAAATTTATTTCTTAAGTAGGTAAATCAGCAGTGATTTAGAGTGGTGAGTAACTTAGGATTTAAGAAAACTCAGAATCCTCAGTGCAGAGTTAAGTACACTATGTTCCATGTACCCCCACTGGTAAGAAGAAAACTAGTTTACGTATGCCAACACTGATAGAGAAATTAGTGTAATGTGTAATAGTTACTCTCCCAAAAAATAATAGTAAGCAACATAGCTCTTGTGATACATTGTAGTCTATACAAATACGAATAAGCAAATAAACACCCGCTGTAACAAGAGTTGATGAGTGAACAAGTGCACAGCATGAGCACATTAGTGAATAGATTTATTTTTGACATGAGCACATGGAAAAACAAGTAATTTTCTTATATTTCATGAACAGATGAGAACCAAATAGAGTCCTATGGTGATCCTAATTTTGTGTGTTGAATTAAAGCACCCACGTGGTGAGTCAAATGTATTTTCAATGTTGTAAACATATGGAATTAATATTTGTGCCACACAATAATACTTAGTCAACCGGCATGTTAGAATGGTTAAGATTCATAATGTCTGAATGTGTGTTGAGTATATCACATAAATCTATAAGAGCAGGGGGGGGGGGGATCCATGTATATCTTCATTATTGCTACACAGGGAAAAGTATCCTTTGAGAATCTCATAATTATGCCTAATGATCATATAAATCTATGCCATTGCTGAAAACATGTCTATGTGTACTCATGTGTGATTTCATTATTGTAAAACAGATGTGAATGTATTATTTGTAACAACACATCAGTATAACTATTTATCATCCAGGAAATATTATAATTACTGATGAAGGATGAGGATGAGCATGAATGAGGTTCTAATGTAATGTAACCGTTGTTAAATGTGTGAATATTATCATGTGTAAAGCACAGACATATATTAATTGTTATTCCTACAGATATGATGTGTCTGATGAATGATTGTGAGATGAGAGATTTCATTGTGATATCATTGATGTTAAACATTTTAAGTTATCATTGGGAAATCACATAAGTATAATTTCTCACCTTACATGCAACTTTGAATGATGTTTGATGAATGATTCCTGTATGATCATCCATCACCTATAAATATTATGTCTGATGAATGAGGAGTATGAATTAAGAGAAGTTAATGCTGGTAAGGAGTGTCGTGAAATACTGAAGAGTTAACGATTCCCAGATGGACGACTGTATACACCGACTAACCAGGTAGGAGAAGGGTTAACCAACAAAGGAGTGACCAGGCGCATGTGTTTCTAGGTCAAGACCCAGAAGGAGGCCAACAGTACAGGTAACCTGTCGCGTGGAAAAATTGGTTTCCGACAAGGCAGACAGCATTATTGGATAGCATATTGCGGTCTGAATGTATGAATAATGGAGAAGTTTCAGATCTGTAATTTTCCACTAACAATGATCATGCAGTCTGAATGTGAGGTGTCCAGCAATGTCAAGGACTATGCGGCAAAAATGACCGATATAAAGAGGGTCAATTCTTTGTGTAAGTTTAGTGTGTGTTCCAAACTGACCTGAAGGAGATATGTTCTTGAGTGGGAATAGAAATACACGTCCCTAATGATGGAAAGAGGGGATAATAGTGTGTTATTCGCTAAGTGTTTTTTCGATTCCAGGAACATAGATGCCTAAATAAGGTATAAAGATATTAGATATAGTTTAGCATAGGAATATAGATGTGAATGAATAGCCTTTACCATTGCTTTCTATTAGTAGATAGTTTAGACTTTGGTGAATTCATATGTCTTATGCGGGTGTTCACTTCGGAAGCCTTGTCATTATGGCTGGAGAAGGACACTTGCATAAGTAGTAGTAAGGGGCGGACGCTTATCACTGGATTTGTTATACTTTTCCAGGTTCCACTCTCCTAGTGAAAGCAGAGAAGAGATGAAGAGGAATACCCTTGAACAAATAAAGTACTTACATGGAACCAAACAGAATATGAACATATTTACGATGAAGAAAGAAATAAGTTAAATAAAATACAGAACACTGTATGCTCAAACGAATATACCACAAAACCCTTAAAAGGAAAGGATGTTAAACTGTGGCAAGCAGGGATACTTACAACTACATACGTATTGTAAGAATAAAGAATAAATAAGAGACAAGCCAAACAGTAATAGTAATCAAAGACTATAGGAAGAACTGTGGCGATGTGGTGGTTTTTCGATGTTGGATACTTACCGTCATGAAACAGATTCAGGAGCATTCATAAACCTACGGGACTTTTATTACGGTACCTTGACTCTGTGGTGAACAGTTTTTGTTTCAAACAATCACGGATTTACCATTAGATGCAAGCATACGGATCCTCCGGGTGAGCTCTGTCCTGTTTGATGTGCTGTCCTGTGATCTTGAAGAATGAAAGGGCGAGAAGCAACCACGCTGATAGACATTCAGAGTTCATAACTGGCAACCACACTAGAAGAACATACCAACTACATAGACAATATCCATACATACACCAGACATAGTTTTTATTAATAAATCTTTTATCTTATCGTTGAAAGGAACTGTTGTCGGAGTATGTGTTGAGGGAATAATAAAGAGAGAGAAAGAAATAGATATATGGAAGGGAAGACAGAAGAGAGGAGTGTAGACCAAAGTCAGTCAATAATCCCAACAGATAATAAGTTTAAAGATGTGCTTGTTGAGTCCAGTCTTCTCTCGGGAATTTAACAGGACATAATTGGTGGAGCGAGCGGGGTAACATACATTATACCCATATGACCTGAATGCATAACATGGCAGATGCATAAAGGGGTACTTGCATATTGGCACAGGCATAGCGGAGTACCTACATGTTGGGACATACTGATTGGAATAAATAGAAGTATATATTGATGACTTTTAATGGAAGGACGTCCATTGGATATATGGTGCCATTACATTTATGGTAGAAACATTTCATTAATGCTGGTGACTTTGCAGTGAGAAAGTTCCAGACAGAGTGAATGTGGATAGGTGGTAAGACACATTACATACCTAGTCACACGGTCACACGTCTACATAAGTCTTTATCCTATATCTCCTCTTGTGGATGAGAGAGTGGTTGTGATGTACTGTGTGGTGTTGGAGATTTATAATAATTAATAGATATAGATAAATGATATAGGTTCTAGGTAGATTATCGGTTTATAGTGAGTATTCTTTACTGCCTTGAGGTGTCTTTACTCAACGTGCTGACTTATCTGCTGTAACTATGGCAACGCCTAAAGTAACTACAGCCGAACTGAGGGCCAACGGGGAGGCAATTGGTTTAGCTGGTTCCGAGCTAACGGATTACATACAAGAAAGAGAGCGAGAACTTCGTCAAGCGGAAAGGGAGGAGCGTAAGGCCCAGTTGGAAGCAGAAAGGGAGGAGCGTAAGGCCCAGTTGGAAGCAGAAGAAGCCACGAAGATCAGAGAACATGAATACCGCATGCGAGAACTGGAGCTCAAGACACAAACTAAGGGAGAAATAGATGGAGTGGAAGGAAATTCTTCTTCACCTGGTGCAACCCATATGAGTGGACATGGTTACCATGCCATGAAGTTTCCCTTAGCTGTCTACGATCAGTCTAAGGAACGCTTTGACCAGTACGCATCTCGTTTCGAAGCAATGTCAGTCGCTATGGGGCTGGATCGGAGCAGATGGGCTCTTAAACTATCCCAGGGATTAATCGGTTCGGGATTTGAAGTGTACACACGCTTACCACCAGGACAGGAAAATAATTACCAGGAATTAAAAGCCGCTTTGATGAAACATTTTGACATCACCGCACAACCGTATAGGAAGAAGTTTAGATCGTCTAGACGAGAGCCGGGAGAACTATTCGCCGCCTACAGTCTGAGGCTGAAATCCTATCTCCAGAAATGGATGGACTTGGCAGAATTCAAGAGGGATTATGAGAGTCTCGAAGAGATGATGGTGGTAGACCAAATGCGAAAGCAAATGTCGAAACCTCTCAGAACCTTCTTAGGAGAACAAGGGGCGGAACGGATTGATGTTGTGAATAAGCTGGCGGAACGATTCGTGGAAGTACATGGTGAAACTGAGGAACTAAGTACACAAACCAAAGGTCAGGAGAAACCAGAGAAAAAGAAACCTAAAAACTGGGAAGGAGAAAAAGGGGAACCTTATATAAAGCACACAGAGGAGAGTTCAGAGAAGGTGAAGGTAGGAAACCAGAGCACCTCGAATTCTCAAGCGAAACGACAGTGGTCTGAAAAGTGGTGTTCGTTTTGCAAGGCGGCCTCCCACAACACCAAAGACTGCAGATCGAAACCTAAAAGTTCTTACTTCGCAGCATGCAAAGTGATTCCTACATCGGTGATCACAGACAAGGCTGAGGTCGGCGAAGGAGAAAGGAACAAAAAGGACACACGGAAACCTAGGAAGGGAACAGGGTGCACTCACTGCCAGTCGATAACACATAATACTGTGGACTGCAGATGCAAGGCCAAACACGCCAATTGCATAACCAACCTCGAGGAATCAAAAGAGGAAGGCAAGGAAACGGTCAAGGAGATGAAAGACACTCAGGACCAAGAGAGACCACCTGTGGTTGAACTGATTGAAGTAAATGGCCAACAGGTTGCTTGTCTCTACGATACCGGTTTGGATGGGGAAGCGGTGGTGGACGCCAGCTTGGTAAGCCCAGACCAATTTACAGGGGAGACCATAGAAATACAGCCGGCAATGAGGAGTGCTGTTACCATGACGCTGCCAATCGCCAAGGTGGAGATTAAATCCAGGTACGTCACGGGCATTATTCCAGCTGCTGTATTATCTGACTCCTTATTTCCAATGATCATTGGCACGAAATATGTCTTTTTGGGGATGCCCAAACAGCCAGCCCACAAGGGAACAGTAGTCAGTGGATCTCAAGGGAAGGAAAAAGAGGCAGAGACACTATGCGACAACTCAGGGATAGGAGAATTGCATACTGCCCAGAGGAAGGATACTACGTTGCATCCTTGCTACAGGAAGCTGCAAAGAAGTGCTGAGCCACCAGAGCGGGGACAGTACTTTCTGAAGAATCAACTACTCTATCGGAGAGCTGGGAGGGGAGATAACCTGCATGAGCAGTGGGTGGTTCCAGAGACCCACCGTCCTCACATTCTTCAGAGTGGACACATCATAGGCGAGAATCGACATATGGGTGTCAGAGAGACCTTGCAGCAAATATCCGGCCATTATTGCTGGCCAGGAATGACCGGAGATGTACGCCGGTGGGTGAAGTCTTGTTCGGAGTGCCAGAGAAGCACCACCCAACAAGCGAATTAAGAGGAAACTAGCTCTTAAAGTGGAAGACAAAGTGGAAGTGTGGAGTCCAGCAGAGACCAATATACTCCAAGTAGGATGGAAAGGACCTTATCCTGTGGAAAAGGTGGTGTCCAAGAACATCTACAAAATACGGATCGGGGAAGAGAAGAAAAATCTCCCTAGACATCTCATTAGGAAATATGAAGAGAGATCCGGGAGCAAAGCTTCGCACTTTATGGTGATGGCAGCCATTGGGACAAAGGTTACCAGTCCAGACGAAGACCAGAGATCGCCAGTACAACATAGGAGGGCCTATGGGACAGTACATGATAGGTCAGATTTACCCAACGACAGGAGGAGGGAAATCACAAGTCAGGGAAAGGACAAGAGTGAAAGTTTCACCGGTAACCAAGTTCAGAAGGGGTGGGTAACGTCGGGAAAAGCGAGAATTACCCAGGACTCCAACCAAAGATTGGCTGACCAGATACAATATCGCCCAAGATGGTCCTGGAAGCAAAAGCCCAGGAGGTTTGGGAAAGACGACTCGGTCCGACGAGGACGAGGCGGAACATCCCCAGAGGAAAAGCCGGGGGAAACCAAGAGGACATGGAAGCAGTGTTACAATCAGGATGGGACAATCCGTCTGTATTGTGAGCCGTCGCTGACGCAAGTCGAAAGTAGGTCGACCAGACGTACAGGAGCGAGGAGCCAACACTAGTTTCAGTCGTGAGTAGTATAGTAGGGTGTCAATTAGAGCGCCTACTGGATAATGAGATGAGCCATGTGAGGATCCAATCATATCATCAACACGTGATGTTAATAGCTACTTCGCAGAAGCTCAACGCACGGTGGATGTGATGGACGTTGTTGCTGCAACTGGACTTCACAATGGAATACATCCTTGGTAAGGAGAATGTAGGAGCGGATTTGATATCCAGACATTCAGCTCCGGAGGAAGAAGACTAGGATTGTGGATCATGGGAATCAAACCTACAGTGAGAAAGATTCGACGCGGTCTAATCTCTTAAGAGGGGGCCTATGTCGTGAAATACTGAAGAGTTAACGATTCCCAGATGGACGACTGTATACACCGACTAACCAGGTAGGAGAAGGGTTAACCAACAAAGGAGTGACCAGGCGCATGTGTTTCTAGGTCAAGACCCAGAAGGAGGCCAACAGTACAGGTAACCTGTCGCGTGGAAAAATTGGTTTGCGACAAAGGCAGACAGCATTATTGGATAGCATATTGCGGTCTGAATGTATGAATAATGGAGAAGTTTCAGATCTGTAATTTTCCACTAACAATGATAATGCAGTCTGGATGTGAGGTGTCCAGCAATGTCAAGGACTATGCGGCAAAAATGACCGATATAAAGAGGGTCAATTCTTTGTGTAAGTTTAGTGTGTGTTCCAAACTGACCTGAAGGAGATATGTTCTTGAGTGGGAATAGAAATACACGTCCCTAATGATGGAAAGAGGGGATAATAGTGTGTTATTCGCTAAGTGTTTTTTCGATTCCAGGAACATAGATGCCTAAATAAGGTATAAAGATATTAGATATAGTTTAGCATAGGAATATAGATGTGAATGAATAGCCTTTACCATTGCTTTCTATTAGTAGATAGTTTAGACTTTGGTGAATTCATATGTCTTATGCGGGTGTTCACTTCGGAAGCCTTGTCATTATGGCTGGAGAAGGACACTTGCATAAGTAGTAGTAAGGGGCGGACGCTTATCACTGGATTTGTTATACTTTTCCAGGTTCCACTCTCCTAGTGAAAGCAGAGAAGAGATGAAGAGGAATACCCTTGAACAAATAAAGTACTTACATGGAACCAAACAGAATATGAACATATTTACGATGAAGAAAGAAATAAGTTAAATAAAATACAGAACACTGTATGCTCAAACGAATATACCACAAAACCCTTAAAAGGAAAGGATGTTAAACTGTGGCAAGCAGGGATACTTACAACTACATACGTATTGTAAGAATAA
>JACEFZ010012422.1:627500-655000 GCA_014155875.1 Cepaea nemoralis
AGGTTTTTACATCGAGTCTAAAAAGGAGAGAGAAAAATAGATTCTAGACGCCTAGTGTCTGGACAGATTTGTGACGTCATTCAGACACAATATTTAAACAGTCTGGATAAACAACTTTGGCCAGAGTCGACCAAATGTTGTGACACAACAAGGACATGTGTGTAGTGTTCCTGCTTTAATTATAGAGAGAGACTACAGTGTCTTGTGTTGATTTACATCGGCGGACATTTAACCATTGCGTTATTCAGGAGCCTCAATTTCAGACAGGAATAAATATATGGTATTTAATTAGGTAGACTCAAGTTAGATTATTCTTAGGAATCGAGTGTGGTAACGTGCGTGTTGAGAACGTATTATAGGAGTGTTGGCAGCGTAGGCTATCGCGGTGCTTAAAATAGCTAGTGTGAAATATCAATTAACTCAGTGAGTTAAGGACAATGTAGTGGGTTGATATTTGGGGAGATTGAGGATGGTTGGGGGGGGGGGGAGATAAAGGAAATGTCAAATGTCAAGTGGTAGGATCTTCCAGTAGGGTATCTACTGGGTTTCTGCACTTTTCCTTTAGTCTTTCCTTGTCTTACCATGACTCAGACCGATGTGATGAGCTCCTCTGCCTTATGACAGAGTTTAGTTCTCTGTTATATATCTGAGTGCGGCCGTCGGCCTACACTCACCTAATAAAGGTCGGAATCGGGTTGCTCTCACCAGGTGTGTTCTCTCTTCAACAGGTTCCACTAGATTTACCAAGAAGTAGCAGAAAATTATGGCTCTATTAATGAACTAAGGTTTTTTACTCAGCGGCTTTTGCACTGGGTCCATAACCCAGAGGGTCTGCAAGAACCTGACCTCTGCTGAGCAGGAACTGATGATAATTTCGGGAATGATTCCTCGGTGGTAGTTCTTATTATAGGAGAGTACATATACTTACAATACCACCAGTAACAGGAACAATAGTTGTATATATAAAACTTGAAAATTAACATTTGTGTCTTCTAAATGGTGAATTCTTGTGAAACATTACAAATTAACATTGAGTTTCTAATTGGTGAATTCCTATGACTTTAACTACTAACATTTAGTTTCAAAGTGACAGTAAACATTATTGTACGGTACAAGTGTTATCAGATCACAGAACTTGTAGTGACCTGTTGTTACATTGTGTGTGTCAGATTCATGGTCAGTATTGGACTATATCTTCTATTGTTGACCAGGTATCCGGACTATCCAAGAGCTATTGGAGGAAGTCGACATTTGGCCGGAGAGACGATTCATTTGGTGAGGTCTTCTTGTACGTGATATATGGTGCTGTTGTGAGGCCAGTACTGTGATGAAGCAGACTTTGCTCCTGAGCTGTTCGGTCTGATTCTGCATACACACTAGATTATACGACAAACATTCTACACATACACTTTGCACATACTTGACACTTTTCTTTATTAAATTAATTTGTTATTTTTTTTAGAAGCTGGAGTTGTGTGGTATGTTTGAAACAGAATGAGAGGGGGCATGGTCCAGTGGTAAGAGAGAGAGAGAGAGAGAGAGAGAAAGAGAGAGAGAGAGAGAGAGAGAGAGAGAGAGAGAGAGAGAGAGAGATCCAGGGACTGACGGGGTGTTGTGGACAGAAAGCTAGGAGATCCTCAAGATAATGATATGGGGTTATAAGAATGTGGGTGTTTATTCCCCTCACCCCAGGGACGACACTTATTACGCGACAACCCACAAGTCAAGACAACGGGGGCAGGAAAAATTTCTTAGTAACGACTAATTTACCTGTAATCTCAATGCTATGTAAGGAGGGGAGTCGCGGTGGAAACTATGTGTAAAAATCTGTATGTACATGATTTTCTGATGATTTTCATGATTGTAACTGATGCATTTGTAATGAATTGTTTCAAACATTTCTGTTTATTACTCAATATACTGTTAATAAATGATGAAAAAATAAGGAAGTCATTTCATCTCATGAGTGTAATTTTTACTTGCCAAAGTCAAATTGTTTATATCTAAACTACTCTTAGATATAATTATTTAGTTGGTAGAGGAGAGACAAGAAACCACTTAAAGGGACATTTTGGATACTTAGTAAAACCTTTTCCTGAAGGTATTCCTTGGTTCCTTAAAACTCTATTTCTGGTCTCAAACAATTGAGTCAGCACAGCTAAATTAATTAAACGGGCAGGATCACATTGGGAAAAAGGACTTTGTATCCTTTCTCCCTTTGGGGTTGAGCCATCAATCTCTACATATCCGACAATATTATACATGATAACATCAATTGGCATTCAAAAAGATAGTATGAAGATGAGAATACACACAAAACATGGAATAGCATGTTAAATGACATGTTTGCGCTCATCTCTCTCTCTCTCATCTCTCTCTCTCTCTCTCTTTCTCTCTCTCTCGCTTCTCACCAACACACACAGACACTGACAAATATGCACACACACACACACACACACACACACACACACACACACTAACACATCCATTCTCACACTGTCTCACTCTGTCTCTGTCTCTCTCTCTCACTCTCTCTCGTTCTCTCTCTCTCTCCCTCTCTCTTTCTCTCTCTCTCTCTCTCTCTCTCTCTCTCTCTCTCTCTCTCTCTCTCTCTCAATCACTAGTTCACCCATTAACTCACTCTTTCCATCTTTTCATGAGCGACACGTGATCTCTAAAATTCAGCCCAGGCTCTGTACTATGGAGAGGTTATCATGGCTTTTTTGTTTTGTTTTTTGAATCTCACGACACTGGTGATCGAGTGAAATGGCGAGTCATGACCGCCCACGCTTTCCGGCATGGAACATGATTGATTGATTTGATTGATTTTTGAATCATAATGTAACAAACTATCGCCTGTCAAGACGGCAAGGTGCTAATAGTACAGTGCAGTACTAGTAGGAAAAAGACCTCGGCAACACATTCCCCTTGGAGTGTGTATATAGAAGCCAATACATCATCCTCACTCCGATAGATATTTTGTATATAGAAGTCTGTACATCAACCTCACTCCGATAGATATTTTGTATATAGATGTCTATACATTAACCTCACTGCGATATATATATTTTTTTATATATAGAAGTCCATACATGAACCTCTCTCCGATAGATATTTTGTATATAGAAGTCTATACATCAGCCTCACAACGATAGATATTTGGTATATAGAAGTCTATACATAAACCTCATTCTGATAGATATTTGGTATATAGAAGTCTAAACATAAACCTCATTCTGATAGATATTTGGTATATAGAAGTCTATACATAAACCTCATTCTGATAGATATTTGGTATATAGAAGTCTGAATAACGAAGACACAAACAATAGATTGCACGATTTATTGCCTGGCATATTTCGCTGCATCTCGTCAGGTACATACTGCAGAACTCACACAACTTACGTGAAATTAACTAGATAAATCCTTCAAGTTGAAATATACACAATTTCGCACAGTAATGTCGATTGTCTACCACGGTAATTTTAAGCTGACTAACATGTCTTTCTGTTTACACAATTCTGGCTTGCGTTGATAGATCATAATTGCTTCTACAAATTTTAACAAGCGAGTATTCTGTGTTCTAAACAACACGCGAAATGCAGTCTCTCTGGACACAACATGGCGACTGGCGACAATGTGCCTGCCGATTGAAGACGCCGGGAGCTTCCGGTGTGTCGGCTCCTCGTGGCTATCATCTCCTGTGTGTTGTATCTTGTTGACCCATTGAGGTATGTGTTCTGACACCCGTTTGTTAAGCTGTCTCTCCGTTCGACCAATGTAAACGGCCTGGCATCTACATGTGAATTGGTAAATACAATTGTTTGTGGCGTACAGAGGAACAGGCTCTTTGACTGTTGGTGTAGGAATGGGTACGGTTTTACATCTAATGACTGGAGTTGCCGCACAGAATGTTCGACCTACTGCTGTAGTAAGCCGGTCTTGTAGACGTTGCATTACGTCATCCCCTCGAAAGGTTAGCTGGATGAATACCTTGAGTTTAGGGACTGTAGTTACGTCTGCTTTGGGTTTGGGCTGTTGGCAATGGCGCTTTATAAATCCTGTGGAGTACCCATTCAGGTTTAAGACATTCTTCAGAGTTTCAAATTCCTCTGTCAGTGTGTCCTGGGTGCATATCTTTCTAGCACGGTCAAACAAGGTCCGTACTAAGCCCCGTTTGTACTGGACAGGTGTGAAGCTCTGAAAATTTAGGTATTGGCCAGTCCATGTTTCTTTGCGATACACCGATCTTTGAATTGTGCCGTCTGCTCTACGTCTCATTAGAATATCTAGGAACGGTAACGCTTCGTTGTGTTCGTGTTCCATAGATAGAGAGATGTTTTTATGCGTCTTGTTCATTGTGGCCTGAAACGATGTTGCTTGTAGCTCGCCACAATGAACAAGACGCATAAAAACATCTCTCTATCTATGGAACACGAACACAACGAAGCGTTACCGTTCCTAGATATTCTAATGAGACGTAGAGCAGACGGCACAATTCAAAGATCGGTGTATCGCAAAGAAACATGGACTGGCCAATACCTAAATTTTCAGAGCTTCACACCTGTCCAGTACAAACGGGGCTTAGTACGGACCTTGTTTGACCGTGCTAGAAAGATATGCACCCAGGACACACTGACAGAGGAATTTGAAGTCTTCGTTATTCAAATTCACTACGGGAAAACATTGTTTTGAATATAGAAGTCTATACATAAACCTCATTCTGATAGATATTTGGTATATGGAAGTCTATACATAAACCTCATTCCGATAGATATTTGGTATTTAGAAGTCTATACATAAAGCTTATTCCGATAGATATTTGGTATATAGAAGTCTATACATAAACCTCATTCCGATAGATATTTGGTATATAGAAGTCTATACATAAAGCTTATTCCGATAGATATTTGGTTTATAGAAGTCTATACATAAACCTCACTCCGATAGATATAAACTATTTTCAAGGCACAGACGACATGAACACTAATGCACGAAAATTAAGAGTTAAAATTTAGTTTAGTTTAGTCCACGGATCAACATCAGGGCACACGAGTGTAACCCATAAGTGCTCCGTTCTTCTCCTAACTCAAGCCTGAGTTCGGAGAATCTCAGCTCAGTGCACGAACTCCGTAGCACCGGCGACGATCCTGAAATACTTTGTGTAGATTTTTAACTCGAAATTTTGCCCGGGCACCGCCTTTAGGCTACTTTTTTTTCGATTTCCAACTGCGAAGGGATGTTTTTTTACGTGCGCGACAATACATACGGGCGTCCGATCTCATTACCCAGAAACCAGGGGAAACTTTGTTACTAGAAGTCCATGTGAAAAAATCCCCTCCCTCACCTGGGGCTTGAACCCGGGACCTTCAGCACTCGAGGCGAACACCATACCTCGAGACCACTCAGCCCTCCCCCCGCCTAGTGAATAATAACAACAACGTTAGCTAATAAAAATCCTGAGCTCATTGCGTACAGTCATAAACTATATTTCTGAATCACTTTGACGCAGCGAAGCGAACAATGTGCATTTGGCTTGATCTGCCATTGAAGACGCAATAGGTCAAGCCACCAGGTCCAGTTTGTATATCCATTAGTCTAACCAAGTAGTTGTGTCAATTTATTTTGTGTTTTGTGTTGTTGTTGTTGTGTTTTTTTTTCGTTTAAAACAAAATCTATTTGTGTTGTCCTGTCCTTGACAAAGATTCCTAGAATCGAAACGTCGGCCGTCCTTTGTGTCCTATTGTACTTATTTTTTTTAAAATTTTATTATTTCATTTTATATATTTGTTGATTGCTTCTGATTTTGGATGTCACACTGTTTTCACCTATGTACGATGGATTTCTTTGTAAGGTATGTGCATCGTGTCTGTGTTTCTTCTTCTTTGCGTTAATCCGGAGTGTTTTTTTTTTCCAGATGTGATTGCGGTGTGTCTAGTTAGGCAACCTCGGGCGGAAACCCTTGAACCAATACATCCGACGTTCAGCGTGCGTTTTTGACAGGACTGCGGGACTCTCACTTTTGTGGTGCCGTCCACATCCCATCTGGTCAAGTTAGAACGGTCGAATGCTTCTCGATCAGCCCTCAAAGGAAGGCAGGGAAAGTCCATGGCATTTTCCGCCATCCATGGTGGCTTCCATAGTTGCAGAGCCGACACATAGTACCCTGGTGCTGGGCTCACCGAGGTAATCGTCACGTCATGCTCATGGCTGCTTTAATTCCTCACTTCAATATATTGGGCATTTCGTTCACCACGGGCCTTTCTCGCACAAACCAGACCGGTCTGCAGACGGGATCCACTCAGGGAGCTTTCGATTCGGACATGTGCTTGTCGTTTTTCCCGGACAGAGCTGTTCCGGGCACGACGGACATTCGGAAAACTGGCTAGTTAGAACTGTTCCGGACATAAGCGGCGTTCGGAAACTAGGTAGTCAGAGCTGTTCCTAGCACGAGAGACATTCGGACAAGACATTTCACTCGGACGTAAATGCATAGTGGCAATTTTTATTCTGCCACACGTAGGACGGCACTTCCGACTTCGGTGGGCATTTTTAATGAGGTTAGCTTCCTCGGGTTTCGGGGCACGTTGGACTTATTGTTGTGATGTCGCCCACATCTTAGTTGGTCAAGATAGAACGGTCAACCCTCAAGGGAAGGCAGGGGCAGACCATGGACGCTCCCCGCTATCCAAAGAGTCTTCCATAGTTGCAATACCGGCACATATTGCTCTGAGATTCGGTTCACCCGAGGAATTGCTACGTCCTGCTCATGGCTGCTTTAATTCTTAACTTCCATTTATTGGGTATTTAGCTTGCCACTGGTCGTTCAAACACAAACCAGGAACGGTCAGTCTGCGGACGACATACACTAGGTAAGCTTTCGCTTTGGACTTCGGACCACGCAATGGATTCGCTAGCCAGGCGTTCCATTTCGTGTTATTGAGACGTTTTTCCACCTTTGTCTACACTCTCTATGAGTTAGATACAGACATTTTTCGTAACTATTTCATTCGACTGGGGCACTTTTCTGACATTTTGTACTCGCTCACGAGGTAGGTGACATGTGCTGCCGGCTCAGCTCCTTACCTCCGTGCGCGTTCAGTGAGCGAGAAACGGTCAGGCCCTCTCATCCGGGGATCCCTCAAATCCACCAGCGGAGAGCCTTCGAACAAGTATCTGAACTAAGCATGTAGCGTGCTCAGCATCTCACCTCCATTTATCGATAGATGGATATCGGCCCGGCTCTCACATCCGAGTGTTTATGGCTTAGAGGCGTTCAGTCATATCCCTCATCTGAAAGCCTTAGAGTATGTGTCCGGACCAAACTTCAGTGGCATCGTGCGCCTAATTTAGACATTGACTGCTATCCCTCAGTCTACCTGTAGAGCAGCATGTTGTGTCTCTCTTGGTCTGATCCCTAACCCAAGGCTTGTCCGACATGTAGTTGTGCATCCGTCGACAATGCTCTTGGGATCTCTGGGACACGCAAGCGGCCCCCCCCCACCTTCCCCCCGCGACAAGGTGGAGACACATCGGGGGGGGGGGCGGGCTGTGTTTAGTATGTTTCTTCTTTTCGCAGGCGCTAAATATACCTTATTATTTGCAATTCATATTGTTATATCCTGCTGCAGCCGCTGCTTTTGCTTTTTCTTTTGTTCTACACCAGGTCCAGAAGTGACCAACTCTTGGTAATTTACTACCTTGGGGCGAGGAACGGAGTGGCATAGATACGCGGCGTACGTCTCGAGATGTATCTGATACAGGTACTTTTTTTTGGGGGGGGGGGGGGGGGGGTGTGCGTATTTCTTTAATTCCAAAAGTACCTTTTTTCCCCGCATAACCTTTACAGGACATTGCGGTCAACACCAGCATTTTTCATCTGCTTTTGATGTCTTGGCAAGTTTTACGTTCAGTAGTTTGCCATTGCTTTCTGAACGACCGGCTCACATACCTACGAAAGTAACCAGCGCGACACAATCCGCTGCCGAATCTCGCGCAGCTGTGTTTCGTATGTGAGTATACGGGATTACGAACAACGTCCTTAACTCATTCCAGGGAGACCAAAGTACCTAGTACGAGTGACTAAAATATATGGCGTATTTCTTTAATTCGAAAAGTACCTAGTACGAGTGACTGAAATATATGGAGTATTTCTTTATTTCCAAAAGTACCTAGTAAGTGTGTCTGAAATCATCATCATCAAGTGCCATGCCGGCTGGTGTAGGCGTTCATGACTCTCCACAAATCTCGGTCTTTGGTTTTATGGATCAATTCAGCTGTTGATATTTCTCCATGCCAAAGTCTTAATCAATCCAGCAACTTGGTCTGCCTCTCTTCCTCTCGATCTTTCCAGTTGTCACGATGTTCTCCAATGCCTCTCTTCTGTCTGAAATATATGGCGTATTTCTTTAACCTGAAAAGTACAGGGTACGAGTGACTGACATATATGGTTTATTTCTTTAAATTGAGAAATACCGGGTACAAATATCTGAAATATATGGCGTATTTCTTTAACTCGAGAAGTAAACAACCCTAAGAAAAGGAAAGCTTAACATATGTCACATTTTATAATGTTAACGGAATCATGATCCAAACTGTGGAATATATTCTTATGTCATCTGTCACATTTTAAACTTCGCATATGGCAAACCTTACCCATGACAAAGTCATTAATTGTTATTTTATATGTCTGAAGACGTCATACAATGTTATTTCTTAAGCGCCAAACACTGTATTTATGTGAAAGCCGTTGACTGCTAGGCGGTTTGCTGTAAGCATCATTAGTATCAGAATGCTTTCAGCTGCCAGCAACGGCGACACTGGCTTATATACACATAGCCATAAAAAGACACCAGAATGCAAGTTCGCGCTTCTCGTTAATCTACAAGCTTTCTGTTTTGCTGTCAATTTCTCGTCCTAATAATACAGGAGGGATTACAAAAGCCCTGGTTTTTTCTCAGGTTTGCCTGCTTTAAAAGTCTGGCTTAATACTTGAAAGACGCCGAGGACGTCGCCCAGAAAGTGTGGAATAACGACCCACAAGCTCCCAACGCTTGCCTGTCCATCAGATCCCAGTGCCTGGGGACTGCATTGTGGAGGATGATGAGTCTGGTGCTGTATTAGCGTCCAAAGACATTGCCTGCTAAGACGGATCTTTAGAGACAGGAAGAAATGCAGCCGTTAGGACACGGAGACAAGACAGGTCGCAAGACGACGTAATGGATAGTCATGTCTCTGTAATTGTCACATTGGCTCAGCTTACAGAGAAAGTGATGGCTTTAAACCGAGTCTTCTGAGCAAGGGATAAAAAACATTATAAAACACCCACACACACACATGCACTGAGATAATGAACAAAGAAACATACAGATTTGACTCACGTGAAGACGCGTTATGTTCGGAATGTAAATAAACAAGTAAATTATGTAGATGCATAAATAATATGCAAAGTGCTAAAGCCTGTTAACGGGAATAAGTTATTTATTGAAGTGAAGCTTCAGTTGTAACTACGTATGTTTTATTTTAAATAGGGCTACTTTTTAAAGACACATTATATCTGTTCCTGCCTGACTTGCTACTATTTTTGTGTCTATTATTATGTGTGTTGCTTTCCTTGTTGTGGATGTTATATAGTTGATATTGCTGTTGTTGTTAAGATTGATGCTTTTCCTTTTGTTGATATTCATGTTATTGCCACCTCTGAAGCTGCCGCTGTTATTGTGCTGCTTTTAATGCTGTTATATTTGTATTTTTGTTGCTGGTCTTGATGGTCTTGTTATGTAACTGTTTATTGTTGGAGCTGTTATTATTATTATTATTGTTAGTCTCGCTGCTATTATCATTATCGGTGTTATTATTACTTTTGTTAATAATATTAGTCTCGCTATCATCATCTTTATCGCTGTTATTGTTATTGTTGTTGTTGTTATTATTATTATTATTATTATTATTATTATTATTATTATGCTTATTATTATTATTAATCTCGCTGCTATAATCATGCTTCTTTTTTTTTTTTGCATATCCCTTACAGGACGTTGCAGTCAACATCTGCATTTTTCAGCTGCTGTTGATGTACTAGGCAAGATTACGCTTAGTAGTTTGTCATTGCTTTCTGAGCGACCGGCTCACATACCCCGTAAGTTACCAACCGGCACAAACCGCTACCGATTCTCGCGCAGGTTACGTTACTCACGACAATTTACGGGATTACCCGCTGTTATCATTATTGATGTTGTTATAATTATTATTACTATTAGTATTGCTGCTGTCGCTGTTATTGATATTATTATTTTCGCTGTTATTATTACTATAGGTCTCTCTGCTATCATCATTTTCGCTGCTATCATCATTATCTATGTTACTATTACTATTATTATTATTATTATTAGTCTCACTGCTATCATCATTATTGCTGTTATCGTAATTATTATTACTATTGCTTTATTATTATAATTATTAGTTTCTCAGCTATAAATAATACCGATATTGTTATTGTTATTATTATTATTATTATTATTATTATTATTAGTCTCTGTAATTCTTATAGCCATGCTGTGTGGCGTTGATTATCACGACTGACTACAGTCTTCTGTCTGGTTTACAGCCAATAATTCCTGATACCGAAGCTCATTGTCAGTTAGTTTAGTTTAGTTAAGTCGATGGATCAACATCACGGCACACGGGTGCAGCCCATAAGTGCTCCGTTCTCCTCCTATCTCAAATCTGAGTCTGGAGCCGGGCCGATACTCACCTACTGCAAAATGGAGGTGAGATGCTGAGCACGCTACATACTTGGTTTAGATACCTGTTCGAAGGCTCTCAGCTGGGGGATATGAGGGATCCCTGGATGAGAGGGCCTGGCCGTGTCTCACTCACTGATGCATAGAGGTAAGGTGCTGAGCCGGCAGCACATGTAGCCTACCTCGTGAGCGGTTACTAAAGGTGGAAAAAGCGCCCCTGTCGCACGCAATGGTTAAGATGAAAGTCTATATCTATACTCAAAGAGTAAGCGTAGACAAAGGTGGGAGATGTCTCGTTTACACGAAATGGAACACTTGGCTAGCGAATCCATTACATGGAAGCCCGAAGTGAAAGCTTTCTGTGTGGATGTCGCCCGCAGCGACCAGTGGCAAAAGAAATGCCCAATACATGGAAGTGAAGAATTAAAGCAGCCATGAGCAGAACGTGACGATTCCCTCGGTGAGCCCAGCACCAGGGCGCTATGTGTCGGCTCTGCAGCTATGGAAGCCACCCTGGATGTCGGATAATGCCCATGGACTGTCCCTGCCTTCCCTTGAGGGTTGATCGTGAAAGCATTCGTGTCAAAGACTCAACCGCATCCCCTCCGCCAGGGAGAGCGGTCAATCCTGGAGGGACCAGGAGGAGATACGGTGCCCGAGGCAAGAGCAGGGGAGATGAGGGAATCGTGGAAGGTTAGCCACTCCCTCATGATACACGCAGGCGGTGTGCAGAGAGTTAGCACTCTAATCACGATACCACCACACCTCATGAAGCCAGAGCACAGTTGAGTAGACACTCAACAGGCCACGTTTTGCCAGCAGCGTGCGATGTGAGGTAACACGCACGAAGGAGAAGGTCACCCCCGCGTGGTGTGTAACCAGGGGAGAGATGTTCGGCAGACGGGAGACTGGACTTGGGGCGTTCACGTCGTTTAGAATAGCGTTAGGAGTTTTGTGTTCACTAATAGATAGAGTTAGCATAGGGTTAGCAGTTTGTGTTAGATAATTCTGTGACTGTATATTGTGTATTGCATTAGCGACTGTTTACCGCTTGTAAGCGAGCCAACGGCAATAAAATGGACCATGCATTTTGCCTCCCACACGACTTGCAAGTTGTCTTGTACGGGTGTGTGAGAAGTACCCGATGATGCCTGTCAGTTAAGTTGTTGACAGGCCAGGGTAATTGTGGTTGTCAGAAGTGAAGCTTGAATGTAATATTCAAGCTACTCCACTCGTCCACGAGGCTCTAGACTAGGGTTTAATTTGTGTAGTGACGGTAATTTGTGCAGACGAGAGAAATTTTGCAAGCTAGAAATGTGCCTATCGTGACGTATTAAACTGTTTAATTGTGTTTATGAAATATTTATTTAGTCAAAGTATGTATTCATCAAAGCTGTAAGTATTAATATTCTTGTTTTCTCATATTTATTGATATATTTACCTTTTTGTTGAGAAATGAGTACCAAAAATGATTCACTGCGGAGCGATACAAAGCCAGCCAACAATATCGATTTTTCATCGCGCTGTGCTGTGACGTCAGATGATTGACAAACAGTCGTCTGGGCTCATTAGCATACAGCAATCGAGTGTGTAGAGAATTGCTAAACGGCTGCCCGCCTGAATCGGTACGTTATATCATTTAATATTTATTTATTTCAACTACTAAAGGAATATATTTATTTATTTAAACATTATGAAGTTATTTTTATTTCTTTAAAAGCAGATATGCATATTTTTGGTCATATTTTCTCTGTGTTTACCGTCACGATGGAACTATTTTTTGGCCAGGCAGATGATACTTGCCTGCACAACACGTACAGAAATTAAATAGATTAGTAACGTAAGGCGATAACTGATAGAGCAAAGACAGGACATTGACATTTAATTTATTTAATACATATTCTAGTTGTTCGTGAACCTGTCTGTCATTGTCTAAGTCATTGTCCTTAGGGGTCTGGGTTAACATATCGTGTAATAGGCCTGATTACTACGGCCCTGCATATCAAAGGGCGAACTACACCTGATTACGGCCCTGTGTACCAAATATAGTTTGCTGGTAACGACACGTGCCTCCACCCGAAAGTACCAAGGTGACCTGTGGCAACGGAGTTCCGTTCCCCGATCCTCGGGAACGTTAAAGCTGAGTACACTTATATATTTTGGCATGCAATTTGATTAATAGTGCATCTCTTTTTCAGCGTGTAACGCATTGACCTATTTGTATACTCTGTTTTTCTGCAAGATAAATTTGGGCAGGGTATAAACAGAAAGCACAACTGATAGTGATCAGATAAGAACAAAGATAACATATCAAAGATAAATAACTGATAAAAGTCATCATTGCCTGTCACTGCGAGCCGAATACTAAATTAAGATGGCAACTTTATCAGACTTCATAAAAGCAGGTAAAGATCTAGAATTAACAGGAAAAGAGCTACAACAGTATGCAGATCAAAAATTTAAAGAAGCAAAAAATGCTGAAAGGGACGAACGCGCACGAGAAAGAGAAGAAGAAAGACAGCATCAAAAAGAGATTGCTCAACTAGCTGAGATAACAAAACAGAAACAGCTAGAAGATGACAAACAGATTAAGCAAAAAGAATTAGAGATTAAGCAACAGCAATTACAACAGGATAAGGAATTAAAGCTAAGGCAATTAGATCAGGACAAAGAATTAAAGCAAAAAGAGATAGCTGAAATGACAAGAGTCAAAGAAAAACAGATACAAGTAGAATCAGAGACACAGTTAAAGATGAAAGAGAGGGAGGTAGAGTCACACTCAGAAATCTCTGCCACTAAACTTAGAAGTCAACAAGAGGAAAATAAGTTTAATAAATACAAGAATATTATCAAACCATATTGTAAAGATGATTCAATATCAGCATGGACAGAGAATGTAGAATATCAATTTAAATACCACCAGGTTCCATTAGAGATGTGGGCCCCAATTTATACAAAAAATCTCAGTGGTGAGCCCCTTAAAGTAATAGAAACTATACCAACAGAGCTTAGATCTAGCTATCAATACATCCATGATAGGATTATGCAGCACTTTTTACTTGATGCCCCTGGGTATCAAGTTCAGTTCTCAAATCTAAAACCTAAACCTAGTGAAACCTTTATTGATTATGTTTCAAATGTACAGAGTGTACTAGACAGGTGGCTGAAAGCAGCTAACATAGGAAAAGACTTTGATAGATTAAAAAACTTAATTGCTATGGACAAGGTTATATCTACCATACCTTCTCCTTTTGCCAAATTTTTGCAGCAGTCAGACATTGAGAACATCCAGCAATTCGAGAAAAAAGGCTCAGCATATTTTTCTTCTAACAGAGATGTGTTTAAGACCTCAAATGACTCTGAAATAGTTTCCTTTGTCAAAGACCAAACTAAAAACTACCAAAGTAATAGGAAACCTTATCAGAAATACGATAAGAAAGATAGGAAAATGGAAAAATGTATCCATTGTCACCTTTTACATGACACTTATGCTATGTGTGACAAATCGCCAAATTATCCGGCGCATCTTGAAAATGTGATCAAGAAACAGCAAAGTAAAAGATCTGCATACAGGCGTGCCATCAAATGTTTTTTTTTGTTCCTGTTATGGCCATTATAGTAATAAGTGCCTTGGCCGGCAGCGTATGAAAGCCAGTAATGCCATTTTGATTGACACCTCTTCAGATGGTGGTAGTGAGAATGAGTCTGAGAGTGAAAGTGACTTACCTAATAACCAAGCAGAAAATGTTTGTGGTGCATACGATATGTTGAGCTTCGACAGCTGTGAACGATGTCACCAATTCCATACAGACGCGAAACTAGAATGTGGACATACAGTACTATGCTCATCTGAGAGTGTAAACGCAGCAGTAGCCTCCAGAGGCAATCTTGTGTTCCACAATGCGATGGTCAATGATGTAGCATGCCAGTGTTTGCTGGACAGCGGCAGTACCCTTATTGGTCTTCGGAAAGAACTGGTGAGTCCGGGTGATTACACAGGTGATACTGTCAAATGCCGTACCTTTTCGGGTAACATTGAAATCTACCCTTTGGCAAAAGCCCAGATTGACTCTCCTTTTCTCTCTGGTACCTTTACCTGTGCAATACTGAACAACCCTTGTACTGATTTAATTCTGGGGTGCTTACCCCAACTAAAACATTGTACGATTGATGAAATAGTTGCATGGGAAAAAGTAAAGGCAACTATTACAACAGCCAAAACAGACACTTCAAAACATCATAACATATTACAAGATGAGACACTACTGATGCTTTCTACAACCAGCACAGATGACACAAACAAACAGAAACTTTTATACCACCAGAAATCTACTCTTAATGTGTCTCCATACTTAAAATTGTTAAAGGTCAAAGCCAGAGTGACCAAAAATGCATCTTGTTTATTTAGACGTAAGAATGGCATTTCAACTACAGGTCATGCTACTGGTAACCATGAACAGGTGTTACCTGAACAACACCGGTTAACTATGCCAAAATATGCACATAAAACACCGGTGACTGGTCATCTTGCATACAACAACACCAGACCAGGTTTTTTCAAGAAGATAAAATTATGTTTTCATAATGTATTTGCGTGTAATGTCTGTCAACAATTGGTACAAAAGTTTAAGGGTAGACATCCTACAACTGAAGTACAACCTTCTATACTGGCTCCCAAGCCATTTGATAGAGGAAGGGTCAGTTCTACCACAAACACACAAACAACGGTGCAAGAACCAGTGATCTTGAACTTGATCAAGACAGATTTAGGCTACTTCCATACCAGCGAAATGGCAACGACTATTCAAGGTGGTACATAACCATGGTACATGTTGACTATGAAATATCGATAAACATACACTTAGAGATATTCCATGTCAACATGCGTAAACTTTACTTTTCAAGACAACAGACAGAAGTAGAGACAGACGAACATATTGCAACAACACCAAGTGATCAGACGACAGACATACATAGCGCAACTACACTAGTTAGTGAGACTGGCAAATCCGACGAGGGGCATACATGTAGTGAACTTATAGAATACACATGAATAAATCAGAATACTGATGACTGGACAATACACCTACTGAAACTGAGACATGCCTTTGACAGAGTGCGACTCTTCGGTCTCACTGTCAAACCAAGCAAAGTCAAATTATGCCTAAAATAAATTCATTTTTGGGTCATGTCATTTCTCAAGTCCAACTGTAGACTGACCTGAAAAGTAGTACCAAAATTATGAATCTGACCATGTCTAACAGAAGGAAACAGGTCAGAAACCTTTTGGGATTAGTAAATTACTCAGAAATTACAATTATATTTTCCAATGTCTTAAAATCTTCTGGAAATGAAATGTGAAAGATGCATTATTAATTTCTGCATTGTCAAAAATGAAAATTCTTTTTTGTAAATATCCCAATCCTCCGCTTGCCTAATCCTAGGCTCGTTTATTATTCTAGGACAGATGCTACCAGTACTAGGCCAATTTTTGGAGGGCATCTTCCACCCGAGTTGCTACGTGAGCCGTAAGATCACACCTGCTGAGTCCAGAGATTGCATATCACAGTTGCAACCCTAGGCGTCATCTATGCAGTGAGAAAGCTCCATCGAGTTCTGACGGATGTTCACTGCATTGTCCAGACCGACAACTCCCCGATCACGGTCACAGAAAGTGGTGTGCATCAAAATGACCGGATATACAGGTGGTCACTAATTTTACCATCTGAGGTAATAATACCTGAAATCCCACATAATTAATGTAGAGTGATAGTTAGTACATGAATACAGTACAATATGCTATGTAAAATAGGTTACATATACACCCATGGTGTGCTTAAGAGTGTACCAAGTACAACGAACTATCATGTGTCCGTAGACATTAACTTAAGAACTGTGCTACAGAACTTAGATACTACCGTGTGAATCAGGACAGCTCATTTCCAACTAAGCTCCAGTCCGGTGTATCATTTGTGTGAAATGTAGAAAACAGTGCCAGAACAGTGCTTAATTTCAGACACATAAAGACTAAGCTACGACACCAGCGAATCTCTACACGTGCACTACCGATGAACATTATTATGACCGTAAAATGTATTTCAGATACCCAGGCAAATTATGTAGTTGTATTGTGCCTATACCAATATTCAAACATGAAGGCAACTACTAACCTGAGAGAACTGAATACCATGTATATAAACTTAATGTGATATGTAAAATAATAATTTTTTTTAAATAGTTATAAATTAGAGGTAGAATTAGGTAATATAATAGTTCTCATTTAGGTTAATAGGATAGTTAGTACAGTAATTAACCCATTTACTTAGCGTAGAATTAAATTAAAATATTAGTTTAGACATAAGAATAGTTAATTACAAGGTAAATTAAATTTATGATATGAATAGTACTATTTAGATTGTTATATTTCACTTAGCTTCATGTTAGTTTAGTTTATTCCATCTTAATAAAACCATACCATATTTCAAATACTACCATTTATTAGTATCATCATTTGACATCATAATAGATTAAAAAGAATAGATAAGTTAACATACATCATTTACACCATTTAGATTAAGAATATCACTCATAGAATTCCTTTGTGCATTTAAAAACATTATTTAACATAGTATTTAGAAAAGTACATAAATTGTGTTCACATCATCCATTTAATTAAGGTACATAACTCATATCACACTAATTACATTTAAATAGTTACATTACATCCCTTAGATTAGATAAACAGAACGAGTAGGATAAACAGATAATATAATTAACATAATAGAACTTAGGTAACACATTAAATACTTAGTTATAAAAGGAGAATAGTTTATTATAATATAAAATATGATACTTTAGGTTAGTGGAACATACTAGATGATGAGATCAAAGGGACAAGCCATCAACCCTGTCTCGCCCATGTAAATATAATGTACATATATGACTCGTGCAATGGCTAGCGCACAGTCATGAGGCTCAATCATCTCAAACTGAGCCAAACGTGTACAGTCTCACTCCAAGGGTTTTAAATAAGCAGAAGAATAAGTATGGAGGGATGAGTGATGTGTGATAGAAGTAAGGGTGAAAGGAGTATGACAGAAGTGTGAAAGTGAGAATGAATGAAAGATAGACGGGAGAGAATGCAAGCAGTCAGCAAATTCTTCTGCTGCCTGCCACGACTTTTAATATTTGTTTGCGTTAATGTTGGTTTTCGCTAGTGAAATTGTGTTAGTGTGAATGTGTTGTCTGTGATATAGTTTAGAACTTAGAGTACAGTATTTTGGGTTTCATAACAATTGAATGTAGTCACGAATCAGCGTTATACACCTGCTTGTGGCCACAGTGAACAAAATTATGACACTCAAAAAACTAACATACATACACAGATAAGTTAGAAATATAGGGTAGAAGTTAGATTAGTAGATTTATTACATCCAAACACGCAAACAACCAGAAAAACAAACATATAAATTGCATACACTATTTGTAGATCAAAGGCAGATAACTTTGGGGCCAGGGGACATAATAGACAACGAAGAACTAAATTAACAGTGTAATAAAGTCTTACGCGCGGAAGCGAAGTAGGTAAAGCCTGTCGCACACACTCTTGTAGAATGGTTGTTAAATATTATATGGGGGACATGAAGCAATTCATGTGTTGACCCTAAGAAAGTCAACTTTGTATGGGTAGTAAGTTAATTTACTATGTGAGGGCAGGTCTTATAAGACAACGGTCCGGTTCAGACATACCTCTGATAAATATAATATAGCATGTGAGAAGGGGCTCACGCCAACCAGGCAAGTTTGTGGCGATTGCCAGTAGCCAAGTGAGGCTTTGTTACATTGTGACAATAGTTGTTAATGGTCTATTGGAAAGCCCAGAGCCAGGTTATCTAGAGTCTTTGACAAAAATTAGAGACACTAATTTTTTGTGTAGAAACCTCCTTGCGTCACAACCAATAAGTGAAAGTTGATGACGCAACACAAGGGGGGCGGGTGTGTGTCAAAGACTCGACCACATCCCCTCCGCCAGGGAGAGCGGTCAATCCTGGAGGGACCAGGAGGAGATGCGGTGCCCGAGGCAAGAGCAGGGGAGATGAGGGAATAGTGGAAGGTTAGCCACTCCCTCATGATACACGCAGGCGGTGTGCAGAGAGTTAGCACTCTAATCACGATACCACCACACCTCATGAAGCCAGAGCACAGTTGAGTAGACACTCAACAGGCCACGTTTTGCCAGCAGCGTGCGATGTGAGGTAACACGCACGAAGGAGAAGGTCACCCCCGCGTGGTGTGTAACCAGGGGAGAGATGTTCGGCAGACGGGAGACTGGACTTGGGGCGTTCACGTCGTTTAGAATAGCGTTAGGAGTTTTGTGTTCACTAATAGATAGAGTTAGCATAGGGTTAGCAGTTTGTGTTAGATAATTCTGTGACTGTATATTGTGTATTGCATTAGCGACTGTTTACCGCTTGTAAGCGAGCCAACGGCAATAAAATGGACCATGCATTTTGCCTCCCACACGACTTGCAAGTTGTCTTGTACGGGTGTGTGAGAAGTACCCGATGATGCCTGTCAGTTAAGTTGTTGACAATTCGACCGTTTTAACTTGACCAGCTGGGATGTGGACGGCACCACAAAAGTGAGAGTTCCCCAGGATTGCTAACCTGGTTGAAAGTGCACGCTAAAGTCGGATGTGTTGGCCTAAGGTTTTCGGCCCAAGGGTGCCTAACCAGACACAACGCAATTACATCTGAAAAAAAAAACACTCCGGATGAACGCAGAAGAAGAAGAAAAACTTTCTCCAATCTGGGAACCCAGTCTGTGGTAGTAGTGCTCCAATGTCCATGGGAAGTGGTGGCTTTGAGACCACTGCAGCCCACTCGAATGACCTACTACTGATACTATTGTCAGCATTTCACTGACCTCCTTTACTTTGTCAGATCCCTAGTATTATACATTATGGTATCGGGTCAGATACCTAGTATTATATATTATTGTGTCGGGTCAGATCCCTAGTATTATACATTATGGTGTCCGGTCAGATCCCTAATATCACGCATTTCGCTGACCTCCTTTACTTTGTCAGATCCCTAGTATTATATATTATGGTGTCGGGTCAGATCCCTAGTATTACATATTATGGTGTCGGGTCTACCTCAGACCAGTACTGATTGGTAACAAATTAACTCCATCACTTCTGATCATTGAACCAAGGATTGCTGTGCTGCTAGGCGAGTCTTAGCAAAAAGTACCCTACCATCATTCCTAAAGTGAACTGTCGTTCAACAGATGAAAGTTCATCACCATCTTGGGCCATGCCGGTAAGTCTAAGCGGTCAAAGTTCACCATCTCATACGACCACTTATCTTGGAGCAGGGCTGAATTGTTGTCCCAATTGTATGATATGGCAGTTATCTTTTCGTCTTACCCTTGACTTTTCCCATTAATTTGGCCAGTTGTTTATCAGTTTTCACTTTTATTATCGTTTCTTTACTTATTCAGTCTCTCGGTAGAGATTTGTTCGCAGCAGACGAGCATAATCTCCGGCGGGCCTATTCTCGCTGGTCGCGAGATCCGCACAGTGGAAGTATGGGAGATTTGCTTGCAAATAGACAGGCAATATTTCCTGCGGTAGCTATGGCGGGCCTATTCCCGCTGGTCGCGGGGACCGCTATAAGTCAGGTGGGGAGTCTGACGATAGTGCACGCTTTACACAGGTCCGGACACTTGTGATCGACAGATGTGCGCGCCCTCATGGTCCGGGCTCGTACAAGGCCCTCACCTGTGGGACATGGCAGAACGCCTCTAAGCCGGGTCCCTTGGGTGTCAGGGTCTGGCCATAACTCGCCACCGGCTCGTGGTGGTGAGGTCTCGGTGGATTGACGCTGAGCCGCCAGCGTCTGCAGCCTACCTTGTGCCAGATGTATTGGTTACCCATTCCTCTGGAATACACAAGACTAGGCCGAGAGAGAGGTCGTGTCGTTTGGGCATCACATGATTCTCTGAAGCTCTGCCCAGACATTGTGATGGAATATTGGCCACATTCCACTCACATACTTTGGTCTGTCAAGACTGCAAGGTGTCTACTACTCCACATAACGTGCCCACAAAATCGTGTATCATTTTTCTAATATATTTACTGTTGTAGTTACTGACTTATGTAACTTACCATGGAATAGAATTATGCCCTTTTACAAAACGCATGGCTATTTGAAAAAGTTGCAATATTCACATTGCAATTCCCACTGAAGTCAATGTTTTAGCGTTCCTTTTTCTTATTTACGTCACTCTCAAGCACTTGCATTTTACGTCTGCTTTTGCTTCTGTTAGCAGACGAGCGTCAAACGGTTGAGTTTCCGTCCAAGACCGTTGATAGATGCTGGCACTGGAGTTTAAAACGCCATAGTTATAAAATGGACAGTAAAAACCTCACATCACGGCCCTTTTATAGTTAACTGAAGGCCAGTGTTTCCTAGTGTTTGGCGTTTAAAATTATTTTAATGTTCATTTTAAATTCCGTTCCCGGCTTTTGGAGGTTGTGTGCTGGCGCACGAGCAGGTAAATGGGGGTGGCGGATTGGAGCTGAAATAAAAGCTCTATTAATGCTGCCATATCTCTTGAAAGCAAGAATTTTATAGCCTTCTAGCTTGTGGCTAGACGGTGTCACGGATTGAAAGGTGCACTCTAGAAATACTCCCAGTAATCTCTGGAAACCGGTTCTGGACATTTATAGTATCCTATTGGAAGCATTGTGTTTGTATTGCCCGCAGATGAGAGGAGAATAACGTTAATAATAGCAACACAAATACTGATGGAGAACTACAACATCAACAGAAATTAGGCAAGAGGGGGACAGGAGAGCAGGGTCAATTGTTTAATAGAAGCAACGAATGGGGGTGGTTTGGGGGGTATTGGAGAGAAAGAATAAAAGTAGAGAACGAACGAACTTTATTTGTAAAGGTTTAAGAATTGGGCACGCAAGCCTGTCTAACGTTCTGCTTTCTTTATCTCTCTGCTCTCATACATTATGTCATTTATACATCACTTAAACAAGGAAGAAAATAAACATGGAAATTGGTGAAGAACAGTATGGATTTGTGGAAGGAAAAGGTACAAACAATGCAGTATACACATTGCGACCACTATTAGAAAGATCAATAGAGACAAAGAAAGACATATATTTGTGCTTAATAGATTATACTAAGGCATTTAATAAAGTAAAACGTGATGAACTGATTAAAATGTTGGAAGATATTGACATTGATGGGAAAGATCTCAGAATATTTACGGGAACCAAAGAGCAGCAATTAAAATTGGAAATAAAGAAGGAAATTACGAACACATAAAATTGGGAGTAAGGCAGGGCTGTGTTTTGTCACCGGATCTCTTCTCCCTCTATAGCGAAGTAATAATGAGAGAGATAAAGAAAAGCCAGGAATAATATTTGGAGGTTATAATATTAATAATATACGCTATGCAAATGACACAGTATTGATAGCGGATAATGCAACAGATCTACAACAATTGTTGAATGAATCACTGAAAAACGAGAAGTAGGTTGAGAGCTTTTACAACAATTGTTGGACATTGTAGTAACAGAGAGTGCAAAGATAGGACTCTTTGAATATCAAGAAAACAGTAACAATGGTGATATCGAAGAAACAAGTGACACCCACGTGTGAAATAGAGATAGAAGGGAAAATCCTTCACCAAGTGTATAGTTTTAAATATCTAGGGACATTTATAACATCAGATGGAAGATGCACAACAGAGATTAAGAGCAGAAAAGGGCAAGCAAAGGCTGCTTTAAAAAAAATAAAGAATATGTTATGCAATAAGTCGCTATCATTGAATGTAAGAAAGAGAGTGCTAAAGAGCTATACTGAACCTGTTTTGCTGTATGGCTGTGAATCTTGGAATATAAATGAACAAATTAGGAAGAGACTGGAAGCAACAGAGATGTGGTTCCTTAGACGAATACAACAATAAGAAAAGAGACAAACAGCTATTTTTTGGTCATATGATGAGAAGAGAGGCGCTGGAGAACATCGTGACAACTGGAAAGATCGAGGGGAAGAAAGGTAGAGGCTGAACACGAGAAATGATGCTGGATGGATTGCGACGGTGGCATGAAGGAATACCAAAGGCAGAGTTGAACGCCTATGCCAGTCGGCACGGCACTTGATGATGATGATGAACTTATGAAGCTAATCTTAGACAACAACCACAAAATCAGAAACATTATGCATTATGGGTGCATGAAAAATGGGTAATACTCAATAACATACTCACGAAAACTAATTTTTTTTTAAAAATTAGCTAAGGTAGATGGATTATACCACGTTTAGGAGAATGTTTATTGTACCAATTGTCCTTTGAGAACATTATTATTATTATTTATTTGTAAGGAAGCATATAGTCTGTACTTTGAAAGTTTCTAATATGTTCCGATTGTATGTATAGGTTTGGCGATGTCTTTGATTTGTTATGGAGGATTGTTCCACAAATGAGCTGCGGTGTACGCCAATCTTATTTTGAATAGGTCTATCCCAGGCTTAGGGACATGTAAGTTGTTCGCTGTCTTGAGTTATATTTAAACAATGGCCAAAGATAGCTTTGATATACTACGTATATTATTAATTAGTCTGGCCTTATTAAATAGTAAGCATTTGTGGAATGGCAGTAACTGAAGACATTTATATAGGTTTGACTAATCGGTAAGCATTTTATCATTAATTAAACCCACAGCTGTTTTCTGGAGTTAGTAAAATCGCTCTAAGGTTGAATTGGAACACGCATCCTAGATTGTGGGGCAATAGTCAATATGTGTTTGTATGTGAGAAAAAGTGAAAGATAAAGCTTGAGAGGTGTGCAAAAGCATATATAAGGGTAGATATTTAATATAAGAAAAGATGGTGGACTATTGTAAATAAAGCATACATAAGAACAAGTCAATGGGACGCAGAGGTGTTTCAAAGGCACTAGGGCCGAGTTATATACTCGCCAAGACCTACTGACGCGTCCTCGTCGAGCGTCCTGGACAACAGGTCCATCGGGGTCCTGGCTAAAGTCAGTAGGATCGCTGATTCCTCCGAAGTCGGAGAGTGTCTGCCTATACGGCGAGGAACCACCAGTCTACACACCAATAAGCCAGACATGGGGCAACGGATACTCACGCAAACCTCAGGTCCGGTATGACATCACACTGATGTTGGACAATAGGATGCCTTCATCCGACATCAAGGACTTCGCGTTGGAGCTCAGGCCAACGAACACAAGCAAGCAAGCAAGCAACAAGTCGATTATGTTATTAATAACAGCACAGAATATGATACTGTGGAAGTAACCCTATATACAGAGTTGTGTTGGTGATTTAGTGTTAGAGACATGTTTTCTGTGACCGCACGCCACATAACGGCTGACAAGAGCTGTATCGCAACAGGAAATTTTACTTTTCCAGTGACACCTTTCTCTCCATCTTTGTCTGCTTCACATTTCACAATGTCTGTATGGTAAATTTGTTTTTGATGTTATAGTTCTTGGTGTTGCTCTCCTTACTGTTGTTGTTATCAATACAATGCACTGACATATGCTTGTGGTGAACAGCTGTTGCCTTGTTCTAACTGTTCGGGGGGCTGAATGGTCTCGAGGTATTGTGTCCACCTCGAGTGCTGGAGGTACCGGTTCAAGCCTCGGTGAGGGTAGGGATTTTTTCACGTTGACTTCTAGTAACAAAATTTCCCCTGGTCTCTGGGTTGGACAACCGTGTGTATTGTTGCGCACGTAAAAAATCCCTTGGCAGTTGGAAATCGAAAAAAAAAAAAAAAGAAGCCTGACGGCGCTGTCCGGGCGAAATTTCGTGTTAATAATCTACCCAAAGTATTTCAGGATCGTCGCCGGTGCTACGGAATTCGTGCACTGAGCTGAGATTCTCCGGACACAGGCTTGAGTTAGGAGTAGAACGGAGCACTTATGGGTTACACCCGTGTGCCATGATGTTTATCAGTCGACTAAACTAAGCTAAACTCAACTAAACTAACTAGGAAAAGAATTACATTGTAAGAAGACATAAATTATTATAATATTCAAGAATGAAGAAATAACACATTGCAATATCCAAGTACGTGAGAAAAACCTTAACAAGGTGAATTGGTACAACTATCTTCGAACACTCATAACATCTTACGGGAGGGGATGTCTTCTAGACATTAAAAGAAGGTTTGCCATGAAAACAGCAGTCTTCTAGCAAAGTGGAAAACATGCTCTTTAATAAATAGTTGTCAGCGGCAGTAAGAAAAGAGTGTTAAGTATACATAAAGCCTATATTTTTGAGTGCGTGTGAAACATAGATAAAAAGCAGACAAGCTGAGAAATATCTGATGGTAACATACTTATGTTTTCCGGGGAAATTCCAAAGAATAACAAAGAAAACAAAAACACGAATGAAATATATTCCTTTAAGAATCAGACAGAAACCAAACTTGATTAGTGAAAACAGACGTAGACATTCACTAATTTGTGCATGTTTTGGGAAGAAAAGTTTGTTAAAACATTGTGACATCGGGCAACCTCAATGGTAAAAAAGACACGGGAAAACAAACAAATATATTTCATGTTTGGCTTGACCAGGGTAAGAAAACAAACCACATTCCCAGTTGTGGCGTTCATGTGAGACGGAGAACCATGATTGCGATGGTTATCAGCTTCAGGCATGATATAACCTATTCCTTTTATCCGTGGCTTGTAGACTTGGGTTCACAGGCGTGGGGAAAGTTAAACTCGTCATGGTGTGTGTAAAGGGATACCCTGTACCACGCCTGGGGCGCCAGCGCCCTCTTTGCTGGATTAACGGAACCCCTTGCAAGACTTCTGCCATACGTTCACAACGTACACCACGCATCCATGGCCATAACATGGTTTATGCAGAACTTACAGGCGATCTCGGAGTTGGGGCCCCCAAAGATGCACTGAGCAGAAACTGCTCTGGCACTCATCAGAGCACATCCTGATTTCGTCATTTCTGATTTCCTCTCTTCTTGATACATTGAGAATTCTTCTCAGCAATCTCATTTATTTTGTTGTAAATTTTCTTTTATCTTTTTCTGTCATTGTCCAGGTTTTGCATTGGTAACATGGATTTGTTAGGTAGATATATGTATTGTAGAGTGCTGTTTAGTATGTACTGACACGCGTTTGCTCTATGGTAGTGTTGCCAGTTGTCTAAAGAGTTGGTTTACCTTATTGCATCTATTTTCGATCTAGTCTTCTGATTTGTCCTTTGATGATATTGTACTTCGTAAGTACTTGAAGCTCTTTACTTGTTTCAGTGGATGTTCTTTTAGATGAATCTTTTATGTTTTCGTCTTCTTTTTTTTCGTTGGTTATAGTCATTACCTCTGTTTTACCGATGCTAATTTTCATGTTATGATGACCCTTACACACTTCGTTTAGGCTATTTATGTGGGCTTGTAATTCTGCTTTTGATTTTGCTAATAGTGCTTGATAGTCCGCAAATATGAGTTCTTTAATGGTGTAATGTGTCGCTGATTTTCCTTTTGTGTTCTGTTCTTCACGCAGTGTTGTTACGACATCTGTTTGGCTAGTTTCTTTGCATATTCTGTCTATATAGGTTATGGACAAGAGAGATGGGGCAGGGGACAGGACACAACCTCGTCGTACTCCGCATATTATGGTGAAGGGTTCTGAGTGGCCTCCGTTGGTTCTTACTGTGCATTCATTGTTGTTATATAAGCTTCTACATAAGTTTGTACTCACTCCACATTAAAGCCACGCCCTACTAAATTCACACACTACTTCAAATGACCATAAATCAGTTCCTATTAGATGACAGGTTCCAATGGCCATAGAACGAAAATCATACTAAATAACAACTGTGTTCAAACGTCCACCAAGTGGCGTATACAAAACGGTATATTTGTGCTTTGAGAGACAATAATGCTTCTTATGAATGTCTCTAAAAGCTTTTGGAAAGGTACTGAATGTCCCTGATCTACAACACAGCAGGCCCCAGGCATGTAGATTCAGATGCGTCCCTGTGGTTATATATATATATATATATATATATATATATATATATATATATATATATATATATAATACTGCTTCTCCTACTTAAACTCTCTATCTTCACACGGTTGTAGCACCTTACGCCATGTCATCAAGTCTGCAATGGAGGTGAGAACCTGTCCAACGTTTGAACATCGTAAGCCGCTCCTATCGTCCGCCTCACATCATCTCCTATAACTCGAGTTCTTCATACTTTCTGGAGGAGTTAGAGATCAGTAGGTTTGCCGGAGGTCTGTTTGGCCAAATGGATAAGGGCGTTCGTTCTTAAACATCCAGTGTGCTGATGCAAATGTAGCAGGTTCAACCCCTGCACTGGTCAGTTGGAGTAAAATGTTGACGTCACCTCCTTGAGTTGGGGACGTAAATTACAAGTACCTCTGAAGCCGGAGTGAGTTCGCGTATTGGGACATTGGTAAAAGGGAAAACTAATCAACACGCAAATATAAGTATAGTGTAGTATAAAAAGTAGCACGTGTATGAAATACGCTTGCATCCAAAGCGAGCGACTATAAAAACAAAATATTCTTAAACTCACTATCTTCACCAGATATTAGTAACTGACGCCGTGACATCAAGTCCGGAGTGGGAGTGTGACGAGTGCAGCTTGTCCGCCGTTTCAACATAGTAACCCCCTCTTATCGTCAGCACCGAATCCTCTCCAATAACCCG
>JACEFZ010012422.1:660000-670000 GCA_014155875.1 Cepaea nemoralis
CAGGCACAACGCAATCACATCCGGAAAAAAAAATCCGGATGAACGAAGAAGAAGAAGAAGTGTGCCGCGCGTTTTCCCGCTCATGGAAGACGTCAATGCATGACATACCACCTACAAAACATTCTTTCACAGAGGTAACACTCTTAGCATTAGTAGCGCCGGTTATATCATTTTGTTATTACCACTAACACCTATACGAAAAGAATAGCCAATATACAAATAAGTAATTTTATTTTTCACTTGTTTCATTATTTTTATATAACAATCTTTGTGTTTTTACTTTTTTTTTTTTCATTTGAAGAACTATAACCCATAACGCAACCCTTAAAAACAACGATCACTTCTTTCCCAAATAGACCGCCAAAAGAAAAAAGATGCAGTATTAAGCTATTGTTTCTACCTACAACGTCGCCGACACTACATGTTTTCAAATAAAACAGCACTGGCAATAGACAATATCGATGCTTCGCGTGGAAAAAGATACACATACAACGAAATACAGACCCCAGTGACTCGCCGATATAAACGCGCCAACATACCCAGACAGACATATCAAAACATCGACACCCATATCTACCATTCATGTTGGTTGTATACGCCACACCAATGACCAACTCTGACCTCTAGTGTAGTCTAACTTGCTAGATGTCTACGATTGATATATAAATAAAATATAAATAAAACTTACTTGATTCAATTATTAAGAACACAAAATGATGCTGATGTTTATACACTAAGACATGCCACTACTCTCTCTCTCTCTCTCTCTCTCTCTCTCTCTCTCTCTCTCTCTCTCTCTCTCTCTCTCTCTCTCTCTCTCTCTCTCTCGCTATCTTACAGTCATGAACCATACAAGGGGTCATTTTTTACATCATCATTTCTCACTCTCCTCACCACTGACCCTTCCCTGCACCCCTGTAATCCCAATCCGTACACCTAATCATGTGTATGTTGTTGATGTTTCTACAACGTATGATTCTAGCGATTATTAACTAAAAATAATAATCCGCAATATGTTAACTTTTATGGTGGTGTTTTGAAGATAATGAATGAATCACCAACAAACTAGAATTAGATTGTGAGCTTTACTAAACCACGATCACAAGAAAAAATTGGACGTTTGGCCAAAGCCGTCGTCAGCACAGAACAAATAGACACAAACCGACACAAAACTACATGAAATACACTACATGACAATATTGAAGGTACTTATCTGAAGCTGTATCCTAGCTTGGAGTGACTGACGACTGACACGCGTTCGACGACTATCTGTGGATTGATTGATTAAATATTCTTATTTTGAAAATAGAACACGGTTCACTATAAAACACCCTTCAAGACACCCCACCTCTTCTACGTCATTGAGCCTTGCATACCTACACCTGTGTATGATGATGATGATGTACCTACAACGTGTGATGATACTAAACCATACCCCGCCCCTCTTAAGTTATTGAGTTCGCGCCTTTGTTATATGAACACATGTTGCGCTAGCGTCCATCTTACATCCCGGTGCGGTCACTTTTCTAAACCAGTGTACCATCACCACCACACCTCTTCTCATTTAGCTATGTATTCTTCTTCTTCTTCTTCGTTCATCCGGAGTTTTTTTTTCCGGATGTGATTGCGTTGTGCCTGTTTACAGCAGAGCTGCGTTCTTGCGCCGTTAGGCCGACACATCCGACTTCTGCGGGCATTTGTTGACCGGGTTAACCTTCCCGGGGGTTTCTTAGGACGTTTGACTCTCACTGTTGTGGTGTTATCCCCCATCCTAGCTGGCCCATATAGAACAGCCAAAGATCCTGGTCAGCCCTCAAGGGAAGGCAGGGGCAGACCATGGGCATTCCCCGCCATCCAAGGAGGCTTCCATACTTGCAGAGCCAATATCATAGCGCTCTGATACTGGGCTCACCCAAGGAATCGTCACGTCCTGCACATGGCTGCTTAGCCTCACTTCCGTATATTGGGCCTTCCGTTCACCATAGGCTGTTCTTCCGGAAACCAGAAGTATGCAGTCTGCAGATGACATCCACACAGTGAGCTTTCGATTCGGACTTTCCATGTAATGGATTTGCTATCCAAGCAATATCCCATTTCGTGCCACTAGGACACTTTTCCACCTTTTTATGAAGCTCACACAGTGGGCTTTTGATTCGGACTTTCCACGTAATGGATTTGCTATCCAAGCAATATTCCATTTCATGCCACTAGGACACTTTTCCACCTTTTATGAAGCCCACACAATGGGCTTTTGATTCGGACTTTCCACGTAATGGATTTGCTATCCAAGCAATATTCCATTTGGTGCCACTAGGACACTTTTCCACCTTTTATGAAGCCCACACAGCGAGCTTTCTATTTGGACTTTCCACATAATGGATTTGCTATCCAAGCAATATTCCATTTCATGCCTCTGGATCTTCATGCACCTTTAAATGTCAACCTGTATGTAGTTTAAGTAAGCTGCGGTCAACTTTAGCTTGTTGATATCTCCATAGAGCTTGTCCTCAAATGAAGCAGGTGTGGGCCAAAATATCTTTCTCTGTTCTGCATACGTTGGGCAATCCTGCAGCAAATGTTTTGCTGTCATTTTTCCAGTTCTACAATTACATTCATCGGTATCTCCTATCTTTAGTTTATTGAACAAGTGGTATTTCAGCCTGTTATGTCCTGTGCGGAGTCTGAAGATTGCTACTTGTTCTCTTCGGTCGAGTTTGTAATATGCATCATCCTTCTGATGGCCTGGATGCTCTGATTCCCATTTGGTTCTATAAGTGCTTTTTATCAACCTCTTTGCCTCATTATAGGTTATGTCTATGTCAGGCTGTGGTAGTCGTCCGCCCTCTTTTGCCAGTCTGTCAGCCTCTTCGTTTCCAGGTATACTGCAATGTGATGGGATCCACTGTATTACAACTTTTTTGGATTTCTGGCATAGACCATGGAGTGCTGCTCTTAGGTCAGTTAGTTCTGTGCTGTTATTGCTCTTCAGTATTGAGACAGCTGACTTTGCATCTGTGAAGATAGCTATTTGCTTCTCTTTATTTTCCTCCATCAGGAGCATTTCTGCTGCAGTTTTCAGAGCCTCTACCTCCGCTTTGAAGTTACTTGAAAATTTTCCAGTTGCCATTGAATGTGTTTTTTTCACTCCATTTTTTAAATTTAAGAGAATTCCTCCTCCTCCATTCTCTATTGAATTTTTGGCTGATCCATCTGTATATGCATGGGTCCAATTCCTGCTTGGGTAATGTTCTTTTATGTAGTTTAGGGTTATTTCTCTTCTTTCGGTTTCATGCTGAGTGTTCTTTTTCTCAATACCAGGAATGTTTTCTATCATCTCAGGCAGTTGCTGCTGTCTCCAAGCTGGGAACTTGTGTGCATTGTGTATGGGCTTGACTGTTGATATGTTAAGTATAGGATCTGCCCTAATCCTTCGTTTTGCAGTTTCTACAAAGTTGCTACGCTTCAGTCTTCCCTTTCCAAAACCATTAAATCTGTTGTACATAGGGTGGTCTGTCAATCTTCTAAATTTTTCTGCTTGTTGCTGAGCTCTGCTATCTCTTCTATCCTGCATTGGTTGTAAACAAGTGATCTTTTCTAGTTCATTAATAGGCGTTGTCTTCAGGCTTCCAGTTATGATTCGCATTCCTTGGTTTTGGACTCTACTTATTTTGTTAAAGTTTGACTTAGCTGCTGTTGCCCAAGCTGCAATGCCATATTCCAGTACTGGCCTCACCCGTCCAGTATATAACTTCTTGAGAACTTTCTCATCTGCTCCCCACGTTGTACCAGCAAGCTTTTTCATGATTGCCATTCTCTGCCTTGCTCTTGTTCGATTTTTCTCAACCTGTGTTTTCCATGTCAGGCGACGATCAAAGGTGACTCCTAGATAGTTTGGATTTTCTTCATGGCGCAATATTTTTCCATTCAATACCAGCTTAGGTTGCTGAGTTTTATTTGAGAGGGAGAACACTGTGCATGTTGTTTTCTCCTCACTTATCTTCACTAGCCATGATTTTGACCAGTCCTCTAGCGCTAATAAGGCTTGCTGTATTCTGCTGTTAGCTGTACTAATATATTCTTCAGATGTCCATATGGCTAGGTCATCTGCAAAGGAGGATGTGTGTACTCTGGCTGGAAAATTTTCTGTGATGTCATTTATATATGCTAGGAATAATGTTGGTGAAAGAACTCCTCCTTGGGGGACACCTTGCTCCAGCAGCATCATTTTGCTTGTTTGTCCTTGTACTTTTGTCCTGGCAGTTCTGTTCTCAAGGTAGTGGCTGATCCATTTATACATTTTTCCACAAACATGCATGTTTTGCAGTTTTACTTTCAGTCCTTCCTTCCATACTTTATCAAATGCTTTTTCTAAATCTATCCAGACTGCTAGTGTGTGCTTTTTCTCTTGGAAGGCATCCTCTATTTCCTGAGCTATATAGGTTATTTGATCTTCAGTGGATCTGTACTTTCTGAATCCTGCTTGGTGTGGTGTTAAGAGTTTGTTTTCTTCCAGATGCCATGTTAGCCTGCCATTGATAATGCGTTCCATTAATTTTCCTACACAGCTAAGTAGACTGATAGGTCGATAGCCATTTGGTTCTTCCAGGTCTTTTCCTTTCTTTGGGACTGGTATTAGTATAGCTTCCTTCCATGCCTGTGGGACTATTCCTCTCTTCCAGCTGTTATTTAGGACTGCTAGTAGTTTCTTCTTTGCCTTGGTGCCTAGTCCTATTAGCATTTCATTTGTGATTCCATCCTTTCCTGGTGATTTCTTCTTTTTTAGGGTATTCATTGCCTGTTCCATTTCTTCCATTGTTAGATTTGCCATCATATATTCTGCTGCTGTCTCTGTATTTCTATGATGTATCTGTTTGTCTTTGATTGCTTTCTTCTGTTCGGTTGTAATATCAATGTGATTTGCATTTGCATAGTGTTCCATTAGTGCATTTGCAGCCTTTTTTCCTGTAAGCAAGGCATTTCCTTGTTTAATTGTTATTTGTTTGTTTCTAGGTCCTTCATTGTTCATGGCTTTCACTAGTTTCCATAGTTTGTTTCCATCCCTGTCAAAATTCAGGTTTTCTGTTTTTTCCCTCCAACAATCTCTTGTTGTTTGATTTACTGTTCTTTTATATTTTGCTGAGATGGCTTTGAGAGAGATATTCGCTTCAATTGACTGTTCTCTCTCTGCTGTCTTCCTGGCATCTTCAACTTCGTCCTCCAAACTTTGTAGTTCTTCAGTCCAGTATGGTTTGTAATTTTTCCTCGCTCCTCTAGGAATGGACTCAGTGGCTGCCTGTATTATCGCTCTGTTTAGACTTTCCACCATTTGCTTTATGTTGCCATATCGTGTATTTGTGTTTTCACAATATTTGTCTGTTAGTATGGCAAATCTGTCCCAATCTGCTCGTTTGTAATTCCATCGGGGCAAGGGCTTTTGCTCCTGTGGAACATACTCCATATTCATTACAAGCTTGATTGGTCTGTGGTCACTACCTGCTAATTGGTCCAGCACATGGCGATCGATTTTGTGGAGGATGTCTCCTGTGCAGAAAGCTAGGTCTGGAGTAGAAGTGGTAAGCCATCTTCTGGAGTAGAAGCTCGGTGTGTCATCCGCTTTGTTGAGTAGATGGAGATTTGAGTCTATTTCCCAGTCCTCCAATTCATCTCCTCTTTTGTCAGTATCTGGGTATCCCCATCTTTCTGAACGGCTATTAAAGTCTCCGACAATAATGCAGTTTGTGTCAGTTATTTTCATGTTTGAGAGTGTAAGGTCCTTATCTGCTGGGCTATACAGATTGTAGATTCTTATTTTCACGTCCTTTATCATTATATCAACACCTATAATTTCCGTTTGGTTGTCAGAGATCACAGATACTTCGCTGCAAGGTATTGTATTTCGTGTAAGTATTAGAACTCCTCCTTTGTGTCCTTCGCGGTCGAAACGTGTGGCCTGATATCCTCTGACTGAGAATTTGTGATTGGCGTTGAGGTGTGTCTCTTGAATGCATGCCACATCTATTCTATCTTTATGTAGACGCTGTGTTAGGGAGTCTTTCTTCTTGTAAACTCCTTCGGCATTCCACTGTAGTATGTTGAGTGTCCGGGGTATTTGGTCAATAGCTCTTAACCTACTCCTCTGTGCCTTGACTCCACAGCACAGGGGAAGGTGACCACCAGTAGTCATGGGTGGACCCCCTCGAGGCAGGGGGCCCGGCACTATCGCCGCCTGATGGGACTTCACGGGATTAGCACCATATCGATTAATTTTGATTTGTGACATCATGAATTAAGTTACGTTGCACTGCTTTGTCAAGCCTGTGGCTCAGTACATCCGATTTCGACAAGCATTTATTTGGGATGCTTTCCCTAGCCTTTGACTGTCCCCAGTCTACCTACAAGGCAGCAGGTTTTACGTTGCACTGCTTTGTCAAGCCTGTGGCTCAGTACATCCGATTTTGACAAGCATGTATTTGGGGTGCTTTCCCTAGCCTTTGACTGTCCCCAGTCTACCTACAAGGCAGCAGGTTTGTGTGTCTCTTCGTCTGGTCCCTCTCCCTTGACCTGTCCGACATGGGTGGCCCTACCAGTAGCTGTGCTACCGTCGGCATAGCTCTTGGGGTCATTGGGACGCACAAGCCCCTCTACCTCGTCACGGTGGACACACAGCAGAGGGGGCTATGTATTCTATATATGTTTTCCCTTTATTAAAATTATTATATACCTTCTTTGAATCTTTTGTTTGTTATTTGAATGTTGTACGTATATGTTGCACATTGGATGTACCCTCCCCTACATCTCGAGGGGGTCACTTAACTACACACACCCACTTTAATGAGTCACTTGACCACGCCAATTTATAAAAAAAAAATCAACATCAGGAGTTATCACCCCTTTGCGGATCAGGATCGATATATCACTGAAAGATATAAGATCCGTCAAAAACGAGCGTCTTCGGCCCGAGGTACACTACTTATATAGCAGAACAAATTGTGCTATAATATGTTTCTTTTTGCCGATAGTTCTGTAGTATTGGTGTCACTTATCCAATGAGTTGGTTTGACTATTTTAATCTATTCTCGATCTCGTCTTCTGATTTGCCATTGGTGATATGATACTTCCTAAGTTCCTGTATGGTGTGGGTGGAAATGTCCAGGCAGACAAATTGGCTTGTGCCGCATCATCAAGTGGTGATTTGATGCATGATAAGGCGGATGTGGTGAGGGCCCTCTGGGAGCATGTGTACAATGTAGAAGAATAAATAGACTATCATGGTCTAGAGAGAATGCAGCAACAAGGAGTAGTCAGAGCATCTGGTCGACAGTCGTCACTCAGAGGAGAAAAGCAAGACGGACATATAATCAGAATGCAACTGGCGCCATTAGTCTGGGAACTCTTCACTGGTTGTTGAATGTGACTGGGCGTTTATGGGAATGTCCCGAGTGCAGTGATGTCGGTTCTGGACTCAGCTCAACTCAACTTACTTTAACTCATCTCAGCTTAGCTCAGTTAAGCTCAGCTCAACACAACACAACACAACTCAACTCAACTCAACTCAACTAATCTAACCTCTGTGCTGTATGGGTAGCGGTCTGTTTACTGTTGAAAAAATAACACCTGTCACTAAACAATTTCCTGCTAGGGCCAGTTATATGATAGAGTCATCCCATTGTGTAGGCCTGAGTCAACGAGGAATAGGTGACTAGTCTTTCTCTCACTTAGCGTGCGACGAGTCCTCGCGTCAGATGGTGCTCATGACATTATCAGCGCAGTTCCCTATCACATTCGCTAAAACACACTCTGTTTACTGTTTAAATAACGCACTCTGGTTACTGTTTAAATGAGTCACATTTTCGAGTCCCATAACATTTCCACTACAACTATGGTATCCCTTCGTGATAAGAAATCAGAGAATTACTGAGAAAATGTATCGAAGTATACAGTATTAAAGGCTGTGTGCTGTCATTTCTGCTTTTCTCGTTCGGGGGGCCCATCTTGCAGATGTTTCTCTTGAAGCAGATATCTCAGCAGCAAATGCTCCTGTAGTTACGACCTGTTAACGGCTTCAGATGCTGTACTTTGCCCAGGCGATACCCTACACGTCAGATCACATCATAGCCGGCTTTACAGCAAGCTAACAATTTTCTGCCAGGCATTATCTGCAATCTAAATCTTCTCCTAAACAATTTAACCAACAGATTTGGATCTTATACAAATAGAACTCTCCTTCAAAGAGAGCGAATATCCAGGCCAATCTCTAATCTTTTAAGCATTCGTGGTTCAGTTCGCTTCCCTGCAGGAGTGATACAAATCTGTCCTGCTCAAGTTTTCATTGGTATGTTTTCAAATGTGACGCTTTAAGTGGCTTCTCTGCAACAACTCCCCAACTCAATCAGCAAGTTGTAAATTTGTCTACCTGGCTTTTAACTATCAATTTTACAAAGCAATTGCCACGATTTCTTTTCCTCTATCTGTTTATTTCTGCAGGGTTTCTCTTTCAGGCTCAGCATTTGACAGCTTATCTGGCATAGTTTACTACGTCACAGGAAAAATAAAAGTGTTGGCGATGTATTCAAGCCCGGGATAATTAATCTATGTAAACCTGCATTGTTCAACGCACATATCTCAGGTCTTGCCAGTTGGACGAATTCTGTTAGGCATGCATTTGAAAACAATAATAGTTAAGTAAAGTGTGATCGATGTGTAGTTTGTAGTTCCATGAACAAATAATACATAGAAAGTCGAATGTTTCGACCAAAGTCATCATCAACGACCAAAAGGGGGGAAAATAATAACAAATCCGGGAAACACATGAATGTATATACGAATGTACACATGAATGAAATATAAGAATGTATATATGAACCTCTACGTGGCCAAAGGATTGCGAACGCGATTCGTGAGCCGCTTACCAGGCGTTCGAAACGCAGCCGCGACCGATTTGTGCAGCAGACCGTGTCGCGTTGCGATGTAAAGTGTTGGTATGGGAACTGATCGTTCGGAAAGCAATGGCAAATTTGTTTTTAAAAATTTTTATTCGAATATCCTTTTACAGGACATCGCTGTCAACAGCATCATCTTTCAGCTGTCTGTTGATTACTTGGCAAGATTACGCTCAGCAGTTTGCCATTGATTTCTGAGCGGCAGGCTCAATTATCCCGCAACTCACCAGCGGGGGACGAACCGCTCCAAGTTCTCGCCAGCTACGAGACTCTGCGTGATAAACGGGTGTTGACTTCAACGTCCTGCAAGGGATATGCAAAATTACATATATAGATATATATATATCTTCTTCGTCTCCTTCTCCTTCTTCTTCTTCTTCTTCTTCTTCTTCTTCTTCTTCTTCTTCTTCTTCTTCTTCTTCTTCTTCTTCTTCTTCTTCTTCTTCTTCTTCTTCTTCTTCTTCAGCATTCCGAGCCATTGAGGTTCTTTGCTGCAGATACAAGCCGTCTCCATTTGTCTCTCTGATTGACCTTCTCTTGCCAGTCTCTCATTCCAAGTGCTTGTAGGTCTGTATGTATATTATCTCTCCACCGTCTTCTTGGTCTACCTCGGGGTCTACAGTCATTTATTTCTTGAGTGTAAGCGAGTTTTATTTCCCTATTATCTTCCATTCTTTCTATATGCCCCAGCCATTGCAGTCTATTAGCCTTCATGATACCAGTGATTAGCGGGGACTTAAACAGATCATAAATGTCTTTGTTGCTTTTTCTTTTCCACTCTCCACTTTATGTGGCCCTAATTGGCCCAAAGATGCGTCTTAAGAATTTGTTCTTAAAGATTTGTAACAAGGGTTCGTCTTCTTTAGCTGTACTCCAGGTTTCAGAGCCATACAGCACAACTGGTCTGATCAGTGTTGTGTATATTGTGATCTTGGTGTTACGAGATAGCGCATTTGATTTTAGCAGATGTTGAAGTGCATAGTATATCTTATTTCCAGGGTTGATTCTAGCTTGCATGTCTTCCCTTATTATGTTGGAGCAGTTGAAGATTGTACCTAGGT